>JASUAD010000006.1:54685741-55050741 GCA_037013555.1 Sextonia rubra | reverse complement strand
AATATTGAACTTAATAGTTTTACCATCAACTTCCATGGTAAGTATGCCACTATGAACATCTATCTTAGTCTTGGATGTCTTTAGGAATGGTCTTCCTAACAAAATAGGAGCGGTTTCACCACCATTCTCCATATCAAGCACATAAAAATCAGCAGGAAAAACCAAATCATTAACTTGCACAAGAACATCTTCGACTACACCCCTAGGATAGGCATTAGATCTATCAGCTAATTGAATCACCACACCGGTTTTATTCAGAGGTCCAAGTTTCAAATAGGCATATATAGAATATGGCATGACATTTATAGAAGCTCCTAGGTCTATCATGGCCTTCTCTAGTCTCGTGTTACCAATCTTACAAGGGATAGTAAACATACCTGGATCTTTGCATGTTGCAGGGAGTTTTCTTTGAATAACTGCAGAAACATTTTCCCCTACTCTCACCTTTTCACAGCCTTTGAGTTTCTGTTTCCTCTTAAGTGTACACAGTTCTTTCAGGAATTTAGCATAATGAGGTACTTGTTTAATAGCATCTAAAAGTGGAATATTCACCTCGCATCTACGAAAAGTCTCATATAAATCTTTATTTTGCTCATCTTTTCTAGATTCAGCTAAAGCTTGAGGAAAATGGGGTACTGGTTTGTATTCAGGAAAAGAGGAAAACTTACTCTTAGGTGTGTGATCTTCCTTTGGAATTTCTTTGTTTGCCGGAACTTCTTTTTCCTTTTCTTGCTCCGGCAATGCAGGGGCTACTTTCACCGGAATTTCAACCTCCTTACCACTTCTCAAAACGATTGCACTTGCTTGTCCTCTTGGATTTACCACCGTTTGAGAAGGTAATTTCCCCAAACTTTGAGCCTCCAGACGACTAATTGCGGTTGCCATCTGACCCATTTGATTGTCCAAATTTTGAATACTGGTCCTTACCTCGTGTTGAAATTGTTTCATCTCCTGTTGAAGTTGCAAAGTATTAGTAGCAAGAGATTTAACAATATCTTCTAAAGACATACCTGAATTAGAAGTTTGGCCTGGTTGTTGTCTAGGGATGTATGGCTGCTTGTATTGATGGAAAATTGACTGGTTTGAGTCGCGGTTGATTTACTTGTGGATTCCCATAGCTAAGATTTGGATGATTCCTCCATCCCGGATTATACGTGTTCGAATAGGGATCATACTTCCTCTGAGGTTGTCCAGGAAAACCACCAACCACATTTACTTGCTCAATGGGCTCTTCTTGAAGCGTTGGACACATATCTGTTGAATGCCCTGTTATCGAGCAAATTCCACAAACCTTTGCCGTTTGTACATTACCTACAGCCATTTGACGAGCAAGAGAAGTTAGACCAGCAATTTGTTTTTCAAGGGAAGAAGTATTTACCTCATTAACATGTTGAGATGGAAGGTTAAGCCTAGTGCCAAATTGTTGAGAATTAGCCTCCATATTTCCAATCAAGTTCCTCGCGGCATCGGGAGTCTTATCCACCAAAGCTCCTCCACTAGCAGCATCAATCATGCTTCTATCAGTAGGTAGAAGGCCCTCATAGAAATACTAGATAAGCAGCTGCTCACTAATTTGATGATGGGGGCAGCTTGCACATAATTTCTTAAAACGTTCCCAGTATTCATACAGGGACTCCCCATTGTGCTGCCTTACACCGCAAATTTCTTTTCGAATGTTGGCCACCCTTGAGGCTGGGAAATATTTCTCCAAGAATAATTTCTTCATCTCGTTCCATGTTGTAATACTCCCGGAGGGTAGATAATAGAGCCAATCCTTAGCCAAGTCCTTCAAAGAAAATGGAAAGGCTCCTAATTTAATTTGCTCTTCAGTCACCCCCGTGGGTTTCATACTTGTGCATACCACATGAAATTCCTTAAGATGTTTATGAGGATCTTCACCTGCAAGTCCATGAAAAGTAGGCAAGAGATGTATTAGTCTAGATTTTAATTCAAAGTGGTAGTAGCCTCTAAGTTAGGAAAAGTTATGCATAAAGGTTGTTGGTTCAAATCTGGGGCAGCGAGCTCTTTCAAAGTTCGATTTCCAGCCATGACTTCCTCCTTTTTTAGATCAGAATCGCTCACAAATAGTGAATCAAGAGCTAGTTCGTTTTCTTCAGAATGTCTCCGAGTTTCCCTCCTTAACATGCGCAAAGTTCTCTCTATTTCTGGATTGTATTGCAAATCACCTTGATTAGACAATCGAGTTATAGGCATAAGCCATCAAAACAAAATAAAATAAAATAAAATAAAATAAAATAAAATAAAACTTAGAAAATCACAAAAAGCATAAAAATCAACTAGAATCACTCCCCGGCAATGGCGCCAAAACTTGGTCGTGCTGTCGCAGGCACACAAAAATAATAAAACCTTTACTCCTAAAAATATATGTAGTAGTGCGAGTAAGAATCGTTCCCACGGAGAGTGTTTAACCAAATTTTATGCTTTGTGATCAAAGATGGGGGTCTTTTTTATAAATAAATAAATAAATAAAAGCAAATAAGGAGCAACAAAGTAACGAATTCAATTAAATGAGCAAGCATTGGTCAAAGTCAACATCCACCATCGGAAATTCATAACTGATCATTGATGCAAAAATAAATCAATTAACACTTTGAAAACTCATCGTTGTAATTAAACTCCTATCTCCTTAATTAGTTAATTAGAAAACACGCGCTCCAATTAACCCTAATTACTAAACAGCCTAAGACAAGCGTTATAGATTTAATTTAATAACAGCATTAAAATTAGCGAGATCGATGAACCTAAATAACACAAACACACGCGGTTGCATTTAATTTAGCCAGGTTTTCTTCCTAATTTCTAACAATTACTGACGCAGTAAATTATTAAAAATCAGTTGCTTCACAAATTAGAGAGATCAAACAATTATGGATTTGACTTCTAATTCAGCAGTAGATTGCAATGAAAAATATATTAGTATGCATCCTAGCAATTAAACAAAACAATCATGATAACAAATTAAGCATAGAAGAACGATCCATATTCAAAGCATAAATTGAACAATGAAAATAAGTTAGATCTCACAGTATTTATTCCGAGGCTTCAATCTCCTTCGACCAATTAAAAATTAGCCACGCAGGGCCATAAAGACTTGTAAAAATAAAAGAAAAGAAGAATGAAGAATGATGGAAAAAGAGAGGAACTTCGTCAGAGGTGAGAAGAAAGAGAACGTGGGGTGATCCGGGTGCCTTTCTCCTTCAAACGTTGGGTTTTTATGGAGAAAGAAAAAGTAATCCTCAAGCCTTGGTCATTGTGAGAAATATTAGGGATGATAGAAAGAGAAAATAGAAAAGATAGCAAGTACAGTGGCTGTGGCTGGGTGTGATATTAGAAGGAACGATAGCTTTAAGAGATGAGGTGGCGCTGGAATTGGAGATGGAAATTAATAGAATAACCACTTAATTTCTAACTTAGTGAAAATCTTCTTTTTGACCATTATCTTCTCACTCGGGCTTTTGTTGGACTCAACCCAAGAATTAAAGTTGCACTATTTTTCGTTCTACACAATATGAGCCCAACATTGGATATGTTTCGACGCACTCCTGATTTCTTCAAATTTACTATAATGCCCTCCATCTTGATTTTTCATCCATTTAGCATCAGGTATGAGCAGTAACTTCGAGCCCGATTTCGACCTTGATGCAGCCAGTATTTCTCAAAACTCAAAACATGAAAGTTGTAGATCTTTTTCTTGGCGTTCCACATCATCTTGAATCATCGCAATTGGAGCTCGAATGAGAGAGTTATGCCCAGATTACTAAGTGTTGTCCAAACTGTCCAGAATCACCCAATTTGCTTCGTTTTGCACTTAATGCCTCCATTTGCATCCTAAATCAAAATATAAGATTAACGAGTGCAATTGGACATCAAATAGATACAAAGGACTAAATATTAAGGGAGAAAAATATGACATTTTGCATTCTCATCATAATTCTAGTGGCATACACAATTGAAAAAATCCGGTCTAGTGTTTCTCGAACAAAACATATTGATATAATGCATCATTTCATTAAAGAATTGGTTGAAGATGAAACCAACGTGCTTGAATATATTCACACCAAGAATCAACTAGCACATATTTTGACCAAACCATTGGATGCATCAAAATTTAATGAAATCCATTGGCGTTTGTTGTTTAGAAAAAGTTTGTTCTTGATTTTGAGTGAAAAATATATACTTTGTTGAGTATTTTGATTGATTTGCTCAAAGCCAGGCCTGCGCACTGTTCAGGGCACTACGGCTAAGCCACAAAAGCGGATCTTCTTTTTAATGTGTTTGTATGTAGAGTTCTCTCCGATTCTCTTTTGGGCATCTGCAAGTGGTTGCTAGGGTTTCTCTTCCTTCCCTTCTCTTTGTGAATCTAAGGTTAAATCACTCTCTTCTATTGTCCTTTCTCCTCATAATCTTTCATCTTACTTCCTTCCCCAAGTGTTGCTTCCCTTTTTTTCTTTGTATTTGTGAATCTCTAACGTTGGGGCTTTTTGTGCTCGTGCATGGAGATGGGGATGAAGGTATAGAAGGAATCTATTTTCTTCTTGTGTGTTTTTCATTCCCTCTTGATTTCTACTCTACTGCATTGTGATTATAACAAGTATCCACTATTGTATCAGCATTGTTTTTGTGAACCATCTCTTCTTTATTTTGTTTTATTTTACTATTGATGATGGAATCACATTACTTACTGTTGCTAGACTGTTAGAAATTCCTTGTGGATTCTCTTTACCATTTGTATCACACTCTTGGTGTTGTTGAGATTTGTTTGCCTTGTTAAGTTTTATCTGTGATTATCTTATCTTTTCAAAATGCCTCCTAGAACTCAAAATGCTTATCCTAAAGGAAAGAGACAAAAAACCATAGGTATTTCATCCAAACCTGTAACACTCCGACCCAAGTTGATCCGGATTAGCTGCTAATTCCTGATGATTTGGTTGCTAATTATGTTTTGTTCTTGTTTTTGTTTGGTTTCAGGTTATGGATAGGTAGTTGGGTTGAGTTTAACCTAGTTTAGGTAGAAATAAGCCCTTTTTCGTAATATTCGATTTTGTTCGATGTCGTCATTCATGCATCATCTTGGTATTAACGCGTGTCTTTTGTTATGCTTGTTGATTCCCGTAACTACGCCGTTTGCCAAATATGTCACTTGTTTCCGTTAGACCCGCAATTGACTCGAACTGGAATCAATTGACACGATTGAACTTTATTGCAATTGGCCTTGATATTTATATAAGCCACCGAACTTTTCTTTCATTCATTGTTCTGTCTGTCTCTCTCTCTCTCTCGAATCTTCTTCTCGTTCCTTCTTGCTTTCTGTAGATCAAGTCAGGGAGAGCATCGGTGCATGTCCACGTTTGGGCATCCCTCGTGTGTTTCGAGGTGAGTTGGAGTTCTTGCAGTGCTTCTTCTCTTCCTTCTTCTTCCTCTTGTTCTCATTATTGATTGGTACAGGTACTCACGCTTCTCGTTTCCTCTTCTTTTGTATGCATGGGTATTAGGAGCATGTCCATGTGAGAATTGAGCCCAAGGACAACAAGATCGTGTTTGAACTCATTTGAGGCAAGTATAAGCATAACTTGGCTAAACCATGTGGGTATGTGTTTGATTAAGATTAAGTCGTGTATTCCTGCTTATGAATGATGTTTACAGCCCATCTTGTGCTCATTTCCCTTTATTACATGTGATTTAGCCTGTTTGTATGTGTTTCGATGATTCTGTAATCAGTTCAGAAAATGCTTCCGTGTGTACCACGGCTAAGCCGTAATTCACCTTCTGCTTAAAGTCCAGAGAGGTAAAAACCCAGTTTTCTTCTACGGCCAGGACACGGCTAAGCCGTATATTGTCCTATGGCTAAGCCGTATCTCAGCCGTGACCTAGCTGTAGATCAATACAGGGTGCCTTTGCTCGATCAACTGAAAGCAAGCAATTGATAGACCCTCTACGGCCCAGCCACAGCTAAGCCATAGAGCAGCACACGGCTAAGCCGTAGAACTAAATACAGGTAAACCGTAATTGCGGATGAACAAGAAAGGGAACCGCGGTGGAGCCACAGTGCATATTACAGCTACGCCGTAAGATGCCTACGGCTAAGCCGTATGTTCACCTACGACTAAGCCGTGCCACCTCTGATATATGGATAACAAAGATAGGTGTAAGAAAGAGACCTGATATGGCCTTCATGATAAAATGTAGAGCACCTATACTTGCCCAATGGTATGAATGTATGACATGAATGATCTCGAGGGCTGCGATTCATTCATGCACGTTATCCGGTTGTTTAGCACCTCCCTATGGGTGTTGGGTTAAGGGACTTCGGTGCACATTCCAGATACCTTGCAATACTAGACAATGGTGCATCGGACAACTTAAAACTACATCATCATGCACGGTTAGAAACACTGGATAGCTAGAATAGGATTGGCTAGTAAAAGATTGTGATTCCTGACAGGTAATCTGATTTGCATTGCATCTTGGCTTTGGTCTTCGCCTTTTTCTACGCGTTCTGCGCTGGGGCACACAATTGGATATTCTTAGCTCTGTCCATGGTTAATCCCGGGTGGAATAGTGGTCTTGCATGTTCGATATTACTACTTGATACATGAGTTGAGATGCCTTCATCTGTGGTTAACCTAATGCTTTCCACTCCGTTGGCATCCATTATATTGTTTGTTTGCTCGGTTCGATTTGATATATTTGACTGTGTCATTCGTATGACCCCTTGCAATTGTTTGATATATGCTTAACAAGACATGCACGTCACATTTTGATAAGATATACATGTTAAGCTATGCACGTAATGATATATACGTTATGATATGCATGTTCTTATAGTGATTGACTCGATATGGTCCGACACTACTGAGCCTCAGCCTTAGGATCCCGACTGGGTGACTTTGGTATAGTTTGTATTGCCTTACTGCAGAAGGACATGTCTTGGGGAATTCGGACCCTAGGAAACCGAGACCCATCTGGCCCATGGTGTTCTCATCACGGACAAGAGCCCTATTTGGGAGCATATGGCCTACGTAGTTGCCAACTAGTATGTACATGTTATGTTACTTACACATTGATTCACAGAGCATATGTAATTTGAATGCATAACTGCCTAGATTACTACATTGACATGTTATGATTATTTATGTCTTTTATTCTAATAGAGACCACACATGTTAACTTGTTACTGTTTATACTTTGCTGAATCGTCGTATTCATGAGTTGTCCTTGGTGTTGCAGGCTCAGGTACCCTCCACCGTATTCTTGTTGGTCGTCAGTTGCAGGGGAGACTCCAGCTGTCTCTTCAGGTTCGCGGAGTGTGTGTCATCACTCCACCAGAGTGCGACTGTTCTCTGCATACATGCATATTGCTTCCTTTTCCTGTCATTGATTGTACTCATGTTCTAAACTTTGTGATTGGATCCAATTTATATGTTCAGACCTTTATGTCAGCCTTTGGATATTCTTTCTTTGGTATTTGGTGTGTCTCGTATTGCATGCTGATATTTGTAGCTTCCGCATATATGTTTTGCACGTGTGTTTTCCCTTGTGCGTGTGCATCTAGACAGGGTCTAAGTGCATATGCACAGGAGTGCGTGTATCGTTGGTTAGGTTTTTGCTAACCCCCGATCTCCTGGGCTCGGGTTGTGACGAAACCTGCATTTGGACATGCTTCTCCTCCATCACCAAGAGTTTTGGTTCCAAGGGAACCAACCCAAGATAGGTCCTTTGCTAATAGACTCATTACAGTTGAATAGATGGTAAACATTCTTGAAGTTGAAAAATATGATGTTCAGACTCTCCTTGCCAGTATTGGGTGGGAAAACATATTGAAATGGGGTGGAAATAATTATCCCTCAGTTGTGAGAACAATGTATGCATCCATAAGAGAAGCAATTCTAGACAATTTGTGGTTTGAGATTGAATTTACTGATGGTGACAATGTCGTCAATCCTGCCTTGATCTCTGATCTTCTTCGTATTTCCTTGCATAATGTTCCACAGAGCTTCATCAAGGATTCACTATCTAAAGAAGAGAAAAAGTCAGTCACTGCTGCTCTATGTGGACGTGAAATTCCTCGGAAGGAGAAGGGTTTTCTCCCTGTTGCCTCTTTGCTTACTGAATACAGAATTCTCCATGCTATCTTCACCTGTAATGTCTATCCTAAAGAAGGAAATCTCTATGAATTGACTCTTTTCATGACTAATGTCCTGTATTGTGTGCATATGGGTGTCAAAGTATGTCTTTCTTCCCTTATTTGTGCTTCTATTATTAGATTTTGACAATTTTCGGTTGGACCACAAATGCTTGTTTGTTTGGATATCTAATGATTTGTCTTGCTTCTCACTATGGGATTTCCTTGTCTACTGATAAACACTTAAGAGTCATGCTGTGTTTGGTAAACTCAACATTCTTAAAATGCGTTTTTTTAACAAGCAAGTGGCTCGGCCAAGTCATGCTGATTTTGGGGATGAAGATGACTTTGAAGAAGAAAATCATTATCAAGAAAGCTTCCATGAAGAACCAGTTCAACCTCCTCCAGCTTCTTCATCAGCATCCCTTGAAACAAGAATGATAGCTCTTGAGCAAAGGCAATCCAAGATGGAGAAAATGATGAAGAAGATTATTTACTACTTGTCCAAGATCTCGAAAAGCTACAAGAGAGATGATGTTAAGATTCCATATCGATCGCCTCCCTCGAATTGATTTGCCTATTCTTGACTTTTGTATGTTGTTTTGTCTTGCATGATGTGATGCAATTTGAAGATAATGTTTTGAATTGGATTCGTTGGATGTGTATTCTTGACAGCTGCTCACTTGTTCCCTAACTCATTAGTAATATTAGTAGTATTAGTAGAAGACTTGAAAAGTTCTCTTGGTTAACTATATTCTTAGTATATTTCTTGGATCTCTTGTGATATGGTTGTTAAGAAGCATATTTCCTGTTGAGTTTGGAATTATCCTTCCATTTATCTTGTTCTGTGCTCATTTCATCTCACATCGCATGTATTCATCACAATCATATTTTCGTTTTCATGCCATTATCTTCAATGTGCTTCTATGTAAATCTCTTTTATAGACATCTCCTTGTCATATCTTCTATCTTGGTCAAAATTGTGATAAAAAGGGGGATAAACTAAGGAATTTAGTGGGAGCTTACAAAATCATACTGCATGGTGCTTGAAGCTCTTTTGTAGTAAACTCTTATGATAGGATCATGCAACATCTAAGGGAGAGTAAGGATTCATTGATGTACAACAGCCTTTCGTAAGATTTATTTAGCTGTAACTTTAAGGGAGTATTTTGAGTTGTAAAACGTGCTCTTGTTTGTTGTAAGTTTGGGTCCAAATGTTTTATTTTGATTATTGTAAGTTTTTTGTTGTAAACTCCCTACATACTAAAACTTATTGAGAAAAGATGTGGCTGTGTTGGAAGTGGGAACAAAGTGGTAAGCTTTATCATCATCTCTCTTTCTTGTCGTGCATGTGTTATGGATGTGGTGCCCATGTTCTCAAATCAAGGCATTGGGAAGGCTACCTATTTCAAAAAATGACTTCTAGACTTCTCTACATGTTTGTTTTCGTTTCATCTACTAGATTTTGGTGTTATTTAATGCATGTTTTTTTTATGCACCGAAGTAAAGAGAATTTGTAAGACTTATATTTCAAAAAATGTTTGAAATTTAAGAAAGAAAATGTGAATTTTCAATGAGAGGAGAGAAATGAATGCCCAGCCACCATCCTAATATTTCAAATCCTATAATAGTGAAGAGTTGCATCTATATTATTACTTTATATCTTTCATCCCTAGCATCATCTCCTTTAGTGGAGCTAGCTCATTTGATTATGAATTCATATCTATTCATTTCCTATGTATGTTTTTATTTATATGTATTCTACGCAAACAAATATATATTGTAAGTATGAATGAAATGACGACGTAGGGTCACTAGGACTCCCCTATTTGTTTGGAAGTACTAGAGTGCAAGGAGAAGAATGAATTAATGTGACAAAAAAATTTACTTAAGGGTGTTTGGATGGAATCACAAGTTTTTGAGAGTAAAATTTATGTGATATAAAGTTCTACTTAATGAATATCTGGATGTAAAGAGTGAAGGTATGTAAACTCTTGGTTGACATAATGTAGTAGCATACAAGGTGAGTAAAACTGATGTAAAATAAATTTTACTTAATGAATGATTGAATAAAAAGAAATAAGGTAAAGCAAACTCTAGATTATGACCTAACGTATGGGTTTTATCCCATTTTATATGCACTTTTTTTTATAAAAATTTGGAAGGAGTAAAATTCTGCCTTTTTATGTTTTTTAGTTTTATCCCATCCTCTTGATTTGATTCTTGATTTTGACCCCTACTCCATACTACTCTCCTCTGTAAGCAAACATGTCATTATTATTGTGCCTTTGATGCTACCTATTAGATTAGATTTAGGGCAGACAATCAACCCTTCCTCCACAAGCGTAGAGAGGAAGATAGCATGAAACCACAACACACGAATGAGCCACCTATTAGATCAAATTTAGGGCAAGCATTGAATCCATTCAGCACACGCATGAGAAAAAGATAAGTATGTAACCATGACAAAGAAATTTTACGTGGTTAATCATAAAGGCCAAGTCTATGCATGCGCTATGAGCATCTACTTGGCTAACCCTATGAAGAAACTGGGAAACTCATTGCAAGGATTTTAAATCCTCTAATATATAGCATACTCACTCTTCATAGGTCTTAATTTTGATCTCACAGTGCCTTGCCACATGGGTGGGTTAAACTCCGAGCACCACGGGGGAGGGAGCTCTCACATTTCTTAAACAAATTCTAGAGTTACATATTACATTAATATGTAATCTCCACTTTATTGGTCCTCAAGAAAGTCCTGATGCAGTTATGAAGATACTCTTTGGTCATTGGCTAACCCAATGAACAAAGCATGTTGAACCGGAGTACAAGACATAAACTTAACAATTTGCACGTTGACTTTGATTTCATCAAACTTTGAGCCACCTTGAAGATACTTGGCTATGTCGTCATCAATCCATACCTTACTAAATGGTACATCTTACACCAATGGCGTATACTACATATTCTTGTCAGACTCCACCTTGACCATGAGGTTAAAATTCATTGACAAGTCCGAGTGGTGTTGATGTGTGAATCAATTCATTGACGAGTCCGAGTGGTGTTGATGTGTGAATCACTTAGTAGCCAGCCTTGCAAACTGGCAATCTTCTTCGTTAACCTCGTAAATTTTGCTGCTATGAATTCATAGCTAAAAATAGAGTGCAATTCCAAGTCTGGATGGGTTTCAAAAACACAAATGAATTCTGGTGGTTGAATTTGTTAAATTTGACTATTTAACTCTACTACTGAACCTACTGAAGTCAGCACTACATTAGACCTACTACTCTTGGCTGGATTGGGCTATGGGTCATGCAAAACCGGCCTAAAACTGCACCTGACTACATTGGACTGCTGGGCTGTCTCCAACTTGGGTTGGGCTGACCCTGATCTGAAGCAAACCGAACCTAAGGTCCGACCTAGATCGACAAAGCCCAGGCCCAGATCTTCTCGTCCCCTCTTCTTCCTTTTTTGGTTGTGGCGCATCGCTAATGGCGGCTCTTTATCGAAAGACTCCGACGACAGTGAGGTGGCAAAGGGTGGTGGCCGGCGGGAGTCAGATTTCGACAATTGTTTTTTTTTTCTCCTTTCTCCTCTGTAAATTATAACCAACCCAGAAGCCTCTTGCCTTCTCAGGCGATGATGTAATTGGCGTCGGTAGATCTCCTATCCCAAGCAGCGGTCAAAGTGAAGTCCAACTTTTTCTCCCGTGATGGCGAATGTGGAAATCAGGGAGTCCAAGCTCTATTTAGATCTAGAAAACTAGATCTATCACGTACGGTGGCAATCAACGGCTCTGTTCCAGAAACGTTAAGATTGGTTGATCTCTCTCCGCTGAGATTTCTCAGATCACTGTGGCCCACTGATCAGAACAAGTCCTATTTCTTCTGTTTTCTGATTCAACTTAGGGAATCCATCAACCCCAGCGCGTCTCGACTGGGCCCCACATTGAGATCTGATCCAATCTATGTGTTTACTGTGTGGCCACGAGAACAAGAAATAGATTCCCTTTCGAACCGAATAATTTCTTCGTGAACCAATCTGTCGGCACTACTCGTTGTTGACACAAAAAAAGTCTCAACATCTCTTCTAGAATATTATCCATTGGATATCAACTTCTCTAGAGTATTCATTAGAGAGAAAATGGCTGCTGTGAGTTCTAGAGATTCTTGTTTTTATATCTCTTTTAAAAGATTTTCTAAGAAATTAAGAAAGGTTTGGATCTCTTCTAGAAGATTGCATATGTAGTGCGTATCCGTGCAAGAAGAATCCTAATATAAATATTTCACAAGAACTGAATAAGGTTGTAAGTATATATTTTTGTATTGTGAGACTCATGTTAGACTCATGATTTTTTTTTTCCGATTTGGGTTCTCACGTAAAAATCCTTTGGTGGTTACTTGTTTGATCTATTTTATTTTCTGGTAGCCCCAATGCTTTTAACATGTTATATGTTTGAGTGTGAGTGCTTAAGTTTGAATTTCTGTGTAGCAATATATATATATACACATTGCAGCCAAACAAAGTTTGAATCGTGGTCTGTAGTTGGCTATTTAGGGATGCAACAATCTCCTTTAGGTCAAGAATGTATTAGTTATGAGTCTTCTCTAGCGAAAAAGCAAAAGAAAACAAAAACATTGCTGTAATCACAAACATCAAGAATAAATCTAGCGGTTGACTTGGTAAAAAAGAGATTTTATCAAAGGGGATAAAAAAGAAAAAAGAAGAAGCAACAAACAACGAAAGAAAGCCCAAACTAAAAGAGAAAGGCATAAGATTATGTGATCAAAAGCCCTCTCCCAATCTACATCTTGTCAAAATCCTTGCTTCTTGCTTTTTCCAAGGTGGTTAAAACTGCCCTCCGTTCAGCATCTTTTGAAAATACCACTTGTGGTCTTTGGGGGGCACATACATCCACAACAATACCATTTAAACTCCTAGGAAAAGCAAATGAGATTATCCTATCATCAGCCTCATATGCAATGGCGAGTGCAATGGATTTGGACTCGTCTCATGTCTAAGAAAATAAAAAAAATAAAGTTATATTTATTTTCTCCAATTGCAACATAGAGTGCATGAAGAAAATATCGTTTAGTAGTATAAATCCTATTCTATTATAGTATTGTTGGTTACTTTTATTTTTTTTCCAAAAGCAAGCACTCATGAAAGTGTGGGAGTAAGTAGATTTCATATTTTGTTATAGTATTGTTGCTTACTTTTATTTACTCGTTTTTTCTCCAAAAGCAAGCACTCGTGAAAGCGTGGGAGTAGGTGCGCCATAAATAACTACCCTCTAAGAAAAGCAAGCTTTTTGAAATAAAGATTTTAAACCAAGTAGATGTCTTGCTAATAGCGCCACTAATGTTTGGTGGAATTGCCAGGTTAGCCTAGTAGCCAGGAAGAGTTCAAGAAACATACCCACCTAGTGGCCAACCCTTGGGTAGTAGTGTGGGCGTACGTACGAAATCAACAACTGCCCCACATCATTCTCGAACCTTAACTAGCCTTACTCTTTGCATTTTTTTAGGTAATTGAATACAAGTGAATTGCAAGACTTTTGACTGCAATTAATGAAATACATGTGTGACCTTCAAAAATGATAAATAAATTATATTTCTTCAAATGGAAAATGAATGAAGGGATGAGGGAAAGAATACACATGCAAGAACTCACTAATTCAAATCCTTAAAAAAAAATGAGGGTTTCATCATAATTGCTAGCCTATATCTTTAGTCCTTAAACTCATATGCTTCATCCCTCTCTTCATTAATAATGCCTCTAAATGAAGACATTAGAATTGTCTAAAAATGGATGTTTTGATTTTTAGCAAGCTCAAAATAGAAGCAATATCCCTGGCTTATTGAAGGGCCTATTACTTCACTGTAATTCAAGAAATTCTTATCTAGAGGATTTCAAAATTTTTTTAATGTTTGGTGGAATTGCCAGGTTGGCCTAGTAGCCGGGAAGAGTTCAAGAAACTTACCCACCTAGTGGCCAACCCTTGGGCTGCAGTGTGAGAGTAGGTGCGAAATCAACAACTGCCCTACTGTCATTTTCGAACCTTAACTAACCTTACTCTTTGTATTTTTGGAGTTGCTTCAGTTTTGTTGGAATTGTAGCTTTGGATCATGTATGATGGTTTTTCCTTATTTTATCTTAGCGTATTTTAATACACATTTTTAATAATGATGTTTGTGAATGCATGTGTTCAGATTTTGTGTGGATACTAACAAATGATGTAATATGTTGAGTACTTACTGTTACATTGATAAGTTCGTAAAAATACATATTTTTATATACATTTTGGACTATTTTAAGGACTTATTGACTCAAAAGAGTTTCATTTATTGTGAGATCATGGCTTCATGCATTTATGCATTATTGTAGTGCATTTTTGCATAATTTGCTTAAAAATTACACTTTTTGCTTACATTCATGAAACTTGCCTTTTTTTAGGAATCTATTTTTGGAAAGTTTTGTGAAAATTATTTTTCTCATGAAAAAAATTAAATTTCGATCATCATTGGTTCATTTACATAAAATCATGAAAAATGGTGTATACTTTTATTGTCATTTATGAGAGATGGACCCACATTTATGCATTTGTGATCTTATGGTTAAAATTGTCTTTTCACATGAATTTACATTTGTTTTATAGGAAATTGATGACATGGGTCCCATTTCAAGGATTGGAGCAAGAAAATTATTTTCAAAAGAAAGAAGAGAAGAATTGAAGAGAGAAAGAAATTAGAAGAAAAAAAATGAAAAAATTGGCTTCATGGTCCCACACACATTCACATGTGTGACGACACACTTGTGCGACATCCAAGAAGGGGTCAACCATCTTTTACTGCATCATCCAAATCATCTTTTTGATAATTCAAAGATAATTTCAAGAGATCTCTAAATATTCTAAGGAAGGAAAGCCACATAAGAGACCTTCTTTGAAAAGGAGTAGAAGAAAAATAAAACTATAAATAGGGCACCCCTTTAGTAGTCTAAGGCATGGAAAAAGAGCTCCTCCTATAGATCTCTACACTTTATCTTCTTCCTTCCTCTTTTCATCATAGTCCTCAAGGAGGTTTAGCCTTAAGGCCACACTACACCCTTGGGAGTTTCATTAGAAGAGGTTCTTCTTTTCCATCCTAGCATGTATTTCTCTTTGATTTTATTTTCTTTTTGTCTCTTATAAAGACTTTATATGCTAGTAAAATTTTTTCAATTTTTTTCATTTTCTTGTGGTTTGTGTGGATACTTCGCTTATGTTTCTTGCTTTTGTGCTTGGATCGACGACCTAAGATACTAAGATCATATTTAAAGTAACCATGAATCGGGTTGAGAATAACTTTTAAGAAGAAAACTTCACTACAAGTATGACATTAAATTCCTGCACTACTACATTTACTTTTCTTATCATCACTACATTTAATTTTCAGCACTACTACATTTAAATTCCTGTCCACCACTTTGAATTCCTTTACTACATTTAAATGCCTGCAAAAAAATTTTTTTTTTGTTGCTTTTAATGTTCCTCATGTTTTAATGTTTTTTTAATGTATAGTTTGATGGTTGAGTTAGAGTTCATTGCATGTATTTTCATATCATAGGATTTTGTGCATATTTAAGTTGTTGGAAATTAAGTTTTTAGATCTGAATCTAATGATAAAATTCGGACTCAACACACAAACAGCATAACTCAATAGTTTTGGCATACAAAAACAGTTTTTGGCAAAAAGTTCGAAGTAGATAACCAAGTTGAATCATAATATATTTTTTTTTGAAACTTGGGAAAACTAAAGTTTAGGATATAGTCTTTCATGTCGCAGAATTTCAGTTTAAAATAGTTTCAGAAGGTTTGTGAACCAGAGACTTAAACTTTGCCAATTAGTCAAGTCGGATAAGAATTTCTGCACAGAATTTTGTAAAGTTGTCATGTTCATATATTCATAACTTTTTCATTTTAGACCCTTTTTCACTTCTGTTTTTTTTTTTTTTGGTAGTTTCTTACATTAGTATAGTTTGAATTTCAGTCATTAAACTTAGATTTAAGATGCATTAGAATAGTTCAAATCATGCATACAATTTGCATTAGCACACTAATTTTTTAGACTTATAATTTTTCAGCATCTTATGGCATGCATTGCATTACTAATTTTACTAACTTTCTAATTTTAAATTTGTTTCTAGTTTTATGATTTTGATTGTTTTAGATAATTCCCAAAATTAAAGATCTTTCTAAATTTGCTTTATTTGAGGATTTTAAAGATTAGAAAGTTATTTAAAAGTTTCGAAATTCTAACTTTAGGATTCTAGTTTTAGAAAGTAGGTTTGTTTGCTAACTTGATTATTTGTTACTAACTTTGCTTGATTGGTTGTTACTAATTTTAGTTTGTTTCTAATTTATTTTAGTTTAGTTTCTAATTTAGTTCTTAGTTTTATTTTTAGTAACTTTCTAGTTTTGAAAGTTCTAACTTATGTTTTAGCTTTGTAGCAACTTTAGTTTTATTTTAGAAAATTTTAGATTTAGGTTTTTAGTTTTAGGAATGTTTCATTTTATTTGGATGTAATTAATTTAATTTTGGCAAGTAAGATGCTTGTATTTGTTAGTTTTTAAATTAGGTTAGTTTAGATTTTTTATTTAGGGTAGGTTACAAGTTGAAAAGAATCTTAAACACATTGCTTCCTGTGGGTCGACCTAGTCTCACTAGTTTTTATTACTACATCGCAGTTTTGCACTTAGAACTGATGATCATACAACTATAATTTTATATGAATATATATAGGGGCCCAACGTAGAACTTCGCTTTAGGCTCCAAAAATCTCAGGTAGGCCCTAAATAAAACCATTATTAGGTGAAAAGCCACGACGAAACCTTAAATGATTTTTGGATTGAACACTCTTTTTTTTTTAGTTGTGAGACCTCTCTTGATTCAACCATGCACTAGTTGAAGCATGGCCCTATATTCCGTCTTTTAAAGGAGTGATTATATTAGAGATTGGCATATAAAATTAAAAGCTTCGATTAATAAGCAAGCAACCATTACACAATAACCACTTGGGATCCACAAAATGCACAAATGAAGCAAATACTAACTTCTTATTTTTGTGTAAACACAAGCCAACATTACATCCTGCATCACCGGCAGTAACGGAACGACCTTGACATAGTTGAAGGTAGACAAAGCTTAAACATTACTTAAGGTAGACAAAGCTTAAACATAGACAAACATGAAACATAGATAACTAAGACATACATAAAAGCACTGATGGTAGTAGCTTCAACATTCTCATTCAGCGAGGTTTTTGAGTCTGGCTACCACCACCTTTTCCCTGAGTTCCTGAATTGCCGTTACCTCCACCACGTCCTTGAGTTCCCGAATTGCCGTTACCTCCACCACCTCCTTGAGTTCCCCAGTTGAAGTTACCTCCCGATCCATATTCTTGATATCCCAAATTGACATTACCCCCATTGTTCGAGTCGATATTCCCTTGCACCTGGGGGTTGTTTCCTCCTGCACCATACTGCGTATTGCTCTGGAGCATCATAAGTAATATAGTTAGATAGTTGCAATATGAATCCATAAATTGATAGAAGAAATTATTTTTCTTTGCCAAGAAAAAAGGGAACCATGGCATGTAACCAAAGGATAGGGAATGAAATCTGCATGCTTTTTTTTTCTCTTGAATTATTGTCTAGGCGATTTTTTTGAATTTGTTCTACTTCCAAACACTCCAATTTTTTGCATTTTTCTTTGGAATATGAACTTGGGGAGAAAGAGAGAGAAGGATACCTGGTAACTCATACTTTAAAATGCTCTTGTAATTGTAATTGCGAAATTAGAAACTGGCATGTAGATCATAAGGCGTCCTATCCAATTTAAAAAGAGAAATGCTTGGGAGAGGAATGTAATTATTAAACCTGCATCTAATGAACAGTTGTACATCTCTCTAAGGATGCATCTATTGTCTGAATAAAAAAATATGTTATTAGTAACTGCTCTAATAAGTTTTTCTTCAGTCAAATGGTTGGGCCCAACTTGCAATTAATTTTATCTAATCCTTGTCCATTAAAATTCTTATAGGTTCATTTCTTTGTTTAACAATTCCGATTGTCTCCTCAGCATTTCTAGTTACTATAGATAACAATTCCGATGGGTGCAAGTTTTTTTTTTTAATATAAAAAAGTCCAAGCTTGTGTTCCGTTCACATGTCACACGACGCAAGTCCCGCAATGTTAAGTCGTGTTTCCATTAATTAACAGAGAGGTTCAAAGAACATGAAAGCTATTTTTGTTCTTTTGAGGTTTTTTTGGTAAACCTTGTAAGAGTGATTTCTCGTCCAGTTAATAATAAAGATTTTATTGATTTATTCAGATCTTTAATTCTATCATTGAGGTGTATTAAAAAAAATCAAGTTGGCCAACGGTGATGATGTAATTTTTTTTCCATTTGTTACTAATAAAATTAAATGATATTAACAACGACTTGGTAAGAGAGCCTTAAAAAAAAAATCAAGCTGGCCAACAGTGATGATGTAATTTTCTTTCCATTTGTTATAAAATAGAATGATATTAACAATGACTTGGTCAGAGAGCCTTAAAAAAAATCAAGTTGGCCAATGGTGATGATGTAATTTTGTTTCTAGCAGTCGATTGAACATGCAGGAGACGATTGAACAAAGGCAATAGTCCAATGCAAAATAGAAAAAGCTGAATCATACAACTTATCAAATGGCTGATCAAAATTTGGTCAAGTCATTCTAGGTTGGATTTCAAGCTCGTCAACATGATTTAAGGGACCTAAATCTTGGCTAACAACCAAGCAAGTTGACCAAATAGGGCTAGTTGATGAGACAAATACACAGTCAGCTACTCCCATGAAAATCAAGATTTTTCATTGAAATCACTCCCTTCCTCAAATAGTTGGAGGGACTTTCAGAGCTATAAATAGCTCGCATGGACGACCTCCCAAGGGATCAAGTAGCAAACATCAATCAAGCACTCCAAAAAAGAAAGACAAGGGAGTTTAGCATCAAGAATGAAAGGTCTAGACTTTGTCAACAAGAAAATTCAAGAAGTCTCGTCACCTTCAAAGTCACAAGGTACTTAATCTCCGAGAAAAAATTCAGAGAATTCAAACATGTTCCTTGACATCATGTGAGATTCGACAAGAAATCCCTGAAGTCTTATGTCTTTTGACGATTTCTTCGTCTTCTTCACTTTGGAGTAGAAGAAGTCTATCGATTCAATCACGATTGTCATTCCAGAATGACACCTGGGTGATTCGCATTTTGCATGTCCGGGAAAACGAGTGGTATATTACGAAGATTGCTTGATTCACTTTGAAAGGGGTACAACATGTCTAGAGATCGAAAGTCAAAGTCAACTAGGATCAGTCACTGTCTTTTGACAGTTGGCTACTGCTTCGTTTTTCTTCTTTTTTATGTATTCTACTTAAAATTTTCTTTATGCTGTTAATTCTTTTGCGAAGTGTAGATCATCCGTGACTAAGTTGGGAAGTTGAAAGAAAAGAAATGTAAGAAACTTGCACCCATGTGAACAGAGCACTAGAATCTGTTGTATGTTTTTATTTATATGTATTCTACGTAAACAGATATATTTTGCAAGTATGAACGAAATGACGAAGAAGGGATTACATCACAGTTGTCTGCACCAGGTACACCTCAACAAAATAGTGTTGCAGAAAGAAGGAATAGGACTCTAATGGATATGGTGACGTTAATGATGAGTTATTTGGATTTGCCTAATTCGTTTTGAGGCATACTCTAGAAACAACAGTATATATTCTAAACTTAGTTCTATCTAAGCTAGTACCTATTACACTTACAGTACTATGGACTGGGCGTAAATCTAGTTTAAAGCATATTCGGATTTAAGTTAGTCCAGCATAAATGCTGAAAGGGAACACAGATAAGTTGGAACCAAGAATGGAAATTTGCATTTTTGATGAATATCCTTGAGGAGGAAAAGGTGGTTTGTTTTATAATCCTAAAGATTGGAAGGCCATTACTAGTACCAATGCCCGATTTTTAGAAGACGACCATGTAATGAATCACAAACCTAAAAGTAGAATTGTTATAGAGGAATTGAGAGGAGATAGACCTACCCAAGCTTTTCCATTACTAGTACACAAGACGAGACACTACAAGATGGAGAATTCAGCATTCCATTACCACTACAAGAAAATGCACAATCTGTGACGAAATTTAGCGACAACCAAATTTGTTTGTAGCGATAAATTACCTTTTGCGCGACAAATGTTACAATTCGTCTCTCAATGTCATCCTTAATGAAATCCCGCCATCACCCATTTTTCCCGCTAAAATTTGTTTTTAGCGACAACTGTAATTTGTCGCTAATGGTTTTATTTTATTGGGCGACGAACTATTATTCGTCGCAAAATAGAAAATGCTTTGGGGACAAACAATAGTTGTCCCCAGAAGTTAAAAAATGCTTTTTAAGTTCGTCTATTTGGGCGTAAGTGTTTGAGGAACCCTCTGTTCGTCAAACCCTCTGTTTGGGCACCGGCGTCTCTCTCTTTCTCTCCTTTTTTTACTCTGGTTTTGGAGCTCTGCAACAGCAGCCAAAGGGATTCGGCTTGCTGCTGGTTGGACGCTGGTGGTGGTGTCAGTGGTGTTAGTGGTTGATCGGCGAACTACGGTGAACGGTACATCTTCTACTCCGATCTTATTCTCTGTTCTCCTTTCTCTTCTGCCCTTGTTTTTCTTTCTTTTGGATCTGTTTAATGGGACTAGTGTTGCAGCGATTCGTGGAGGTTAGAGAGGGGGCTTGAGGGATTTGGTTGGTGGCTGTAACAGGTGGAAAGGAAAGGTGGTCAGTTCTACGAGGGATTTGGTTTGTTGTTGATGGGAGTTGATTGGGACAGGGATGGGGTTCGAGGTGAAGAAGGGTTCCAGGTGTTCTGTGACTGAGATCGGGTGAATGGGTTCTGTGAAAAGGGGATGTTATGTGTTAGGGTTGGGTTTTGATGGGGTGGGGTTGGGGTTTGCTGGTTTTGGGTAGGGTTAGGGTTTCGACAAAAGGGGTGGCTGGACGGGGTGGTCGGGAAGGTGTGCGCCATTGATGAAGTGCTTCCATCAAAGGGCAACAGATAACAGCAATAACATAGCAAATTAAAAAAGAATGGCCACAATAGTACCCCTTGTAGGAGGAAATATTGAGTGGTTAAATGTGAAAGGCAACATGGAAAATCAAGAGATCAATAATGTAGGCAATGGAACCTAAACTCGTGTTGGAGACACTAAGATTATACTATTGTTGGTGCCTTTGAAACTAAGACTCCCCCTTTCCACCAATATCTTGTTAGGTAGATGCACCAACTTGTTAAAAAGACATGGTAGATTGTGGATTTTTGTTCAGAAAGATTAATGTATTGTAATTTTTATGTATAGATACAGTAACTCATTTTACACATGATCACAAAAATTCATCTAAGACAAAGAAATGCTTTCTCCTTTACCCCCTCAAAAATCCTGAGACCAAAAATAACATAAGCTGGGAAAAGTATTTGAAAAGGAGATCCCCTTCACCAACCAGTTATCTTGGTAATCATAGAACAAAATTATTGACCAAGGAAAAAGAGCTTATTTTGCATACCCGTTCCCCTTCTGCAGACATAGTCAATGCAAGACTGAGAGTATGTCAGCCAGGTATTTCTGCAATAGAACAGAATGATCAGACTTGTGATTTGAGAAAAAAGAAATGTTGGAAATTGCAGTTCTCAAACTAGATAGCACATACCTTCAACTCTGAATCAGCCATTGTTTCATAGTACGCCTTAAGAGTTCCATAATGGGGGTGAAGAAACTTCAAAGGTTTTGGCACAGAGGTCATAGAGCTTGTTGATGTGCGAATCTCTTGCCTATGGAATCACTCAAGGGAAAAGGGGAAAAAATCATGCACTGACATATTAAATCTGTATGGGTGCAAATCAGCACAAGCATTGCACACAGCAAGGTAAGGAAGTTTGTTGGCTACAAATGAATTAGGAGTATGGACCAACACATTATTGTGAAACTACAGAATTTTATCACAGTGATGTTGTAACACTGTCACATTGCTGGGCTCCAACCAATACTTGTATGTCATACCCAATGTTGTACATAGGTAACAAGCCAAAAGTTCTTAACATCAAAACCCAAAGCATCATGCCTTGGGCCCCAACTAGGTATATTCAGTTAAGATTCTGTACAACCTGCCAACTTGCGCTGATTAGTCCCACGAACAAAACTTTTCATAGACTTGGCAGAAGGAAACACGCTGAGATTTTCTATCAAAACAATTGTCATTGTCTCCTTTCTCTTCACATTCAATTTTTTATAGCTTGTGTTTGTGACTAATGTCAAACATGCATATTTTAAGACAGCACCACAACATTAAGGGCCCATTGGTTTGCTAGGTATCAAATTCCTTGCAATCTTTCCTGCCAAAGATGCATAATTGAGTTGAAACAGATACTGATTTGATTGAGTTGAAACAACAATCAAATTGTATTTTCTAGAACTAGGTGAGTGGTGCCAACCGATGATATAGCCATTTCAAATTCAGCCCATTTCTCTTTTTCATAGATTATCTAGTTACTTGTGAGCCACTTGTTAATTTACCTCGGTATTCTATTAGTTACCTCGGTATTGCTGCTATATGGATCTTATCAAAGAGGTATGTTTTTTTATTATTTCTGTAATTGGTTTTCATTCAATGGACAATTCAAATAAAAGAGTATGTTTTTATAGTGATATGAAAATAATTCCAAAGGATGAATTTAAAGATTAATGCAAATAAACGATTAATGCAAAATTTCCATATTTACTATTTTCATGTTCAGTTAATATTTAAAGATGAATTTGACTATACCCAAATTGCATGTGCTCAGAAGTTTGAATTTTTGTTTCACTAGATACCCATCCCACCATTCAGTGGGGCAGCATGAAAATTGGACTCTACATGAGGTGTGTACTATTATTCTGCCTTTTTCCATCCTAGATCATTATTTATGCATATTGTTGATATTAACATGGGGCAGTGAAGCAAGCTAAAAACAGCATTGTACCTAATGAGATTCTCAGTTTTGATACCATCCTTACAATTCGACATAAGGGATTGCCATCCATGCAACTAAGAACTTTGAAGTGATAATTTTGGTGTATTTTATTACCATTACCACTTATATTAGTTCAAGAATTCCATTGAAACTTAATTGCTTGTGAGGCATGCTTACTTTTACTACATGTGCTAATATCTTGTTGATATTCTCACTAATGGTAGGTATGTATCATGTGTCGTGGGCTGTCCTGTTGAAGGGGCAGTCCCACCGTCAAAAGTAGCTTATGTTGCTAAAGAGCTTTATGAAATGGGTTGCTTTGAGGTCTCCTTGGGTGATATCATTGGGGTTGGTACTCCTGGTAAGGTTCTAAACTACCATTCATCTTTCAAATTTGTGGTTTTTGAGTCTTTTGACTGTGGATCATGTGAAGAACTTGCAGTTGTCCATTAAATGCTGCTTGCTTTGTTTGCGTTTTTTTCCCCTTCCAATGATTATTATCATCATCAGTTTTTTAATGGGTTCTATCGAGACTTCCGAGTTTACCGATATTACTTCTCTTGATAAAAGCATAGTTTTGGGTCTCCTGATACTGCAGTCAGTTTTGATGATTCCCTGGTATTTCCTAAATCAGCTTTATAGATCCAGAGGTTTGGAGGTGGCTAATTGACGTTGGTTGGAAAAGTTCCCGATTCATGGTAACAAAGGATGCTTATAATTTGAAATATTCACACTTAATATTATATGATTATTGTTTGTTAATCAATTTATTTTTCAGAAACAATCAGAGAAGAATACTGAGAATCGAAAACGGTTGCCTTATAATCACACTATGGGGTCCAGATCATTTCCTTCAGCGATGTATAAAATGGTGATGTATTCTTTAGTAAATTCATTCCCGCATTATAGGAACTAATATTTAAAATGATTGCATTAAGTGAGTAGCCTATATCTCATTTAAAATGATTTTGTTAAATTAATAATTGAAGACAGGGATGGATTGGGTTAATGAGAAAAAAATTTTTTTATGGAAGATTAACATATGAAAATATCATAGTCCCCAAAAGTGTGATATTACTAATTTAGTTTTTTTGAATTAAAGTTGCGTACATATTGCCTTAACTTCATGTAGGTAATGTTTTTTTTGTAACATACTAATTTTTTTTGTTTTTACTTTGTTCACAGATTGAAGATGGAGTGGGCATAGACTGTTGTTCATGAGTGCTTTTTTTTTTTTTAGTATTTGGATTAGTGTTTGGACATTTTTTATGTTTAAGTTTTTATATTTGGATGGATATTTGGATGGATATTTGGATGAAAATTTGGATGAAAATTTGGATGAATGTATTTTTTTTTTCTGTGATGATGTTAATGGTTGTGGGTATGATGTGAATCCAAGTTGTTGTGGGGATGATGTGAATAAGAATTGTTGTTGCTAATTGTATATTTTTGGCGACGATTCCATCACCGCTGAATGGTTAACCACATTTTTCATATGCGTGTGATGACCACTATATATGGTGATGAATAAATTCGTGTTTAAATAATAGATATTTGGGGACAAATAATTTTGTGTCTAAAAGTTGGACTTTTGGGGATAAATTATCATTTGTTGCTGATTATCTATTTTTAGCGACGAAGATATTTGTGCCTAAAGATTATATATTTTGTGACAAACACATAGGGCGACTAATTTATTTGTGCCTAAAGGTTGGATATGAGGGGATCTCATGTAGGACATTTGGAGACGAATACTATAAGGGACGAACAAAATTTGTGCCTAAAAATTGACATTTGGAGACAAATAGATATTCGTTGCAGAATATATTCATAGACGGGCTTTCTGCGACAACATGGGGACAAATTTTTATTTGTGGCTAAAAGTATTTGGCGACAAATTTTACCTATTTGGTGACGGATTTTATTCCTCGCTAAAACCCTTTCTTCTTGTAGTGTACCTTGTTGTAGTGGAAGGCTTATCGAGTCTCAAGCTATTGATATTTCTGGTGCTCCCACCAACATGCGGGGTGATAAGTCAGATTAACATGTAGATGATGGTACACCAGGATTAGTTTTAGCACAACATGACATTACTCATACACAGACACAGGATGTGCCTCATTGTAGTGGTGGGATTGTTCGTCAACCTGTGCGGTATATGTTCTTGGAAGAGCCATTCAATAGAGTCCTTAATGAGGTAGATACCAAACCCTGTAACTATAATGAAGCACTCCAAGACAGAGATACAAAGCTATGACAAAAAGTTATGAAATCAAAAATGGAGTCTATGTACTGTAATCAAGTCTGGGATCTTGTAGAACTATTAGAGGGGATAAAACCTATTGGTTGTAAGTGGGTCTACAAGAAGAAAAGAGGGTGGATGGAAAGGTTAAAACCTTTAGAGCTAGGCTTGTTGCGAAGGGGTTTACTCAGAAAGAAGGAATCGATTATGAGGAGACTTTCTCACCAAAGCCATGCTGAAATCCATCTAGATTCTTTTATTCATTGTGGGTCATTTCGATTACGAAATTTGGAAAATGGATGTGAAGACAGCTTTCCTTAAGGGAAATCTTGATGAGTGTATTTATATGGTGCAACTAGATGGATTCATAGCTGAACGCCGTGAGCACATGTTGAACAAGCTTAAGAGGTCCATTTATGGACTTAAGCAAATGTTTGGATCTTGGAACACTCGTTTTGATAAAGCCATCAAATCTTATGGTTTCGGGCAGAACCCTGATGTATCCTGTGTGTATAAGAGGTGTAGTGGCAGTGTGGTGGTTTTTTTTAATACTTTATTAGATGACATCCTTCTCATTGGAAATGATATTGAGGTGTTGTCTTCGGTTAAAGTATGGTTGACCAGTCAGTTCAATATGAAGGACTTAGTAGAAGCCAGTCACATTCTAGGGATTAAGCTCCTGTGAGATCAGAAACAAAAAATGTTGGGCTTATCTCAAGTGGTTTATATTGATGCGATTTTTGCTCGTTTTAGCATACAAGATTCCAAGAAAGGATTTATTCCTTTCAGAAATGGAATTACTTTATCTAAGGATCAGTGTCCTAAGATACCTGATGAGATAGAAAAGATGAAGGAAGTACCTTATGCTTCGGCTGTTAAAAGCCTTATGTCTGTAACGCTATGCACTAGACCTGATAATTATTTTGCCGTTAGCATGGTTAGCAGATACTAGTCTAATATAGGGAGAGAACATTGGACTGCGGTAAAGAATATACTTAAGCATCTTGAGAGGACTAGAAATTATATGCTGATTTATCAGGCTGAGAATTTGATACCCATTAAGTACACAAACTTGAACTTTCAGTTAGATAATGATGCCAGAAAGTCAACCATAGGATTTGTATTTACCTTAGGAGGTGGATCCATAAGTTGGAGTATCAAGCAATCATGTACTGCTGACTTTACCATGGAAACCGAATAGGTGGTAGCTTCTAAAGTAGCCAAGGATTCAATTTGGCTCAGAAACTTCTTGATGGATCTAAAAGCGGTACCTCCGGTAAAATCACATATAATACTTTATTGTGGTAATACTGGTGCAATTGCTAATGCAAAGGAACCCAAGATGCATAAAAAGGGTAAGCACATCCAGCGTAAGTATATCTCATACAAGAAATCATATAGAGGGGTGATATAATTGTGACCAAGATTACATTGACGGACAACCTGGCAGATCCTTTTCCAAAGTGCTTATCAGCAAAGAGCTTTGATAGTCATGTAGAGGGAATAGGGTTGAAATACATGTTAGCATGGTTTTAAGTCCAAGTGGGGGATTGTTGAAAATTTATACTAAAAGTATACTTTTATGTATTTGTTTTTGACTAATTTGTTCATTAGTAAAGTTTGTCTTTTCATCTTAATGAGAATTTGTATAGGCAAATGGTTCCATTGTTATTTATTATGCATTTGTGTGTCTTTTATTCTATAAAGTAGACAAGTTGGTGTGTGGAGTTCAGTTTACACACGGAAGATTTATTTGTCGGTTCTTATAGAATATAACTTATTGTTGTTTACAATCTTGATGGAGTTGGACATATCATCATAAGATTGTAGCTTAATGTTTTAGCAGGCTTGTCTTGGCTAGGGAAATGGTATAGTTTTGATTCGTTATGTTAGTACGTTTTGTGTATATTGAACATGATTGCTTTTAGGTTTATTGTCTTTATACCGACTATATAAGATGATTAACATTCAAATGGTTATTAAGAGTGCTTGTACTCTTAATTCTGATTTAAATAATAGACACATACATTTAGTATTTAGTATTTTGATTCACAAAGGAGTAAGACCTTTTATGGGTGAATAATCTCAGTAAATTAGATAACTATAGTACGTGTATGGTGGATATTAGTTTATTGACGGAATCCATGTCTTGTAATAGGGATTGATGATATCTCTTTGATGAAGCTTATAAGTTTTGATTATGTCAAACTCTGTTGGTGGACTTTGTGTCCGATATATCAAATAAGTTAAGTGTAAGGTCTCAAGTAACTGTGAAGTCATTGATAAATATAGATGTTAGTAATTATTTAATCAATGGATATCTGAAATCTTAACGTAAGAAGATTAATAAGCATTTAGTAACAAGAAGCTCGAAATATAATTTTAAGAATAAGGATAGGAGTGCAATTATAATTCGCTAGTGGACTGAATTGTAATTTATGGAACTAGGATTCTAATTTGGGTTGAATTAGAGTTTCCTATTTCCATAAAAACCTCATCTTTATTTCCTTTTTAAGGTCCCTATTGTAGCCTATAAATATGCATTATTGCTCTTTAGTAAAGACATGAAAGAGAAATCTCATTTTTTTGAGCAAAGAGAATTTACAGAAGAGGCCCACACTCCGGTACGAGTTTGAGCATAGAGGAATATAGTAGAAGGTCTTAAGAATTTTTGGTTGCTATAAGACAAGATCAAATCAGAGAGACCTCATGGGTATGGTTCTTGAATCATCATCATCTAAAGTTATTTTCACAGTAATCTGTATGCAATATCTAATGATCTTGAGGGCTGCCTTCAACAACTTCCTCTCCAAGCAACCCAATATAGTAGGATGCCAACCCTAGGTGTTCTTTTTATCTCATGTGGGGTCCAAATGTGGGTATCCACCTATGATAATATATCTTATAATACTCCCCCTTCGATGACTACTATTAAATGATAGTTGCTTTCTTAAAACCTTGCAAAAAAAGAAAAAATAAAAAATAAAAAAACCTAATGGAATGAAAACCAAAGCAAGGAAAAAAAAGTACAATGTTTTACATGATCATAGAATTGGTGCTGGACATGCATATTGCTGCCTCGTTAAAACCTTAAATAAGAAAACTTAGTCGATAAAACCTAGAAAAAGGAAAAAGAGTATAATGCACATATGTACTGGGTAGCATGCTTTAGGATGCCTACCCCTGATAAGTTACTCCTCTTGACAACAATTACCTTTACATTGTTTGATGAAAGACTCTATGCATGCTAATCTCAAATACAAGCTTTTAAAATGTTGTTTTGGGTAATGACTTGGTAACAAATTAGCTAGATTGTTGCTTGAATGAACTTACTTGACTTCAATTTCATTATTCTTATGAAGCTCATGTGTGAAGAAAAACTTTAATGCAATGTGCTTCGTTTTGTCAGCTTTAATGTACCATTCTTTAATCTGAATACATGCCTTATTGTCTTCATAGATACTGCTTGGGGTACCTATACTAAGAAGTAATTGATAAGAATGACGGATTTGCTTAATTAAATATTTTAGCCACACACATTTCCTATTGGTTTCATAGAGGGCTAAAATCTCAGCATGGTTAGAAGAAGTAGTTACCAAAGTTTGTTTAGTAGAACACAAAGAAATAGTGGCATTACTATGACACCCCGTCACAATTTAATCATGATTACTACTAATTAATTATAGAATTATGTTAAATAATCTCGCTTAAGGGAAAACTTTGCCGATGACTTTTGCCTTGCCTTATGTTGCTTAATTGGGCCAAGTTTGGGTCATGAATGGGTAATCTCTGGCTGTTTGACTTTGGTCAAATGATGAAAAGTCCATTTTCGTAATTTTCAATTTCTTTGAGTATACATTTTGTGCTCTATCTTGGCATCATCATATATATCATTAAGTAGATCAACTTTAATTTTGGCTCTATCTCATCAGATTTCATTGGAATTAATTAGGCTTGCAAATGACTTAAATTGAGATTTTGTGAAGAAAAGTGAGCCTATTTGTAATTATAAGAAATTCTGTTCTTAAAAGAGGAACTAATCCACATTTCAAACGATTCTTCTTCCTGCAACCTTCCACCTCCTTCTCCCATCCTCCTCAATCCCTTGAATCTCTACCTAGGAAGAGATTGCATGCAAGCTTGGAGAGTTCCATCCTCGTTTTCCTCCTTTTCTTTAACCCCTTCTTGTGTTGAACGACCCTATTTCAGTCCCCTTTCCTTCTACAAGAATCCAAGGTAAGAAGAGAGGCTTCCCTTCTCTGTTTTTTATGCCAAATGAATTAGGGCATTCAAAGGTTGCATGCATGCATGAATTCTCATCACCATCTTCATGTCTTCTTCATGATTAGGGTTGTATGAATTTGGGTTTCTCTAGAAGTGAGCTGAAAGGAAGCAATTAGAAAGATCTTAGCACTCACCAAAGGCAAGTTTAAGTAGAAGTTTGTGAATGCATACTAATAATATGATGATTGGAATGAATTATAATCTGTTTATGGTTACATTTTTGCCCTCCTTATATACTTATTTTTTCACATTTTGTCACATGGAATGGGTGGATGAATGAGGATTGAATGGGAGGAGAATCCTAGTAATAAGATGAATATGGAAGCATTTGAAACCAGCCATTTAATTGATTTTTTTAGTGAAATATGAAGTCCTCTGCAGGTACAAGGAGGAGGAAACAGAAATTGAACTTCAGAAAATCTGAAGTCTCTCTGTGACCTACTCGATCTATCAGACTTGGAGTCCGACCGGTCGGACCATCACTTTGGAACAAATCTGACCAATCGGACCCTAAATCCGACTGGTCAGCTGGTCCTTGGAATTGGCCTATGGTTCGGGGTCTTGAATTAGGTCTTGAAGCCTATTTAATCCTTTCCCAGACCTCCTATAATTAACTTAGGAGTTAATTATAGTGTGTCCTTTAACCAATTAGGATCAATAGGTGTGCAAGACCTTAGAGAGCCCCAGTAATGGAACCTTAACCTCATCCCGGACTAAATGGAATCGTGTAACACATGAACAATCTTGAGGGTTTGAAAAACCTCATGAGCGTCACCTAATTGGTTTAGCACTTAACCATTGGTGTGAGTTTAGGACACATTCAGGTACTACTCAAATATATAAAGTAATATCAAGAATAGCCGTACATTAGATGTCTTAAACAATTCCTGAATAGACAGTTGGAGTTGAATAGACTAGATTTGGTTAGTAAACTTCCTTGAGTATCCAACCATGATGTGGAACTATCTTTTGTCTTAATTTTGATGTGGTGAAAGCATTGATACTCCTTGCGTATTATGATGATTGAGATAAATTAGAATGCAAGGGTCTATGAATTAGAAACTACAACGGTATGAAATGGAACTAAATTAAGTAAGAAATAAGAACTAAATATTAAGTTTGACCACTGCAGTAGATAATATGAGTGTTCGGAACTCCAATCGAGTAACCAGTCATACCTAGGCCCGGACGCTGATTATATCCCACATGATTTGAGTAAGCTCTCATGAATGAGCACAAATAAGCCACCTAATGAGTAAATATCACATGGTTTGATTAAGCTCTCATGAAGGAGCACAAATAAGCCACCTAATGAGTAAATAATGTATGATTTGTTAAGCTCTTATGGAAGAGTACAATTAAGCCATTTTATGAGTTTCCAGTCATAAATAGTACTTGATGTATGATTTCAACCATGGTGGAATATTTTTGGTTATTTTGATTAGTTTTCTTATGAAGGAATGTATTTGGTTGCTGAATGGCTTCTCAACAATATATTCTTAAATGTTCATAAATGTAATGTGCATTACTTAATTTACTTTTGCTTCTACTTGATTGAATCGTTTAATTCACAGCTATTCAATTGATGTTACAGGCTCAACTGTTAATGCCGGTCTAGCTAAGGCCGAGGAGACTCTGAAGGAGACCGCAGAAGCTCTTGCAGGATTAGAAGAGTGGATTGTTGAGGATATCCTCTAATTAGTAGTACGGAGCGCGTAATCTTGAGTCTTATTTTGGAATTTATTTTGGAGAATGTTGTACCATCCCATCTTATCCTTCATAATTGGTCATACCTTGAGATGGTATTGGTTTATCTTTTGTAAATTCGAACTTGTGAATGATGTATATAATGTTTGTAAGCCAAGTGGTTCAAGTTCTTTTTTTGGGGTATAAAACTTGCATTAGTGTTTAAAAGTTAAAATATTTTAGATTGTTCAACTATGACACCTCGTGATTTACTAATTGTATAGGTGATAACTACAAACTTCCACTGGAGACACTATTGACAAGTGTCAATTGAGGAGTCCTCCACTATATAAAGATTGTAAGTATCCCTTATGGATTCTGTTTTGAGATGAAGGTGGGTGGAATTTCACAGGAGGACGTGTGTCACACCTAGCAAATTACCCTAATTAAGGGAAGCCCGGGCTCGGGTTGTGATAATTACCAATAAGTAATAGTAACCTATTTGTGATCGACCCTTATGAGAATCCAAGAGATATATTGAATCTATATATCTTATGAACTTAGACTGTGTACAATAAAAGAGTTTTAAATCAATTATTTGATGTAAATATTGTAGGATATGTTTGATACCAGTCTAGTACTTTTTGCATTGGTGAAGAACTGTATCTAGCAAGCAGATTTACTGAGAATGAAATGTCTAGTCTAGTACATTGTGCTAAATGCATTAAAGCACTAATAACACTCAGGTATGGTACTTCAAGACCTAATACTTTCTTAGTTTTCTTAATGGGACAATATGGATTTTTGTTTATATTAAAAGATTGGACAACCATATGGGTACTTAGTGGATGTACTTTGTCCATATCAAAATGTTTCAGAACTTTCTTGGTATAGTTAAACCGATGGACTAATATTCCACTAGCACTTTTTTTGATCTACAGGCCAAGATAGAATTTTGTTCACCCAAGGTCTTTCATTCAAACTCTCTTTTCAAATGATCAGCAGTTTTCTTGAGTTATTAGGATAATTGTACAACATTCTTCCAGATTGCTTCAGGCTGTATAATGATCATCTTAATTGTATTAAGAACGTACTATTGGACATTGTATTAGGCAAAGTGATCTTTCCGGGATTTTCATGTAAATTTTTGTATCAAAGTCCCCATACAAGTAAGCGGTTACAACATTCATGAGTTTTATATCTAAATTTTCAGATACTGCTAAACTTATCAGATATCGGAATGTTGTTGTATCCAGGATGGGAGAGTACATTTCCTCAAAATCAGTCCCAGGTTTTTGTGGGCAACCTTGTGCCGCAAGTCTTGCCTTGTATCTAGTAATTTCATTTATTTTATTTATTTTTCTTACAAACACCCACTTGTAACCTACGGGGTTGACACCTTTTGGAGTTTGTACTATAGGTCCAAATAAACCACGTCTATTAAGAGACTTTAACTTTGCTTTAATGTCACTTTCCCTTTTTGGCTAATCTTTCTTTCGTTGACATTCATTTATACTATGTAGTTTTGTATTCCAATCATCATCCTCATTTTTCCTTGATATTAGTGTAGCTACCGATATGCAAATGTGTCATTGATGACAATTTCCTTTTTATCCCATCTCTCTCTTGAATAATTATAAAGTATAGAGATCTCTTCATTATCTGGTGTTGGTGCCTCTTCAGGGGCTTTCATATTTTCATCAGGGACTTTTGTTATTTTAGATAGAGCAAATTTTACCAAAACCACTTCAGGTGTGTTATGTGCCTTTTAAAGTGTGTTGCGTATCTCTTTGGGAGGACATGATGATGATCACACAATTCTCCTTTTTTGCGGAGTTGTATCCTTTGAATTTATAGTTTTGCTGTGCTTCTAGAATATTGCATATTCTTTTGTTGTCATTTTTTTCTTTATCTTATAGGTACATTAATCCTGGCAGGTGTATTCATAACTGGCACATGCCACTTAGTTACTTTTGCTGCATCGTTGAATGCATCAGGTAATCTATTTACAATTTTTTGTAAGTGCACAATTCTATATATTTTATTTTCATATTCTGAAACACGTGGGTTCAGATGATACAAAGCGGAAGTATTCCATGTTAATTCATGTTGTGGTTCAGGAACGGATTATTCTGCAGAAACAATATGTTCTTTATGAACTATCTTATCTCCTTCTAATGGTGAGAATATGAATATCTAAGTTCATATTGTGAATCTCAAAACTTCTGCTTTTAAATTTGAATAACCCATGGATCTTTTAGTCCGGATTAGAAAGCATTTCTGGTTCTTATGTTAACGTACGGAACTTCAGGTTTGAGTTAATATAGAACTTCTAGTTTTAGTCATGATTCATTGATTCTAACTTGATCTCCCTTTGATGAGAGACGTAAACCATTCATCTTCAAATAATATTCTAATTATATGCAGATCTAGGAGGAAATAAAGATAAAAGCATATGAATAATTATTAAACTAAGAATGATCATAAATAATGAAAATTACTTTACAGTTGGATCTTCTTCCTTTCACTTCCAACATGTAGTTCTGTTCACGAGCTTTCCGTAGATTTAAATGGATTGTTGATCGGACTCTAGACAACAAAGTTATTGCGATCTGAAATTTTATGGCCGAAAAAAATCTGCTTATGTAGCACCTTGGGGTGCAAGCGAGTCAAGGCATACCCTGGCTTGAGGGTTTTTTTTCTTTTGTTTTCTTTTTTTTCAACTAGAAGAAGAGGGAGGAGGAGAAGCCTTTGTGCTGATAACATGTTAAGAAATAAAAGAACTAAAGAGAGAGAAATAGAGATAGATCTTATTTTTGTTGAGGATGTGTACATAATATGAGAGGAGGATGGTCTGATTGATAGAATAAGATTGGCTCCTCTCTAAGTAACCCAATATGGTAGGACTCTAACAATAAGTGCTCTTCCTATCTCAAATGGGTTCCAATGTAGGCATCCACCTATGATAATACATCTTATAACAGTTTTGACTTAGTATTCCTTTTTAAAACCAGTTTTCCCAATTCTATGATCAATATCTAGATATTGTCACTAGAGTTGCTTGTCTTTTGTTAATATTTCTTAAACATTTTTGTGCCACATTCAATGTTATCATGTGATAGTCTCATGATATGATGGGTTTTATTAGTTCATAAATCATAAACTTTTTGTAAACAACAAGTGAATTCATTTCTTATGGAACATGAAAAATGACATTTTGTAAACAGTAAATACACATTTAACCACCATTTCTCAAGTTCTATCATTCAAAAGATATTTTTTCCTAAGATGTTGGATAAAGCCATGACATTGTGGGATAGCCCTATGATATCATAAGATCTGAGGTTGAAAACTTAAACAAAATGTTGAAAATAATTAAGTGACTCTAAGTAACATTATCTGAATTTGGTTATAAAATTAGAAAAATTCGATTCAAGATGACTAATATGTCAAAAACCCCTCTTTTTGAGGTAAGCTAGTGTCACCCTCTAATGGGTTCTTTTCTTTGTGCTTTTCTTCTTGGTCTGACAAGTTCTTCGCTGCTATTCCTATGTAGATTTCTCACACCGTGCAAGACAATTAGTAGGGCCCACTTGGGCACCATATGATTAATTAGGGCCCCATCATTTGAACCCCAACTCCTCGAATGGACCATTGGATCAAAATCGAGGAAAGACTTAAAAAAAACCCATTAATCTTATAGAACATGGATTATGGTTGTCTACTATTATTATTATTATTATTATTATTATATATTTTTATGACTTGGGTATTGCTAAAGGCTTTGACCCAGCATGACTAAAAGACTTAAAAAAAACCCATTAATCTTATAGAACATGGATTATGGTTGTCTATTATTATTATTATTATTATTATAATATATTTTTATGACTTGGGTATTGCTAAAGACTTTGACCCAGCATGACTCTTACCTCATATGACACCTCTTGAAACCACGCAATCGCTGACGCTGTAGTCCTGCATAAACCCTACAATCACGGATTTTAGGTGTTGTTGTGGTCCCTAGGTGCACCCCCACTAGTTGTCTACCACATGCTCGCTATTATTGTTGGCCCCTAGCCCGGATATTGATTATTTAAATGAAGTTTAAAAAACTCAATTGATGCCAAATTGCTTTTCTATTGCTACTATGCTGTATTTTGACTGTATGCGTGTTTGGTCGGCCCTGCAATCAGTTTCTTTAAGGCGTTGTATGTCTTTGTTCGTTAGGCGTGGCGGGGCTGTGGGATACTTTACTCTTTCAGTTTGTTGGTGGTTTGCTAGCCTGGTCTGTGTGGCCTGTGCTTAGCTTGCGTGGGTCTGCTCCCCCTTGTTTGCCCTTTGCGTGGAGTCTTGATAGTGTTAGGACCGCTCCCTTCTGTTCTTTTTGCTTTTTGTTTAACAAGGCCAGTTTCCAAGATCTCAATTCTAACATCAAGACGACATCAACCTAATTGCCTGGACCTTTTATTATTCCTCTCACTTCTTTGAGTTTCTTATGCCTCTCACTCATTTATATTAGTCTTACTTCGGGTCATATGCGTCCAAAAGCAGCAACAAGGAGTGGATCCAGTGAATTGGTGCAACTGTTCTTATGTCCATTCGAATGTCAATTTCAATTTTTGCTGACAGTATTTGCTATTTGTAAAACTTGATCGGACCTTATTAGCTACAAGGTCCGCTTCTAACTCAGTTACAGCTTCAAGACCACTTCAACTTCAGTAGCATTTCCATGGTATCCTTCTGTCTTTTTCTTTTTCTTCTTCTTTTTCTTTTCTTTTCTTTTCTTTCTTTCCTTTCGTTTTTTTTTTCCGCCAAATTGGGGAATTCAGCACATACTCCTGCACACTCACCTATGTCTCAATCAGCAGAGGTATGCAACTTGGGACCTTCTCTCTTTCCTTCTCTATCAAGTTTCTATTGCAAAGATTTACCTTAGAAAGGGATAATGTCTCAAATGAGAAGAAACCAACCCAAAAGATCCAGTGCAATCTCAAGGAGTTGCAGTGATCCGATAGGAGATTGTTGCAACCAGCGTAGTTTCAAATAGTAAAAGGGGAGGAGAAAGAGAAGGCATCCCAGTCACTTGGTTCCCAGACCAATACTTGGTTCTCTTCATTGAAAGTGAAAACAAGAAAAGGAATAGGTTCTTTTTTGTTTTTTGCTTGTTCAGCCGCGTGTGGCAAGGACGTAGGAAGTAAGGGGAGCGGACGCATTATCTACAAGGCTGCACTCCATTCCCGAGCAGATTCCTTGTTTAAATATGGAGTTTGGACCCAATAGCAGGAAATAGGTTCTGAACGATCCAATCCTAGTATGGGGTACAATGTCTAGAGAAGCTAGGCTGGTTTTTAAGAATTTCAAATGCTCAATGACACGATCTGACACTTGCTTCATAGATCTCAAACACTTATAATTTTTGTCCAAACAAACGGGCCCTTGCTACTGGGTTTGGATTCCTAATGGTAACGTCCACAAATTTTAGCGAAGTTAATGTCACCTAGTTATGGATTCGAATTGCAACTACGAAACATTTTTTTTTATGGTTGACGATGCAGGGCAACCTACTACCGTGTTTTGGGAGGTCTCAGGCGACACAACAACTCCAGCCGCATAATAACACCACCAGGAATGTCCAGCATGGTGGTGGCGAATTCAACCCACAGGTCCAAGGGAGTATCAGAGCAGATGGAGGCGGCGGGATCAATTTGGGATATCAAACAACTGGTGGTGGGAGCTTCCCTGTTAATTGAAAATAACCCCTACGGAATGAGAACATTGAATCGGCTACCATCAGTGTTCTTATTTCTGTCCTATGAATAAGCTACCATCAGTGTTTTTATTTTTGTCCTAGTCATCTGTAATGTGCAAGCTCTGTCTACTATCAACTGAGTGTTATTAAACAAGAGGTAATGTTAGCCTGCATTTAATATGCATCATTTTTGTAAATTATGTCATGCAATCCCAATGATTATTGTGTAATGTGTCCTTGCTGATTAACGAATGTACGTGGGGTTTGGTGTTGTGGGGGGGGGGGGGGGGGGGGGGGGGGGGGGGGGGGGGGGAGAGGGAAGGTCGGTGCCGTGAGGATGACAAATGCTAATTAGGTTGCTATTAGGTTATTTTTTATGTGCAATACAATCAACTCGATCCCAAATGGGCCTACACCCCGGTGAGAGTTTAAGCTTAGATGAATATAGTAGAAGGTCTTAAGATTTTCGGGTTACTATATGACGATATGAAATCAGAGAGATCTCACAGGTATGGTTCTTGAATCGTTATCATCTAAAATTATTTCCACAGTAATCTGTGTGCAATATCTAGGGATCTTGATGGCTGCCTTCAACAACTTCCTCCCTAAGCAACCCAATATGGTAGGACGTGAACCCTAAGTATTCTTCTTGTCTCATATGGGGTCCAAATGTGGGTATCCATCTATAATAATACATCTTATAACACTCCCTTTTCGATGACCACTATTAAATGACAGTTGCCTTCTTAAAACCTTGCAATAAAAAAAAAAACCTAATGGGATGAAAACCAAAGCAAAGGAAAAAAAGTACAATGTTTTACATGATTATTGAATTGGTATTGGACTGCATATTGCTGTCTCGTTAAAACCTTAACTAGGAAAACTTAATCGATAAAACCTAGAAAAAGGAAAAAGAATATAATGCACATATGTATTGGGTAGCATGCTTTAGATGCCTACTTCTGATAAGTTATTCTTTTTTACAACAATAACCTTTATATTATTTGATGATGGACTCTATGCATGCTGATCTCATATACAAGCTTTTGAAATGTTGTTTTTGGTAATCACTTGGTAACAAATCAGCCGGGTTGTTGCTTAAATGAACTTCCTTGACTTCAATTTCATTGTTCTTCTGAAGCTCATGTGTGAAGAAAAACTTTAGTGCAATGTATTTCGTTTTATGAGATTTAATGTACCATTCTTTAATCTATTGAATACATGCCTCATTATCTTCATAAATAATGCTCGGGGTACTTATACTAGGAAGCAATTGACAAAAACTACAGATTTGCTGAATCAAAGATTTTAGTTACACACATTCCCTACTGGCTTCATAGAGGGCTAAAATCTCAGCATGGTTAGAAGAAATAGTTGCCAAAGTTTATTTAGTAGAATGCAAAGAAATAGTGGCATTACCATTAAAAAACACGTAACCTGTCTATGATCGACCCTTATGAGAATCCAAGAGATATCTTGAATCTGCATATCTTATGAACTTAGACTCTGTATAATAAAAGAGTCTTAAATCAATTGTTTGACATAAATATCGTAGGATATGTTTGATACCAGTCTAGTATTTTTGCATTGGTATAGAACTGTATCTAATAAGCAGATTTACTTAGAATGAAATGTTTGGTCTAGTACTTTGTGCTAAATACATTGAAGCACCAATAGCACTCAGGTATAGTACTTCAAGACCTAATACCTTCTCATTTTCCTTAATGGGACTATATGAATTTTTCTTTATATCTAAAGATTAGACAACCATGTTGGTACTTAGTGGATGCACTTTGTTCATACAAAAATGTTTCAAAACTTTCTTGGTATAGTTAAACCGATGGACTAATATTCCATTAGCACTTCTTTTTATTTGCGGGCCAAGATAGAATTTTGTTCTCCCAAGGTCTTTCATATCAAACTCTCTTTTCAAATAATCAGCAGTTTTTTCGAGCTCTTTTGGAGTCTAGATTAAATTTGTGTTATCGACATAAACTGCCACTATTTCAAATCCTTTTAAGAATTTCTTTATGAAGATACATGGGAAAATGAGATTGTTTTTTTACCCTTCCTTAGATAAGTATTTACTAAGATAATTGTACAACATTCTTTCAGATTGCTTTAGGCCGTGTAATGATCATCTTAATTGTATTGAGAACGTACTATTGGACTTTGTATCAAGCAAAGTGATCCTTCTGGGATTTTCATGTAAATCTTTGTGTCAAAGTCTCCATATAAGTAAGCGGTTACAAAATCCATGAGTCTTATATCTAAATTTTTAGATACTACTAAACTTATTAGATATCTAAATGTTCTTGTATCCATAAAGGGGGAGTACATTTCCTCATAATCGATCCCAGGTTTTTGTAGGAAACCTTGTGCCACAAGTCTTGCTTTGTATCTAATAATTTCATTTATTTTATTCCTTTTCTTGACAAACATCCACTTGTAACCCACGGGATTGATACCTTTTGGAGTTTGTACAATAGGTCCAAATACACCACATTATTGAGAGACTCTATATATGCTTAAATGGTACTTTCCCTTTTTGGCTAAACTTGTTTTTGTCAACATTCATTTATAGTATGTGGTTTTGTATCCCAATCATCATCTTCATTTTTTCTTGATATTGATGTAGCTACAGATGTACAAATTCATCATTGATGACAATTTCCTTTCTATCCCATATTTCTCTTGAATAATTATAAAGTATAGAGATCTCTTCATTATCTGGTGCTGGTGCCTCTTCAGGGGCTTCCATAATCTCATCAGGGACTTATGTTATTTTAGAGAGAGCAGATTTTGCCAAAACCTCTTCAAGAGTGTTATGTGCTTCTTCAAGTGTCTTGCGTGTCTCTTTGGGAAGACATGACGATGATCGCACAATTCTTCCTTTTTTGCAGAGTTGTATCCTTTGAATCTACAAGTCTGCCGTGCTTATGGTTTATTGCAGATTTTTTTGTTGCTATTTTTTGGCTTTGTCTTACAGGGACATTAATCCTGGTAGGTGCATTCATAATTGGCACATGCGACTTAGTTACCTTTGCCGCATCGTTGAATGCATCGGGTAATCTATTTGCAATTTTTTAAGTCCATAATTCTATATACTTCATTTTTATATTGTGAAATACGTGGGTCCAAATGAGACAAAGTGGAAGTATTTTATGTTAATCCACGTCGTGCTTCAGGAACAGTTGTTTTCCAGGAACAATATGTTCTTTAGGAACTATCTTGTCTCCCTCTAACGGTGGGAATATGAATCTCTAGGTTTATATTGTGAATCTAAGAACTTATGTTTTCAGATTTGACTAACCTATGGATCTTTTAGTCCGGATTAGAAAGAATTTCTGGTTCTTATGTTAACGTATGGAACTTTAGTTTTGAGTTAATATAGAACTTCTAGTTCTAGTCATTATTTATTGATCCTATCTTGATCTCCCTTTAATAGCAGACATAAACCATTCATCTTCAAATAATATTCTAATTATATACATATCTAGGAGGAAATAAAGATAAAAGCATATGAATAATTATTAAACTAAGAATGATCATAAATAATGAAAATTACTTTATAGTTGGACCTTCTTCCTTTCACTTCCAACATGTAGATCTGTTCACGAGCTTTTCGTAGGTTCAAATGGATTGTCGATCGGACTCCAGACGACAAAGATATCGCGATCTAAAGTTTGATGGCTGAAAAAAACTGCTTGTGTAGCACCCTGGGGTGCAAGTGTGTCTAGGCATACCCTGGCTTGAGGATTTTTTTTTATTTTTTATTTTTTTTCAACTAGAAGAAGAAGGAGGAGGAGGAGGAAACTTTGTGCTGATAATATGTTAAGAAATAAAAGAACCAAAGAGAGAGAAATGGAGATAGATCTTCTTTTTATTGAGAGTGTGTACATAATAAGGGAGGAGGATGGTTTGATTGATAGAATAAGATTACCTCCTCTCCAAGTAACCCAATATGGTAGGGATCTAACCATAAGTGCTCTCCTTATCTCATGTGGGTCCCAATGTAGGCATCTACCTTTGATAATACATCTTATAACAGTTTTGACTTATTATTCCTTTTAAAACCAGTTTTCCCATTTCTATGATTAATATGTATAAAATGTCACTAGAGTTGCTTGACTTTTGTCAATATTTCTTAAACATTTTTGTGCCACATCCTATATTATCATGTGATAGTCTCATGATATGATGGGTTTTATGAGTTCATAAATCATAAACTTTTTGTAACCAACAAGCGAATTCATTTCTTATGGAACATGAAAAATGACATTTTGTAAACAATAAATATACATCTAACCATCATTTCTCAAGTTCTATCAATCAAAAGATATTTTTTCCTAAGATGTTGGATAAAGCCATGACATTGTGGAATAGCACTATGATATCATGAGATCTGGGGCAAAAAACTTAAAACAAAATGTTGACAAGAATTAAGTGACTCTAAGTGACATTATCTGAAATTTGGTTATGAAATTAGAAAAATTCGATTCAAAATGACTAATATGTCAAAAACCCCTCTTTTTGAGATAAGCTAGTGTCACCCTCTAATGGGTTCTTTTCTTTGTGCTTTTCTTCTTGGTTTGACAAGTTCTTCTCTGCTATTCCTATGTAGATTTCTCACACCGTGCAAGACAACCAGTAGGGCCCACTTGGGTGCCGTATGATTAATTAGGGCCCCATCATTTGAACCCCCACTCCTCGAATGGACCATTGGATCAAAATCGAGGAAAGACTTAAAAAAAACCCATTAATCTTATAGAACATGGATTATGGTTGTCTACTACTATTATTATTATTATTATATTATATTATATTTTTATGACTTGGGTATTGCTAAAGACTTTGACCCTGCATGACTACAAGACTTAAAAAAAACCCATTAATCTTATAGAACATGGATTATGGTTGTCTATTATTATTGTTATTATTATTATTATAATATATTTTTATGACTTGGGTATTGCTAAAGACTTTGACCCACAATGACTATTACCTCATATGACACCTCCAGAACCACGCAATCGCTGACGCGGTAGTCCTGCATAAATCCTACAATCCCGGATTTTAGGTATTGTTGTGGTCCCCTAGGTGTACCCCCACTAGTTGTCTACCACATGCTTGCTATTATTGTTGTCCCCTAGCCCGGATATTGATTATTTAAATGAAGTTTAAAAAACTCAATTGACACCAAATTGCTTTTCGATTGCTACTATGCGGTATTTTGACTGTATGCGTGTTTGGTCGGCTCTGCAATCAGTGTCTTTAGGGCGTTGTATGTCTTTGTTCGTTAGGCGTGGCGGGGCTGTGGGATACTTTAGTCTTTCAGTTTGTTGGTGGTTTGCTAGCCTGGTCTGTGTGGCCTGTGTGGCCTGTGCTTAGCTTGTGTGGGTCTGCTCCCCCTTGTTTGCCCTTTGCGTGGAGTCTTGCTAGTGTTAGGGACCGTCCCTTCTGTTCTTTTTGTTTTCTGTTTAACAAGGCCAGTTTCCAAGATCTCAATTCTAACATCAAGACGACATCAACCTAATTGCCTGGACCTTTTACTATTCCTCTCACTTCTTAAAGTTTCTTATGCTTCTCACTCATTTATATTAGTCTTACTTCGGATCATATGCGTCCAAAAGCAGCAACAAGGAGTGGATCCCATGAATTGGTGCAACTGTTCTTATGTCCATTCAAATGTCAATTTCAATTTCTACTGACAGTATTTGCTATTTATAAAACTTGATCGGACCTTATTAGCTACAGGGTCAGCTTCTAACTCCTCAATTACAGCTTCAAGACCACTTCAACTTCAGTAGCATTTCCATGGTATCCTTCTCTCTTTTCCTTTTTCTTCTTCTTTTTTTTTTCTCTTCTTTCTTTCCTTTCGTTTTTTTTTTCTCCAAATTGGGGAATCCAACACCCAGAACATACTCCTGCTCACTCACCTATGTCCCAATCAGCTGAGGTATGCAACTTGGGACCTCGCTTTCCTTTTCTCTATCAAGTTTCTGTTGCAAAGATTTACCTTAAAAAGGGATAATGTCTCAAATGAGAAGAAACCAACCCAAAAGATCCAGTGCAATTTCAAGGAGTTGCAGTGATCCAGTAGGAGATGTTGCAACCAGTAGTTTCGAATAGTAAAAGGGGAGGAGAAAGAGAAGGCATCCCAGTCACTTGGTTCCCAGACCAATACCACCTGACCGGAGTAGGGGCCGAGGGGTAATCTCTTCATTGAAAGTGAAAACAAGAAAAGAAGTAGGTTCTTTTTTGTTTTTTTGCTTGTTCAGCTGCGTGTGACAAGGATGTAGGAAGTAAGGGAGTGGGTGCCTTATCCACAAGGCTGCACTCTATTCCTGAGCAGATTCCTTGTTTAAATTTGGAGTTTGGACCCAATAGCAGGAAATAGGTTCTGAACCATCCAATCCTAGTAAGGGGTAGACTGTCCAGAGAAGCTAGGTTGGTTTTTTAGAATTTCAAATGCTCAAGGACATGATCCGACACTAGCTTCATAGATCTCAAACACTTATAATTTTTGTCCAAACAAAGGGGCCTGTGCTACTGGGTTTGGATTCCTAATGGTAACGTCCACAAATTTCAGCTAAGTTGGTGTCACCTAGTTAAGGATTCGAATTGCAACTACGTAACTCTTTTTTATGGTTGATGATGCAGGGCAACGTACTAGCGTGTTTTGGGAAGTCTCAGGAGGCACGACAACTAGAGCCGCATAATAACACCACCACGAATGTCCAGCGTGGTGGTGGCAAATTCAACCCACAGGTCCAAGGGGATCTCAACGCAACTGGTGGTGGCGGGATCAATTTGGGACGTCAAATCACTGATGGTGGGTAATTCATTAATTGAAAATAACCCCTACGGAATGAGAACATTGAATCGGCTACCATCAGTGTTCTTATTTCTGTCCTATGAATAAGATACCATCAGTGTTTTTATTTTTGTCCTAGTCATCTGTAATGTGCAAGCTCTGTCTACTATCAACTGACTGTTATCAAACAGGAGGTAATGTTAGCCTGCATTTAATTTGCATCATTTTTGTAAATTATGTGCAATCCCAATGATTATTGTGTAATGTGTCCTTCCTGATTAACGAATGTACGTTGGTGGGTTGGGGGGGGGGGGGGGGGGGGGGGGGGGGGTGGTGGGGGGTGTGTGGTCTTGTTGGTGTGTGGGGTGGTGTGGGCGGTGCCGTGAGGATTACAAATGCTATTAGGTTGCTATTAGGTTGATTCTTTATGTGCAATACAATCAACTCGGTCCTGAATAGGTTCGCCCCTAGACTTGGAAAGCATGGTTGAATCAAGCAAATGGAGGTCAAGACAGTCTTATTAAGATAAGGACATTTATAGGGCGTTTGAGGGAGTTCCTGTGAATGGGGTGGTTTTTCTGGATTTCCTATTAGAAAATCTTTGTTTAACTGGAGAATAACTTGATCTTCATAAGAGGACTCAAAAATAGAGGTAAATTGTAGCTTATCATCCTTTCTCTTCTATCTCTTCCATTTTCATTTTGCTGTTATGTTTGGAAAACCTTTTTGTGGATATCACGAAAGTTTTTCCTTGTGGTCATTTGTAGCTGTAAATCTCCTCTCTACTTCTCTCTCCATATCCGCTCATTTGGAGGGATGAGAAGAATGATAAGGAAATACACAATATCTTCTAAAAACAAAGAACTGATAATATACACACTATCCTCTCACTTTGATTTCATAGATGCAGCTTCCCCAGTTCTTTGTCCTCTTTATATGTAGGTCCTCCGGCTGCCTACCTAGTGTTTTGCTGTATAAAGCATTGTTTTGTTGTATCAAGCACTGTCATAATCTTTTACCAAAAAAACAGTACTATTACAATAGTGATCGGTTTTTGTTTCTAACTGGGCCCAACATGGCTCTCCAATAATCTTCTTTCTCCACCATGACCTTAAAATGGGCTTTATTTTACAAGACCATCACAAAAGACCAAAGAACTAATAAAAAACAAAAAAGGATGAAAATTGAAACCCATCAGACATGGGACACGTAGCTGGCCTTTGAAACCGGTTATACATTGGGATGACAATGGGTATCCGCCGACCTGGAGCCGGGCCTGGCCCATGGTGAGAATTGCATATCAGTACTTGGGTTCATTAACAAACAGCCAACGTTAACCCTAAGAACACCACAAGACTATATAGTAACCAAAAACCGAAGATATAAAGTAAAATTGGCCCATCTACACTAATTCAAGTATTACATATCCTTTCTAACCAAAAATTATCTTAATAGATAAACCACTTTATTTTATACTTGAAAGTCTACGCCATTGATAAGAGTTGGGAGTTAATCAAGGTTTAAAACTGGACAGGTACCTTTTCCTTGGAAGAGGGCCCATGCTACCTTGCACAGGATCTATCTTCTCTCCTTGCTCGAGGGCTCTTCCTACCTCTAAAAGGTCCACTTCTCTCTGCCAAGGGTGGGGCCCTAGCACCCTATTGCTAGAATACCAAAAAAAAAAAAAAGAAAAAAAGAAAAAAGACAACGGCGTATCGGATTCTTGGTGAGGGAACTTTGAATGTTCCAAATTTTCCTGATATTGAGAATGTGCTATGTGTTGATGACTTGAAACATAATTTGCTTAGTATATGTTAAATTTGTGATAAAGATTATGCAGTCAATTTCAGCAGTCATGGTTTGTGAGATTTCAAAGGATGGAAAGATAATCTTGTTAGAACCATTGACAATTGCTATGTTGTAGGTAAACTAAATGCTGTTGCTTCTTCATCTCCCTCTTGTTTAATGACACATACTAATAAAGCTAAACCGTGGCATAAAAAACTTGGGCATGTAATCTATAAAGACCTGTCCCACCTTAACAAATATATTGAGGGACTGCCTATAATTAGTAGACAAGAAAAGACAATTTGTGGGGAATTTCAAAAAGGGAAACAAATTAGAAGTTCACATGAAATAGTGAATGCCATAAAAACCACTTGACCTCTTGAACTTATTCACATGGACCTAGCTGGACCAACTAAAAGAGAGAGTTGAGGTACAAAAAAGTATTTCCTTGTTATGGTAGATGATTACTCTAGATTCATTTGGGTTGCATTTTTTAGATAAAAATTGGAAGCCTTTGGCGAGTTTAAAAAAGATTGTGAAATGAATTCAAAACGAGAAAGGCATTTTTGTAGCCTGAATTTAGAGTGATCATGGTGGAGAATTTGAAAATGATCATTTTGACAAGTTTTGTGATAAATATGGAGTTCATCATGAATACTCAGCCCCTAAAACTCCTTAGCAAAATGGAGTGACTAAAAAGAAAAATCGAGTCCTCCAAAATACGGCCATAGTCATTCTTCATAGTAAAAATCTTCCTAGAGATTTATGGGCTAAAGCAGTTAGTACTGGTTGCTACATCATTAATCGAGTCTACCTTAGGGCTAGTAAAAATCAAACAACCTAAGAGTGTAGTTTCGAAGGAAACCAAATGTCAATTACTTTAAGTTCGTTGATAGCAAATGTTTTCTTAAAGACAGAGAACAGTTGGGCAAGTTTGATTTGAAAAGTGATGAAGAAATATTTTTAGGCTATTTTGCACACAGTTGTGCTTATCAGGTTTTAAAATACATCTTATAACAGTTTTGACCTAGTATTCCTTTTTAAACCAGTTTTCCCAATTCTATGACCAATATCTAGATAATGTCAATAGAGTTGCATGTCTTTTGTTAATATTTCTTAAACATATTTGTGCTACAACCGATATTATCATGTGATAGTCTCATGATATGATGGGTTTTATGAGTTCATAAATCATAAACTTTTTATAACCAACAAGCGAATTCATTTCTTATGGAATATGAAAAATGACATTTTGTAAACAGTAAATACACATCTAACCATCATTTCTCAAGTTCTATCATTAAAAAGATATTTTTTCCTAAGATGTTGGATAAAGCCTTATGATATCATAAGATATGGGGTAGAAAACTTAAACAAAATGGTTGACAAGAATTAAGTGACTGTAAGTAACATTATTTGAAATTTGGTTATAAAATAAGAAAAATTCGATTCAAGATGACTAATATGTCAAAAACCCCTCATAGGTTCAATGGTCAGCTTCTAACTCAATTACAGCTTCTAGACTACTTCAACTTCAGTAGCATTTCCATGGTATCCTTCTCTCTTTTTCTTTTTTTTCTTCTTTTTCTTTCCTTTTCTTTCTTTCCTTTTGTTGTTGTTGTTTTTTGTGGCCAAATTGGGGAATCCAACACATACTCCTGCTCACTCACGTAAGTCCCAATCAGCTGAGGTATGCAACTTGGGACCTTCTCTCTTTCCTTTTCTCTATCAAGTTTCTATTGCAAAGATCTACCTTAAAAGGGGATAATGTCTCAAATGAGACGAAACCAACCCAAAAGATCCAGTGCAATCTCAAGGAGTTGCAGTGATCCGATAGGAGATTGTTGCAACAAGCGTAGTTTCAAATAGTAAAAGGGGAGGAGAAAAAGAAGGCATCCCAGTCAGTTGGTTCCCAGACCAATACCACCGGACCTGAGTAGGGCTGGGGGATAATCTCTTCATTGAAAGTGAAAACAAGAAAAGGAGTAGGTTCTTTTTTGTTTTTTACTTGTTTAGCCACCACTACAACAAGTTGCACTTTTGGCGACGTTTTTTGGCGACGATTTTATAATTTCGTTGCTAAAGGCTATTATTTACCGATGCATATAAATTTGTCGGTGAAAAGATGACTTTTATCGACGTTTTTTAAAACGTCGCTAAAAGTTAGACATTATCTCCGTTAACAGTTTACTTTTACCGACGTTTTTTAGAAAAAATCGTTGCTAAAAGTTAGACATTTATCTCCGGTAACAGTTAGACATTTAGCGACGTTTTTTTTAAAAAACGTCGGTAAAAGTCACTTTTAGCGATGTTTTTTAGAAAACGTCACTAAAAGTGACTTTTATCAACGTTTTTATAAAAAAACGTCGCTAAATGTCACTTTTACCGACGTTTTGTTAAACGTCTCTAAAAGCTAAATTTTCAACCACATATTTATATCGGTAAATGATAGTCTTTAGCGACGAAATTATAAAATCGTCGCCAAAAAACATCGGTAAAAATTACTTTTACCGATGTTTATAGTTTTCGTCGGCAATAGTATGTACTCGGGCAACCGATGAAATTTTTTGCCGATGAATTCGGATAACATTGGTAAAAGTATGTACTTGGGAAGATAATTTTTTCACTACAGCAATATTTTTACCGACGAAAGTTTTGAAATTTACGTCGGTAAAAGTTTTGAAATTTTGAAATCCCTTTTACCGATGAAATTTTGATTTGCCGATGAAAATTAACCATCGGTAAAAGCTTGGGCGCCACCATTTCAATTTCCCTCCCCAAATTGGATTTTTTTTCTCCCTCGCGCTGTTCTCTCTCGCTCGCACTCTGGCCCAAATTTCTCCCTCGCGCTGTTCTCACTCTCTCGCTCTCTCTGCTCTCTATATATCTCCGATCTCTCTCTCTCTCGCTCTCTGTCTGCTCTCTCTAATCTCTCTTTCTCGCTCTCTCTGCTCTTTCTTTCTCTCTTTCGCTCTCTGTCTGCTCTCTCTCCAATCTCTCTTTCTCGCTCTGTCTGCTCTCTCTCTCGCTCTCACTACTCTCTCTCGCTCTCTCTGCTCTCTCTCACTCTCTCTCACTCTCTCTCGCTCTCTCTACTCTCTCTCTCACTCTCTCTGCTCTCTCGCCCCATATCCTCTTTCTCTGCTCTCTCTCTCACTCGTTTTCTCTCTCTGCTCTCTCTCGCCCTAGGTCCTCTCTCTGCTCTCTTTCTCTCACTCTCTTTGCTCTCTCTCCCTCTCTCTCGTCCCAGATCCTCTCTCTCTACTCTCTTTCTCTCACTCTCTTTGCTCTCTCGCTCTCTCTCTCGCCCCAGATCCTCTCTCTCTGCTTTCTTTCTCTCACTCTCTCTGCTCTCTCGCCCCATATCCTCTCGCTGCTCTCTCTCTCACTCTCTCTGCTCTCTCGCTCTCTCTCTCGCCCCAGAGCCTCTCTCTGTTCTCTTTCTCTCACTCTTTCTGCTCTCTCGCTCTCTCTCTCGCCCCAGATCCTCTCTCTCTGCTCTCTTTCTCTCACTCTCTCTGATCTCTCGATGTCTCTCTCGCCCCCAAATTCCTCTCTCTCTCTCTGTTCTCTTTATCTTACTCTTTCTGATCAATCGCTCTCTCTCGCCCCCAGATTCCTCTCTTTCTGCTCAGTTTCTCTCACTCTCTCTCGCTCTCTCTGCCCTCTCTCTCTCCCCGATCTCTGTCTCGCACTCTCTCTCCCCGATCTCTGTCTCGCTCTCACTCTCTGCTCTCTCTCTCTCTTATCTCTCTCTCTTGCTCTCTCTCTGCTCTGTTTCTCTCACTCTCTCGCTATCTCTGCTCTCTATCTCCGGTCTCTCTCTCTCGCTCTCTCTCTGCTCTGTTTCTCTCACTCTCTGTGCTCTCTATCTCCGATCTCTCTCTCTCTCTCGCTCTCTCTCTGCTCTCTTTCCAATCTCTCTTTCTCGCTCTCTCGCTCTCTGCTCTCTCTCTCTCTCACTCTCGCTCTCTCTGCTCTCTCTTCTGATGTGGTTTTGCCGATGTTCAAAAACGTCGGCAAAGGAAAAATAAAAAAAATTAAAGAATTCAAATTATAATGAGAAAATAAATATTGTATTTTTAAAAAAATAAAATTATTGGCGACGAAAATTTTCTTAAAAACGTCGGCAAAGGTAAAATTCCATTTTTTAAAAATAAATACATTACCGACGTTTTTTTAACGTCGGCAAAAGTATATACAATTTTTAAAAATTAATATTGTAAAACATGGTTTTGCCGACGTTCCAAAACGTCGGTAGAAGCTATTATTATCTAATTGAAATGAAATTTTATAACTTTTACCGACGTTAAAAAACGTCGGTGAAAGTCCCATGGTGCGTCGGTAAATGGGACTTTTGCTGACGAAATTGAAAAACGTCGGTAAAATATTTTGGTGACGTTTTTTTACCAACGTCCAGGCGGCGAAAATTATTTCGTCGGTAAAAATCTTTGTCGACATTTTGAATACTTTTAGCGACGAAAAAAAGCGTCGCTAAAACTGTTAATTGTTGTAGTGCACGTGTGGTAAGGATGTAGGAAGTAAGGGGAGCGGGTGCGTTATCCACAAGGTTGCACTCTATTCCCAAGCAGATTCCTTGTTTAAATTTGGAGTCTGGACCCAATAGCAGGAAATAGGTTCCGAACGATCCAATCCCAGCAAGGGGTAGAATGTCTAGAGAAGCTAGGCTGGTTTCTTAGAATTTCAAATGCTCAAGGACATGATCTGACCCTTGCTTCATAGATCTCAAACACTTAATAATTTTTGTCCAAACAAAGGGGCCCTTGCTACTGGGTTTGGATTCCTAATGGTAACGTCCACAAATTTCAGCTAAGTTGGTGTCACCTAGTTATGGATTTGAATTGCTACTACGAAACTTTTTTTTATGGTTGACGATGCAGGGCAACCCTACTACCGTGTTTTGGGAGGTCTCAGGAGACACAACAACTCCAGCCGCATAATAACACCACCAAGAAAGTCCAGTGTGGTGGTGGCAAATTCAACCCACAGGTCCAAGGGAATATCAAAGTAGATGGAGGCGGCGCGATCAATTTGGGACCTCAAATCACTGGTGGTGGGAGCTTCGCTATTAATTGAAAATAACCCCTACGGAATGAGAACATTGAATTGGCTACCATCAGTGTTCTTATTTCAGTCCTATGAATCAGATACCATCAGTGTTTTTATTTCTGTCCTAATCATCTGTATTTTTATTTCTGTCCTAATCATCTCTAATGTGCAAGCTTTGTCTACTATCAACTGACTGTTATCAAACAAGAGGTAATGTTAGCCTGCATTTAGTTTGCATCATTTTTTGTAAATTATGTGCAATCCCAGTGATTATTGTGTAATGTGCCCTTGCTGATTAACGAATGTACGTTGTTGTGTGGGGGGGTGGGGTGGGGTGGGGGGGGGGGTGGAGAGGAGGGGGTGGGGTTTGGTGGGGAGCAGAGGGCGGCGCCGTGATGCTTACAAATGCTATTAGGTTGCTATCAGGTTGATTGTTTATGTGCAATACAATCAACTTGATCCCGAATAGGTTCGTCCCTAGACTTGGAAAGCATGGTTGAATCTAGCAAATGGAGGTCAAGACAGTCTTATTAATATAAGGACATTTATAGGGCGTTTGAGGGAGTTCCTGTGAATGGGGTGGTTTTTTATGGAATTCCTATTAAAAAATCTTCGTTTAACTGGAGAATAACTTGATCTTCATAAGAGGACTCAACCAAAAATAGAGGTAAATTGTAGCTTATCATCCTCTCTCTTCTATCTCTTCCATTTCCATTTTGCTTTTATGTTTGGAAGCCCTTTTTGTGGATATCACAGAAGTTTTTCCTTGTGGTTATTTGTAGTTGAAAATCTCCTCTCTACTTCTCTCTCCATATCCACACATTTAGAGGGATGAGAAGAATGATAAGGAAATACACAATATCTTCTAAAAACAAAGAACTGAGAATATCCGCACTATCCTCTCGCTTTGATTTCAATAGATGCAGCTTTTGTTGTGTGCGTGTGTGCGGAAGCAATCAAGATCAACAATCAACCACACAAGAAGACAAGAGATTTATATGGTTTAGCAAATAAGCCTATGTCCGCGGGAAACCAATTCCCACTAGTTCTTCTCCAATATGTGAAATCACAGCCTTGGAATTTCAGCCTCTATCTAGGGTTTTAGATTACATAATATATATAATCATCACTTCCTTATCCTCTAAGAACTCTATCTTGGAAAAGAAGAAATTCCTAATTCTATTAGAAAACTACTGTTTAATTAAACATGAAATTCCTAATATAATTAGGTAAATCACCCAAGATACTGAACCCACTTGGACAACAATCTCCCCCTCCAGACCATGGGGAAGACGCCTTGAACCCCTTACTGGGAGTTTAGCCCTGCCAACTCTGAACACAGCTCCAGCTTTTCTTTAAACACAACCTTTGTCATTATGTCCGAGGGATTCTTTTCTGAGTGAATCTTTTTCAGTTTCATGAAGTTTTTCTCGATCACCTCATGAATCCAATGGTACTTGATATCAACGTGCTTCATGTGACCATGATATGTAGCATTCTAACTGAAATCCATAGCACTCCAACTATCACAGTAGATTACATATTCTTCTTGCTTCAAACCTAGTTTTTGAAGGAATCTCTTCAACCAAAGCATCTCTCTCCTTGCTTCATTAGCAGCTATGTATTCCGTTTTAGTTGTAGACTGTGCTACACTTTTGCAATTTCGATTGCCAGGAGATAGCTCCAATATGAAAGTAAACAAATAACAAGAAGTCGACAATCGACAATCAAGATCGCCTGCAAAATCAGCATCAGTATAACCTTCAACCACTGGCTTTGAGCCTCCGAAACACAAGCACACTTTGGAAGTACCTCTCAAAAACCTAAAGATCCATTTCACTGCTTTCCAATGCTCTTTTCCAGGGTTAGAAAGAAATCTCCTCACTAAGCTCATAGCATGAGCAATGTTTGGCCGTGTACATACCATGGCATACATGAGATTCCCCATAGCAGAGGAGTAAGGAACACATGACATCCGTTCCTTTTCATCATCTGTAGTAGGATACAAGCGCTTGCTCAGTTTGAAGTGACTGGCTAGAGGCATGCTAACTGACTTAGTATTCTTCATGTTAAACCGCTTGAGTACTCGTTCAACATATTTCTCCTGTGACAACCACAGCTGCTTGGAACTCCTGTCACGACGTATTTGCATACTCAATATCGTTCGTGGTGGACCCAAGTCTTTTATGTCAAATGAATTTGACATCTCCTCTTTTAACTTGCTAATCAACTTGCTATCCTGTCCAACTATTAGCATATCATCTACATATAAAAAAAGGATGATGAACCTACCATCGATAAATCGATGAACATAGACACAATGATCTGCAGCTGTCCTTCGAGACCCATGACTTAACATGAATGAATCAAATTTCTTGTACCATTGTCTCGGTGTTTACTTCAGCCCGTAGAGACTATTTTTCAACTTACAAATCATCTGTTCTTTTCTTTCTACCTCAAACCACTCTGGCTGAGTCATGTAGATCTCTTCTTTTAAGTCACCATGAAGAAACGCGGTCTTCACATCCATCTGTTCAAGCTCAAGGTCCATGCTGGTGGCTAGACCCAAGACGACTATGACAGAAGTCATTTTCATAACAGGAAAGAAAACATGACTGAAGTCGATACCCTTTGTTTGTGTGAAGCCTTTTACCATTAACCGTGCTTTGTGCTTCACCAGTTTTCCATTCTTATCCTTTTTTAGCTTGAACATCTATTTGTTTTTCAAAACATTCCTATCTTTAGAAAGTTAAATTAACTCATCTGTCTTGTTCTTCTTTAAAGAACTCATTTCATCCTGCATAGCATTAATCTACTCATCTTTATCAGCATGAGTCATTGCTTCTTGGAAGCTCTTTGGGTCCCCCTCATTAGTAAGCAAAATATATTCGGATACAGGATACTTAGTTGATGGTTGACGCTCTCGTGTATACCTCCTAACTTGAGGTTCGGTGGTTTCCAACCAAGGAGACTGCAACTCCCCCTGCTTAACACCCTCATCATCTGGCAACCCCTGTGCCTCATCACGATTCGGTTTGTCTTGTCCACCTTCTTCACCTGTAGTCTGCATCGGAGAAAGAGTTGGTGTGAGATCAACCACTTTATCAACTGTTTTAGAAGACTTATCAATCTTCTCAACATCTCCAAAGAACTAGTCTTCATGGAAAACTACATCCCTACTTCTGATAATTTTCCTCTTCTCTGGATCCCATCACCTGAGCCAAACTCATCTCCACCATAGCCAAGAAAGATACAACTCACTGCTTTATCGTCCAACTTAGAACGCTGCTCCTTTGGTACATGTACAAACGTCTTACACCCAAACACCTTCAAGTGTGAATAGGAAACATTTTTACCTGTCCATTTTCACTCTGGAAGATCAAAATTCAAAGGAACCGAGAAAGATCTTTTAATTAGATAAATTGCAGTCAGAACGGCTTCACCCCAAAATGACTTAGGCAACCGTGCTAATCTCATCATGCATCTCATCTTCTCAAAAATAGTACAGTTTATTCTCTCTGCCACACCATTGTGCTGTGGAGTACCAGGAACTATTTTTTTATGTCGAGTGCTATGCTTTAATCAATAGCTTCTGAACTGATTGGATGTGTACTCATCCTCATTATCTGTGCAGAGACACTTTAAGAGTTTACCTGTTTCTCTTTCAACCTTGACATAAAACTGTTGAAAAATCTGGAACACTTGATCCTTTGATATCAACGGATAAACCCAGACTTTCTTGGATGCATTATTGATGAACGTGACAAAGAACTTATTGCCACCCAATGATTCTACCTCCATGGGACCACAAACATCAGAATATACAAAATCTAACACATTAGATTTTAATTTTGATGTCGAAGAGAAAGCAACCCTATGCTGTTTGCCATATAAACAATAATCACAAGGTTCAAGGGACATGCCTTTGGAGCAAGGAATTAAATCCTTCTTTACTAACATCTACAGGCCTTTCTCACTCATATGACCAAGCCTCTTATGCCACATATTCAGAGAGGAACTGTCTTGAACTGCATTTAACACACTTTTGCACAGCTTTACTTGTGTTTTATAAAACGTATTACCTGCTTTTCCTCTTGTAATAACTAGAGACCCTCTAGTGAGCTTCCATTTGCCATTTTCGAAGTAATTCTCATAACTTGCACGATCCAATGCAGTCACAGAAATCAGATTCAACTATAGATCAAGAACATGTTGCACATCTTTCATCATCATTGTGCAACCAATATTGGTTTTAATGCAGACATCATCGATACCAACAATCTCTGAATGACTCATGTTGCCCATCTTCACAGTCCCAAAGTCACCTGCTTTGTACATCGTGAACATATCCCTGTAAGGAGTAGTATGGTAAGATGCTGTTGTATCAACAACTCACTCAACCTGATCATCTGCAACACTAAAACACTTATCATCATCACCGGCGAGTACCACTACTTTTTCTTCCAAAGTAGCTGTAGTGTTATCATTGTTATTCCTTTTTTCATTGTTGGATCCTTTATGTTCCTTCAAGGCGAAACAATTTTTCCTGATGTGGCTCATCTTGCCACAGAAAAAGCATTTCATTGACTTTTTCTTGGTTTATGATTCACCGTTAGACTTGGCTTGTGATTCACCTCTAAACTTGCCACGACCCCCCTTTGGTCCTCTGCTCTTACTCTTCCCCTTGTTCTCAGTAACAAAGGCCTGTGCATTATTTGTCCCTGTAGATTTCCTTCTAGTTTCTTTATTCTGTAGACTACTGGTAACCTGACTCATGGATAATACACCATCTAGAGTAAAGTTGCTCATGGAAACAACTAATATCTCCCATGTAACCGGCAAAGAATTCAGAAGCAACAAAGCTTGCATCTCATCATCAAAGACCATCTTCATAGTGGCTAACTGATTTACCACACTTTGGAACTCATTGATGTGATCTTCGATCTGACCACCATCCTTTAATTTCATGTTCACAAGATTTTTGATAAAAAAGGTTTTATTCACTATCATCTTTTTATCATACATTGCTTCTAGCTTTTTCCAAAGGGCATTCGCATTGGTTTCATTAGACATGTGGTGAAATATATTGTTATCAACCCACTGTCTGATGTGACCAATCACTTTTCTATGCAACTTGTTCCATTCAGCATCTTTCATATCTTTTGGTCGGCCACTATCCCCCTCAACGGGATCATAAAGGTCTTTAAAATAAAGAATATCCTCCATCTTCGGTTTCCAGATCAACCAATTGGAATGATTGAGCTTAACCATGGTAGTGTTGATAGTGTTGTTCTTCATCTTAATTAAATTAAGCAATAGGAAAACAAACAACTAACACTGACCTCAACTCCTGCACCAAGCTGCAGATCTCATCAACATAAGCACGCTGGAATAAACAGATCTGAAATTTGACCTTGGATGGCTTCGATATTGTAAAAATGGTTTTCTGCGCTTTCGATTTGGTCAAACTCCTCGTTGACCGTCAAACAGCCGATCTTTTTCCATAATCACGTAAATCTACTTGAAACGAGTTCGTAGGCGCATATGGATCTTTGATCGGACATCAGATGATTAAGATATCGCAGAAACAAAATTCTGCCGTCAATCTGGTCAACTCTGGCCTTTGATTGTGTGTCCGATGACGTGGGCTGACATCGGCCTGGTGACGTCACTCTGCTGATGTCGTTAGCGGCTAACAGGCTGGACGGTTGTAATTGGGTTCAGGTCAACCTGACCCGAACCGACCTGTGACCTGTGCTGCTGGGCTTCTCACCACGAGTTAGGTTGAAACGACCCGACTCAAAACCTGAAACCCGGAACTTGTTCTTTTGGGCTTATACTTCACGACGAGTTAGGTTCGAATGACCTGACCCGAAACTGACCTGAAACAAAGTCGCTTTAACCTCTGTTACGTCTCTGTTTTGCAACAGGGAAGCGACAGCGACCTTCGTCCTCGGCTACGGTCCGGCAACCAATGGTGGCGGGAAACAGCTGGTCTGGCGATGGTGACGATTAGCGTTTAGCAACGGCGATCGGTGGTTGGCGACCGGTGAGTGTAGTTTTTTTTCTCTTTCAGTCTTCCTCTGAAATCCAGCAGGTCTTTTTCTTCCTCAGAAATTCCGGCAGCCCAAAACACTTCTCCAACGAAGATCGCAAGTAATAGAACCCTCTATGTTTTCTTCTTATAGTGGCCCAGGAGAGATCACGACTGATCTCCTTCTCGATGATCTTTTGCGTACAACTTCCACGCTCTGATACCACTTGTTGTGCACGTGTGTGCAGAAGCAACCAAGATTAACAATCAACCACACAAGAAGACAAGAGATTTACGTCGTTCGGCAAAAATGCCTACGTCCATGGGAAACTAATTTCTACTAGGTTCTCCTCCAATCTGTGAAACCACAGCCTTTGAATCTCAGCTTCTATCCAGGGTTGCAGATTATATCATATATATAATCATCACTTACTTATCTCCCAAGAACTTTATCTTAGAAAAGAGGAAAGTCCTAATCCTATTAGAAAACTACTGTTTAATCAAACAAGAAATTCATAATATAATTAGAGAAAACTCCTAAGAGACTAAACTCACTTGGTCTGGACCCACTTGGCCAACAGCTTCCCCAGTTCTTTGTCCTCTTTATATGTAGGTCCTATAGCTGTCTACCCAGTGTTTTGCTGTATAAAGCACTGTTTTGTTGTATTAGGTACTGTTATAATCTTTTGCCAAAAAAAAAAAAAAAACAGTACTGTTATAATAGTGATTGGTATTTGTTTCTAACTGGGCCCAACATGGCTCTCTAATAATCTTCATTCTCCACCATGACCTTAAAATGGGCTTTATTTTACAAAAGCATCACAAGAGACCAAAGAACTGAAAATTGAAACCCATCAGACGTGGGACACGTAGCTGGCCTTTAACACCAGTTATTCATTGGGATGACAATGGGTATCCCTCGACCTGGAGCCGGGTTGGCCCATGATGAGAATTTGATATCAGTACTTTGCACCCATCTACCTCCGCCAGTTTTTACTGTCGGTCCCAACCTCGGGTCAAGGAGGAGGGTTGCGTTAGGTAGGTTGACAGCCAGCGTAAAACTTTGTTACAACCCAACTATGAATTCTGAGAAAATGACATTTCATGATAAGCCTAGGGCATTCCCCGCTTTAAGCGACGCATTTCAGCGTCGCCCGATTGCAGTGAAAAGTGTGCAACGGCTACCGCATGACTTTGGGCTAGTGTGGTTAAAGAAGTTAGTCCATGAGAAGAAGAGGAGAAATAGAAAAATTAGACTTGTTACTTGAAATATAGGAACCTTGACAGGCAAGAGCATAAAGTTGGTTGAGATAATGAAAAGAAGAAGAATTAGTGTGGCTTGTATACAGGAGACAAGGTGGAAAGAGAATAAAGCTAAGGAGCTCATGGATGGATATAAGCTTTTCTATATAGGAAAAAGTAATACAAGAAGTGGAGTGGGTACAGTTGTACATAAGGATTTGAAAGAAAAAATTGTGGGGGTAAAGAGGTTTGGTGATAGAATTATAGTAATTAAACTAGTGCTAGAAGAAGACATAATTCATATAATCAATGCATATGCTCCCTAAGTAGGACTACAGAAAAGTGTGAAAAGACAATTCTAGGAGGAGATGGATGATTTAATGCGAGAAATCCCAAATAGTGATAAGATTTTTCTTGGAGGGGATTTAAACGGGCATATAGGAAGAGATAATAGAGGATATGAGAGAATGCATAGAGGGTAAGGATTTGGAGAAAAGAATAAATTCGGAAATATTATATTGAACTTTGCAGTGGCATTTGATCTTGTAGTGGCAAATACTTACTTTAAAAAGAGAGATGGGCATTTAATTATCTATAAAAGTGGGAGTAATAGGAGTCAGATAGACTTTTTTTTAGGTAGAAAATCGGACCGATTGGCTTGTAAAGATTGCAAGGTTATCCCAGGAGAGAGTGTGACTACGCAACATAAACTCGGAGTTTTAGATATTTGCATTAGAAGTTTAAAGAGAGTGGTAGTAAACAAAATGGACCCTAAAACAAGGTGGAGAGATTTGAAAGGGGAAAGAGCAAATATATTTAATAACAAAATGATTGAGAAGGGAGAATGGAATATTAAAGGAGAAACTACAGTAATGTGGAATCAAATGGCTAATTGCATTAGGAATGTTGCAAATGAGATACTTGGAGAATTAAAAGGAAAGAGACATATTAATAAAGAAATATGGTGGTGAAGTGTGAGGCTCAGCAAGTTATTCGACAGAAAAGATATTACTACAAAGTTTGGCAGGGGACTAAGAGTATGGAAAATTTTGAGCTGTATAAGAAGGTAAAGAAAGAAGCTAAGAAAGTAGTAAGTAGTGCAAAGTTCAAAGCATACGATGACCTCTATAATGGGTTGGGAATAAGAGAAGGAGAAAAGAATATTTTTAAGCTCGCAAAAATAAAAGAAAAGAAAAGTAGGGACTTAGATCATGTCAAATGTATTAAAGACAATGAGAAAAATATTCTGGTGAAGGATAACGATATTAAAAAAAGGTGGAAGGAATATTTTGCCAAACTTGTAAATGAAGAACATTTGGGCGATATAAAAGTTAAGGAGGATACTTCATCACTAGAGCATACTTTTCTCCATAAAATTAAAGGGGTGGAAGTAAAGGAAGCATTGAAACAAATGAAGACAGGAAAGGCAACAGGCCCATATAGTATGCCGATAGAGGTATGGAAATGCTTAGGAAAGGTTGGGGTGAGTTGGTTATGTAGACTATTCAATAAGATACTTGTGACAAAGAAAATGTCGGATGAATGGAGAAGAAGCATTGTAGTACCTATATATAAGAATAAAGGAGATATACAAAATTGTACCAACTATTGAGGGATTAAACTTATGAGTTATACTATGAAGTTATGGGAGAGAATAATGGAGCAAAGACTGAGAAAGAAGATCAAGATTTTTGAAAATCAATTTGGTTTTATGCCAGAGAGATCAACTATGGAAGTTATCTTTTTACTTAGGCAATTAACGGAAAAATACCGAGCAAAAAGAAAAAATCTACATATGGTCTTTATCGATTTGGAAAAAGCCTATGATAGGATACCAAGGAAGTTAATTTGGTGGGTCTTAAAGAAAGGAATGTCCCTAGAGGTTACATTGAAAATTTTAAGGATATGTACGAAGGAGCAATAACAAATGTGAGAACCACATGTGGAGAAACATGTGGATTTCCTGTGACTAAAAGTTTACATCAGGGATCAATCTTAAGCCCTTATCTCTTTGCATTAATTATGGATGAGTTAACTATACATATTCAAGAAGAAGTACCATGGTGTATGTTATTTGCAGATAATATAGTATTGGTGGATGAACCAAGAGATGGTGTAAATACAAAGCTTGAGAAATGGCAGGTGGCATTAGAATCTAGAGGCTTTAAAATAAGTCGTACAAAGACAGAATATATCGATTGCAACTTTAGTGGATATATACAAAGTGTTGAAACCACTATTAAAATTGCAACCCATTAGATACCACATAGAGATTCTTTTTGGTACCTAAGCTCGATGATTAATAAGGGTGGGGAGATTGATGAAGATGTGGAGCATAGGATAAAAGCTGAATGTTTAAAGTGGAGACTAGCTTCTGGAGTGTTTTGTGATAGATGAATGCCAATGAAATTGAAGGGCAAATTTTACAGGATAGTGGTTAGACTAGCTATGATATATAGGAAAGAATGTTGGCCAATTAAGAAGACACATATTCATAATATGGATGTAGCAGAAATGAGAATGCTTAGGTGGATGTGTGGTAAAACTAAGAAAGATAAAATTAGAAATGAGCGCTTTCGAGAGCATTTAGGGGTAGCACCAATAGGGGATAAGATTAGAGAAACCCATTTAAGATGGTTTGGGCATATTGAGCGTAGGCCAGTAATGGCACCAGTGAGAAAAAGTTTGGCTAAACAGGTGGATGGCCCATCAAGAGGTAAGGGTAGGCCGAAGAAAACATTGATGGAAGTCATTAATTCAGATTTGAAGAAGTTTAACTTATCGAAGGATTTGGCTTAAAATAGAACGGAATAGAGAAACAGAATTCATGTAACTGACCTCAACATGGTTGGGATAAGGCTTTAATGATGATGATGATGGTGATGATACTTTGGACCTATCTAATTTTTGGGTTCATTAACAAACAACCAACGTTACCCGTAAGAACAGCACAAGACTATATAGTAATCAAAAACCGAAGATATAAAGTAAAATCGGCCCATCTACACTAATTCAACTATTACATATCCTTTCTAACAAAAAATTATCTCAATAGATAAACTACTTTATGTTATACTTGAAAGTCTATGCCATTGGTAAGAGTTGGGAGTTCATCAAGGTTTAAACCTGGACAGGTATCTTTTCCTTGCAAGAGGACCCATGCTACCTCGCATAAGATCTATCTTCTTTCCTTGCTTGAGGGCTCTTCCTACCTCTAAAAGGTCCACTTCTCTCTGCCAAGGGTGGGGCCCTAGCACCTTATTGCTAGAATACCAAAAAAAAAAAAAAAAAAAAAACGGCATATCGAATTCTTGGTGAGGGAAATTTGAATATTCCAAATTTTCTTGATATTGAGAATGTGCTATGTGTTGATGATTTGAAACATAATTTGCTTAGTATATCTCAAATTTGTGATAAAGATTATACAGTCAATTTCAGCAGTCATGGTTGTGAGATCTCTCAAAGGACGGAAAGATAATCTTGTTAGAACTATTGACAATTGCTATGTTGTTGGTAAACCAAGTGCTTTTGCTTCACCTCCTTCTTATTTAATGACACATACTAATGATGCTAAACTGTGGCATAAAAAACTTGGGCATGTAAACTATAAAGACCTGTCCCACCTTAACAAATACATTGAGGGACGGCCCAGGATTAGTAAACAAGAAAAGACAATTTGTAGGGAATTTCAAAAAGGGAAACAAATTAAAAGTTCACATAAAAGAGTGAATGCCATAAAAACCACTCTACCTCTTGAACTTATCCACATGGACCTAGCTGGACCAACTAAAAGAGAGAATCAAGGTACGAAAAAGTATTCCTTGTTACGGTAGATGATTACTCTAGATTTATTTGGGTTGCATTTTTTAGAGAAAAATCGAAAGCCTTTGGTCAATTTAAAAAGATTGTGAAATGAATTCAAATCGAGAAAGGCATTTCAGTAGCCTAAATTTAGAGTGATCATGGTGGAGAATTTGAAAATAATCATTTTGACAAGTTTTGAGATAAATATGGCATTCATCATGAACACTCAGCCCCTAAACCTCCTTAGCAAAATGGAGTGATTGAAAAGAAAAATCGAGTCCTCCAGGATACGGCCATAGTCATTCTTCATAGTAAAAATCTTCCTAGAGACTTAAGGGCCAATGCAGTTAGTATTGGTTGCTAGATCATTAACCGAGTCTACCATAGGGTTAGTAAAAATCAAATAACCTATGAGTGTAGTATGGAAGGAAACCAAATGTCAATTACTTTAAGTTCATTGATAGCAAATGTTTTCTTAAAGACTAAGAACGGTTGGGCAAGTTTGACTTGAAAAATGATGAAGGAATATTTTTAGGCTATTTTGCACACAGTTGTGCCTATCAGGTTTTAAACTTGAGAACTAGAGTTATTCAAGAGTCTACAAACGTTATTGTAGATGATGAATCCACAGAGTCTATATACGAAGTTGATGATGTAATAGTTTCATTAGTGATTGAATCCACATTGTCCATAGTAAAAACTAGTATGTCTACTCCCACTAAAAATTTGGTAAATATCAAGTACCATCCTATGGACTAGATCCTTGGTGATCCCATAACTGGTGTAAAAACTAGAAAACAATTGGAGAATATTATGAATCATCTGTGCTTTATATCTATATTAGAACCAACTTGTGTCCATGAAGCATTTTCCAATAATGATTGGATAAATGCTATGTAAGAAGAATTAAAGCAATTTACAAGAAATGATGTTTGGTACTTTGTTCCAAGACGAGAGGATAAAAATGTAATAGGTACTAAATGGATCTTTAAAAACAAACTTGATGAAAATTGTGTTATTGTTAAAAACAAAGCAAGATTGGTAGCTCAGGGCAAATGAAGGTGTTGATTTTGATGAAACTTTTGCACCAGTTGCTCATTTGGAATCTATTAAAATTTTGTTGTCAATTGCTTGCTTCCTAAAGTTTAAACTCTATCAAATGTATGTCAAAAGTGCCTTCTTGAATGGAATTTTGAATAAAGAAGTTTATGATGAACTACTCAAGGGTTTTGTGGACCAAAATTTTCTCATCAAGTTATCCTGACTAAAGAAAGTACTTTATAGTCTTAAACAAGCCCCCCCTGCTTAGTATGAAAAATTAAAAAAGTTCCTACTAGACAATGATTCTCAAAGGGGGAGTGTTGATAAAACACTGTTCATCCAAAAGACAACAGATTCTATTTTAATAGCCCAAATATATGTTGATGATATCATATTTGGCTTTACATGTGAACAATCTGCCACCAAGTTCGCCAATCAAATGCAATATGAGTTTGAAATCAGTATGGTTGGAGAACTAAACTTCTGCTTAGGTCTCTAAGTCAAACACTACATGATGGAATTTTCATTTCTAGTCAAAGTATGCAAAGGAATTGGTAAAATAATTTGGATAAATTACCGGGAAACATGCAAATACCCCTATGAGTACCATAGTCAAATTGACTAAAGATGCTATTGATAAATGGGTTGACCTAAGCATGTATTGAAGTATGATTGGTAGCTTGCTCTGTCTCACTGCAAGTAGACCAAACATAGCATTCAATGTGAGAGCATGTGCAAGGTATTAATCAGATCCTAAAGAGTCCCATCTGACTGCTGTGAAAAGAATCATCAAATATATTACAGACATAATTGAGTATAGTTTGTGGTATCCCTATGACTCATCATTTTCCATAGTTGGACACTCAGATGCAGATTGGGCTGGAAACTTGGATGACAAAAATCTACAAGTGGTGGTTTCTTCTATATTGGAAATTGTCTAGTTGCATGGTATAGTAAAAAACAAAACTCCACATCCTTATCCACTGCAAAAGCTGAATATATTGCAGCTGGAAGTTGTTGTTCTCATTTGTAGTGGATGAACTAATGGACTATGGGATTAAACAAGTAACAATGAGTTTATGTTGTGATAATACTAGTGGCATATACAATTGAAAAAATCTGGTCTAGTGTTCTTGAACAAAACATATTGATATAATGCATCATTTCATTAGAGAATTAGTTGAAAATGAAACCATCGTACTTGAATATATTTACACCAAGAATCAACTAGCATATATTTTGACCAAACCATTGGATGCATCAAAATTTAATGAAATCCATTGACATTTGTTGTTTAGAAAAAGTTTGTTCTTGATTTTGAGTGAAAGATAGATATTTTGTTGATTATTTTGATTGATTTGCTCAAAGCTAGGCCTGCGCACTGTTCAGGGCACTACGGCTAAGCCATCAAAGCGGATCTTCTTTTTTGTGTGTCCATATGTAGAGTTCTCTCCATTTCTCTTTTGGGCGTCTACAATTGGTTTGTTAGGGTTTCTCTTCCTTCCCTTCTCTTTGTGAATCTAAGGTCAAATCACTCTCTTCTATTGTCCTTTCTCCTCATAATCTTTCATCTTACTTCCTTCTCCAAGTGTTGCTTCCCTTTTTTTCTTTGTATTTGTGAATCTCTGAAGTCGGGGCTTTTGTGCTCGTGCATGGAGATGGGGATCAAGGTATAGAAGGAATCTATCTTCTTCTTGTGTGTTTTTCAATCCCTCTTGATTCCTAATCTACTGCATTATGATTCTAACAAGAATCCACTATTGTATTAACATTGTTTCTATGAACCATCTCTTCTTTATTTTGTTTTATTTTACTATTGATGATGGAATCACATTACTTACTGTTGCTAGACTATTAGAAATTCCTTGTGGATTCTCTTTACCATTTGTATCACACTCTTGGTGTTGTTGAGATTTGTTTGCCTTGTTAAGTTTTATCTGTGATTATCTCATCTACTCAAAATGGCTCCTAGAACTCAAAATGCTTATCCTAAAGGAAAGAGACAAAAAACCATAGGTATTTCGTCCAAACCTATATCTGGACATGCTTCTCCTCCATCTCCAAGAGTTTTGGTGCCAAGGGAACCAACCCAAGATAGGTCTTTTGCTAAGAGACTCATTACTGTTGAACAAACGGTAAACATTCTTGAAGTTGAAAAATATGATGTTCAGACTCCCTTGCCAGTATTGGGTAGGAAACTATATTGAAATGGGGTGGAAATAATTTTCCCTCAATTGTGAGAACAATGTATGCATCCATAAGAGAAGCAAGTCTAGACAATTTGTGGTTTGAGATTAAATTTATTGATGGTAACAATGTCATCAATCCTGCCTTGATCTCTGATCTTCTTCGTATTTCCTTGCATAATGTTCCACATAGCTTCATCGAGGACTCACTGTCCAAAGAAGAGAAAAAGTCAGTGACTGCTGCTCTATGTGGACGTAAAAGTCCTTGGAAGGAGAAGGGTTTCCTCCCTGTTGCCTCATTGCTTACTGAATACAGAATTCTCCATGCTATCTTTACCTGTAATGTCTATCCTCGAGAAGGAAATTTCTATGACTTGACTCCTTTTATGACTAATGTCCTGTATTGTGTTCATATGGGTGTCAAAGTATGTCTTTCTTCCCTTATTTGTGATTCTATTATTAGATTTTGACAATTTTCGATCGGATCACAAATGCTTATTTGTTTGGATATCTAATGACTCGTCTTGCTTCTCACTATGGGATTTCCTTGTCTATTAATGAAACACTTAAGAGTCCTGCTGTGTTTGGTAAACTCAACATTCTTAATATGCGTTTTTTTAAGAAGCAAGTGACTCAGCCAAGTCATCCCGATTTTAGGGATGAAGATGACTTTGAAAAAGAAAATCGTTGTCAAGAAAACTTCCATGAAGAACCAGTGCAGCCTCCTCTAGCTTCTTCATCAGCATCCCTTGAAACAAGAATAATTGCTCTTGAGCAAAGGCAATCCAAGGTGGAGAAAATGATGAAGACTATTCGCTACTTGTCCAAGATCTTGTAAAGCTACAAGAGAGATGATGTTAAGATTCCATCTCGATCTCTTCCCTCAAACTGATTTGCCTATTCTTGACTTTTGTATGTTGTTTTGTCTTGCATGATGTGATGCAATTTGAAGATAATGTTTTGAATTGGATTCGTTGGATGTGTATTCTTGATAGCTGCTCACTTATTCCCTAACTCATTAGTAATATTAGTAGTATTAGGAGAAGACTTCAAAAGTTCTCTTGGTTAACTATATTCTTAGTATATTTCTTGGATCTCTTGTGATATGGTTGTTAGAGGCATATTTCTTGTTGAGTTTGAAATTATCCTTCCATTTATCTTGTTCTGTGCTCATTTTATCTCACATGGCATGTATTCATCACAATCATATTTTCATTTTCATGCCTTTATCTTCAATGTGCTTCTATATAAATCTCATTTATTGACATCTCCCTGTCATATCTTCTTTCTTGGTCAAATTGTGACAAAAAGGGCCCTAAACTAAGGAATTTAGGGGGAGCTTACAAAATCACACCTTTATACTGCATGGTGCTTGAAGCTCTTTTGTAGGAAATTCTTATTATAGGATCATGCAACATCTAAAGGAGAGTAAGGATTCATTGATGTACAACAGTCCTTCGTAAGATTTATTTAGCTATATCTTTAAGGGAGTATTTTGAGTTGTAAAACGTGCTCTTGTTGGTTGTAAGTTTGGGTCCAAATGTTTTATTTTGATTATTGTAAGTATTTTGTTGCAAACTCCCTACACATTAAAACTTATTGAGAAAAGATATGGCTGTGTTGGAAGTGGGAACAAAGTGGTAAACTTTATCATCATCTCTCTTTCTTGTCGTGCATGTGTTATGGATGTGGCGCCCATGTTCTCAAATCAAGGCATTGGGAAGGCTACCTATTTCAAAAAGTGACTTTTAGACTTCTCTACATGTTTGTTTTCGTTTCATCTACTAGATTTTGATGTTATTTAATGCATGTTTTTTTTATGCACCAAAGTAAAGAGAATTTGTAAGACTTATATTTCAAAAAATGCTTGAAATTTAAGAAAGAAAATGTGAATTTTCAATGAGAGGAGAGAAATGAATGCCCAGCCACCATCCTAATATTTCAAATCCTATAATAGTGAAGAGTTGCATCTACATTATTACTTTATATCTTTCATCCCTAACATCATCTCCTTTAGTGGAGCTAGCTCATTTGATTATGAATTCATATCTATTCATTTCCTATGTATTTTTTTAATTTATATGTATTCTACGCAAACAAATAAATATTGTAAGTATGAATGAAATGATGACGTAGGGTCACCAGGACTCCCCTATTTGTTTGGAAGTCCTAGAGTGCAAGGAGAAGAAGGAATAAATGTGACAAAAAAATTTACTCAAGGGTGTTTGGATTGAATTACAAGTTTTTGAGAGTAAAGTTTATGTGATATAAAGTTCTACTTAATGAATATCTGGACGTAAAGAGTGAAGGTATGTAAACTCTTAGTTGACATAATGTAGTAGCGTACAAGGTGAGTAAAACTGATGTAAAGTAAGTTTTACTTAATGAATGATTGAATAAAAAGAAATAAGGTAGAGCATACTCTAGATTATGACCTAACGTATGGGTTTTATCCCATTTGATAAGCACTTGTTTTTATAAAAATTTGGAAGGAGTAAAATTTTTCCTTTCTATGTTTTTCAGTTTTACCCCATTCTCTTGATTTTATTCTTGATTTTGACCCCTACTCCATACTACTCTCCTCATGTAAACAAACATGTCATTATTATTGTGCCTTTGATGCTACCTATCAGATCATATTTAGGGCAGCCAATCAATCCTTCCTCCACACGCATAGAGAAGAAGATAGCATGGAACCACGACACACAAATGAACCACCTATTAGATCAAATTTAGGGCAAGCATTGAATCCATTCAGCACACACATGAGAAAAAGATAAGCATCTAACTGTGACACACAAATTTTACATGGTTAATCATAAAGGCAAAGTCTATGCATGCGCTATGAGCATCTACTTTGCTAACACTATGAAGAAACTAGGAAACTCATTGCAAGGATTTTAAACCGTCTACTACATAGCATACTCACTCTTCATAGGTCTTGATTTTGATCTCACAACGCCCTACCACACGGGTGAGTTAAACTTCGAGCACTATGGGAAAGAGAGCTCTCACCTTTCTTCAACAGAGTCTAGGGTTACATATTACATCAATATATAGTCTCCACTTTATTGGTTCTCAAGAAAGCCCCGATACAATTACGAAGATAGCCTTTGGTCATTGGTTAACCCAATGAACCAACCCAATCGAACCGGAATACAAGATATAATCTAAACAATCTCCACCTTGACTTTGATTCCATCAAACTTTGAGCCACCTTGAAACCTTGAAGATACCTGGCTATGTCTTCATCATTCCAAACCTTACTTAATGGTATATCCTACAACAATGGCGCATGCTACATATTCTTGTCAGACTCCACCTTGAACATGAGGCTAAAATTCATTGACGAGTCCAAGTGGTGTTGATGTGTGAATCAATATATTGACGAGTCCAAGTGGTGTGTATGTGTGAATCACTTAGTAGCCAGCCTTGCAAACTGTCAATCTTCTCCGTTAACCTCATAAATCTCGCTGTTCTGAATTCATAGCTACAAACAGAGTGCAATTCTAAGTCTGGATGGGATTAAAAAACACGAATGAATTCTGGCGATTGAATTTGTTAAATTTCACTATTTGACCCTTCTACTGAAACTACTGAAGTCAGCACTACATTAGACCTGCTACTCTTGGCTGGACTTGGCTTTGGTTCATGCAAAACTGGCCTAAAACTGCACCTAACTACGGTGGACTACTAGGCTGTCTCCAAATTGGATTGGGTTGACCTTGATCTGAACCGAATCGGACTTAAGGTCCGACCTAGACGGACAAAGCCCAGGCCCAGATCTTCTCTTCCCCACTTCCTCATTTCTATTTTCCAACCAGAACAGACAAGAAGTCTTCTGCCCTTTTTCGTTGTGGCGCATCGGCAGAGGCGACTCTTCACTGGAAGGACTCCGACGACGGTGAGGCGACGAAGGACGGTGGCCGGCAAGAGTCGGATTCTGACAATTGTTTTTTTTTTTTTTTCCTTTCTGCTCTGTAAATTGTAACCAGCCTAGAAGCCTCTTGCCTTCTCAGGCGATAATGGAACTGGCATCGGTAGATCCGCTACCCCAAGCGATGGCCAAAGCGAAGTCCAGCTTTTTCTCCGGTGATGGCGAATGTGGAAATCAGGGAGTCCAAGCTCTATTCAGATCTATCAAACTAGATCTATCATGTACGGTGGCAATCAACGGCTCTGTTCCAGAAACGTTAAGATTGTTTGATCTCTTTCCTTTGAGATTTCTCAGATCACTGTGGCCCACTGATCAGAACAAGTCCTATTTCTTCTGTTTTCTGATTCAAATTAGGGGATCGATCAACCCCAGCACATCTCGCCTGTGGCCCACATTGAGATCTGATCCAATCTGTCTGTTTACTGTGTGGCCACTAGAGATCAAGAAACAGATTTCCCTTTCTAACCGAATCATTTCTTCGTGAACCAATCTATGGCACTACTCTTTGTTGATGCAAAAAGTCTCAACATCTATTCTAGTGTTAGAATAGAAAACTGAAGAGTAGAGGGAGGGAGAGAGAGAGCTCTTATTGATGAGATTTCTGTGTGTACATAATGGGGGGGAGGAGGATCTTATTTATAGAATAAGATTGCTTCCTCCCCAAGCAACCTAATAAGGAAAACCCTAACCCTTGTAATCTCTTTATCTCATGTGGGTCCCAATGTGGGCATCCACATATGATAATACATCTTATAACACTCCCCCTTGGATGACCACCATTCAATGACAGTTGCCTCATTAAAACCTTGCAAAGGAAAAACCCAGTGGGATAAAAACCAAAGCGAAGGAAAAAGAGTACAACGTTCTACAGGATCATTGACTTGGTGTTGGACGTGCATAATGCTGCCTCGATAAAACCTTAACTAGGAAAACCCAGTGGGACAAAACCTAGAGAAGGAAAAAGAGTACAGCGCACATATGTCCTGGGTAGCATACTTCAGGATGCCTCCCCCTGATTACTACTCCCCTTGATGATAACATCTTTGTACATAATTAAGCATATCAATCTCGTATACAATTTCTGAAATACTGAGTTTTGGCAAAACTTCGTAAACTGATCAACCAGGTTGTTGCTTGAACGAACTTGCTTGACTTCAATCTTGTTATTCTTTTGAAGCTCATGAGTGAAGAGGAACTTTGGTGTAATGTGTTTCGTCTTGTCATCTTTAGTGTATCATTCTTGAATCTGTTGAATACATGCCCCATTGTCTTTGCAAATAATGCTTGGAGTACCTGTACTAAGAGGTAATTGACAAGAACTACATCTATGCTGAGTTAAATATTTTTGCCATACACATTCCCCACTGACTTAAAAATCTCAGCATGGTTAGAATAAGTAGCTATCAATAGTCAATTTAGTAGAACACCAAAAATAATGATATTGACATGAAGAAACATATAACATGTTTATGATCGATCCTTATGAGGATCAGGGATATATCCTGAATATGTATATCCTACAAAATTTGGTTTCAGCCATAAAACAGACATAGATATCATAGCATTTGTTTAATACCAATCCAAAGCCTTTGTGCAAAACTATATATGGGAAGCATATTTATAAAGAATGAAAATCTCATTAGAACTTCTCTCGATCTGCGGGTCGAGATAAAATAGTCAATAGTTTTCTCGAGCTCTTCTGGAGTCTCGATTAGATTTATAAACTTCTACTATTATAAATCCATTTAAGGATTGTATAAATAGGAACAGGCAAATGGGATTGTTTTCATACTTTTCCTTATATAAACATTTATTAAGACGATTGTACCATATTCTTCTGGAATGTTCAGGTTGTACAATAAACGTCTTACTTATATTGAGTACGTACTCTCTTACTTTGCTTCAGGCAAAGCAAATCCTTCTGGGATTTTCATATATATATATCTGTGTATGTTTTCAATCCCAAGTTTCTACAGGAAACCTTGTATCACAAGTTTGCCTTTCGTTCATTTTCCTTACAAACACCCATTTGTAACCTACATGGTTAACACCGTTTGGGGTTTGTACTATAAGTTCATATATACCACGTCTATTTAGAGATTGTAATTCCTTAATGGTATCTCTTTATTTTGGCCAATATGTTCTTTGTCGACATTCATTTATAGAACATGGTTTTATATCCCAAAACAACATTCTTAATTTCCATTAATATTTGAGTAGCTACCGCATATGCAAATGCGTCATCGATGATAATTTCATTTCTATCCCATCTCTCTCTTGAATAATTATAAAGTATAGAGATCTCTTTATTTATTGGGTACCCATTGCCTCTTCAGGGGCTTCCAGAGTCTCTTCTGGGACTCATGTCTCTTCCGGGACATTAATTTCTTCAGGAAATTTGGAGAGAGTGGATTTTATCATAAACTCTTCGGGAGTATACCTCTTCTGGAGTATGATTGGGATATGATTGCTCATTTCTCTTCTTCTGGAGAGTTGAGTCCTTGAAACCTATAAGTCTACTACACTTCTGGCGTGTATAGATTCATTTGTTGCCATATTTGGACTTTGTTCTTCAGGAACATTAATTCGTACTTGTCCTATAGGGACATTAATTCGTGCTTGTGTGTTCATAGCCGATACATGTGACCTAGTCACTTTTGCTGCATCATTAAAAGCATCAAGGAATTCGTTTGTAATTAAGTGCACAATTCTCCGTACTTCATTCTCACATTGTGAAGTACATAAATCAAGATGAGAGTGAGTGGAAGTATTCCACATTAATTCTCGCCGTTTTTCAGGAACGAATTGTTCTTCAGGAACAAGGTGTTCTTCAGGAACTCTCTTATCTCCCCCTAACGGCGAGAAGACTGTCTCATCAAGATGACAATTAGCAAAAACGAACAATGAATATATCTCCTGTCATTGGGTCTAGATATCCATTAATTAGGGTGAAGTATAACCAACATAGAGTCTATGTTGTGAGTTTATGCAGGTCACAAACCTACGCTATCAAGCCTTATAAAATTTAATAACATGCTTAAGGATGTGTATCCTAGGTTTAATAATATGTGCTAATGGGCGGGATTAGATAGGTTCACAAATGTCACACAATATCCTTTGCGAAAAGGATGGTCAATAGATGGTACTCTAAGGAGTACGTAACAGAAGTATCAATAATTTACCAGAGCATAGGACCCCTAGAATAACAAGCTTCTGGCTTAACTTTGTCGTTTTGCTCATAATCGAATATGATTCGATTTTAGAGATTGTCTTGTAATATAGCCTTGAAATATAAGGAAAATGCACTTAGCTTTTCTAGTATCAGCTTCTGGCTGTCAATACTAGTAATGATGTACAAATACCATTATGTAGACTCTTCCGGAGCATTCAAGTATTTGTACGGATACAGCTATGATCAATGCCGTGCACGAATGAAACACTAATTCAGAGAAAAACTTCTGGTTTTTTCAATGTAGTGTGTTTTGTTGCACTGTCTACTAGACAGATATTATCCTCAGTATCATGCATTCCATGAGCCATAGAGCAAGTAATAATAAACTCACATAACTAGGTAATCGCATTGCAAAAATAAAAGTAAGAACAACTAAACAATTCAGCATTCAAAGCAAATATAACATAATATACGGGGGATTAAAGATAAGTCCTAGGATTCAACAAAATATCTAAGAACCGAACTCAATGTTCAAACTCATAAAAGTAGTTGTAGGTCTTCCAGACCATGCTTGGTGGTTCGCCCCAATTTCCAAACAAAATGCCTTCTCAATCACCTCTCCTGGGGTGGTTTATTTCATCTCTACGGGAGAACATATTATATCTACCTCTTCTGGAGGGATTTTAATTGACTAATCTGGCATTTATTTCAAGCATTGGGTGTATGATCATCTGCTGGTGATCATCCCTGTCTAATGAGGATATAATGGCGCGGAAAATAAGAGCGTATGCCAAATCCTTCAGGGATATTTTATTTCCGACTTTGATAGTATCACCAAGCCTTTTAGAGTGTGTAAAGATCGATGTACCAATAACAATCAAACAAAAATAGAACTTCGGGTTCTCAATATCCGATGACAAAATATAATGAAGAATTGGCCAATCAGAAAGTTAGAACTTCGGGTTCTTAACTGATGAATCAGAACTTCTAGTTCTGTCAATACTTCAGGCTAGTGATAGAACTTCAGGTTCTTAGAACTACTGGTTCTATCAAAGCTTCAGGTTTGAATCACAACTTCTGGTTCTATCAAAACTTCAGGTTTGAATCATGGCCGTTGTATCGATCTACACTACTGTGAATCTTTAGAAATCAAAGCTCCAAGTTTAATTATGAATATGAATCTTCGGGTTCATATTCCAAATCTTAGAACTTCTGGTTCTAGATAATGTATGGATCTTCGGGTCCACGTTATTCATTGGATATAGAACTTCAGGTTCTATTATTTGTAACTACTGCTTCTGGCAATAATAAATTCATCAAACTAAAGTTTCATATAATCATATAGTGATAATGATACCTAAGTAATTATATCAAGCATGCAGTACAATGTTATAGAATATAAAAATAAATGTATGTGAGAAACAGAAATAAAATGTAGAACTTCAGGTTCTTAACATCCAATCAAAGATAATAATAAAAATGTGATTAGGAATTGAGAAATTTAAGTTTAGAACATCGAGTTCTCAACTTAAGAATTAGAAATTCTGGTTCTAAATTAGAATAGTTCATGGATCTTTCAGTACGAGTTAGAACTTCAGGTTCTAGATTAGGATAATTCATGGATCTTCAGGTCCGAGTTAGAACTTCTGGTTCTAGATTAGGATAATTCATGGATCTTCAGGTCCAAGTTAGAACTTCTGGTTCTAAATTAAAATAACATACAGAACTGCAGGTTCAGATTATTTATTCGATATAGAACTTCTAGTTCTAAGTATTAGATGAAACTTTGAGTACGTATTGTAGATCTGAAAACTTCTGGTTTCAGAGTAAAATAACCAACGGATCTTCTGGTCCGAATTTGAAAAAACTTCTGGTTCATTGAATAAAAAAATTTACGGAACTTCGAGTCCGAATTATTGATTCCATATAGAACTTCTGGTTCTAAATATCATATGGAACTTCGGGTTCCAATTTCTTGCATAAAACTTCTTGTTCTATTTATGATCCATGATTTTCAATTTTATCATGATCTCTTTTCGATAAAAGAAAACGAATAATCATCACAAGGATCAAATGATAAATATTTGTAGATCTAAAAGAATAAAGATAACTGCAAACTAATAAGAGATCATAAAATAAGGAGAAATTACTTAACCTTTGAATTGTCTTCGTTTTAGTGCAAATGTGTAAATCTGCTCGCGAGCTTTCCGTATGTACAAACGGATCTCAAATCGGACTTCGGATCGTCAAGATATTGCAGAAACAATTTTCTACCATCGATCCGGTCAAATCTGCCTTTGACCGTATGACTTGCTGACGTCAGCAGGCTGATGTCAGCACTGCTCGTCAAACTGGAACACTGCAAATGGGTTGAGGTCGAACTGACCCGACCTGGACGACAACTGCTTCAAATGCTGGGCTGTGCCAAGCGGGTCAGGTCAGAACTGACCCGAACTCGACCTGGAATCTTGTCTCATGGCTGGGCTCTTGAAAAAACAGACCAGGTCAACCTGATTTGACCCATCTTGGAACCTTTTACAAGATTTGCCTTGGACCACGAGTTAGGTTTGATCCAACCTGAAAACTAACCCGGTTTAAAAAAACTTAGGCCCTAGGACCGATCTCCTTCCTCCTTGCATCTGTTCTCCAACAGACCAAATGGAAAAAAAATTGCAGCCCCTGTTTGGAAGCGAAGAACAGAGGGGCGGCAACGGCATGGGAGCCAACAATGGGAGTTGGTCCTAAAGGCGGGGAGACCGAGGCGGAAAATGGAGGTCTGCCGGAGGAGGGGGAACTCGACGGCGACCCAGGGGACGAAGAGGAAGGCGAGGCAGCAGGGGGCGATGTAGTAGAGGGAGGTGATGGACAAGGTTGACCGTTGCTCTTGCCGGAATTGTCGTCATCACCAGTCAATTGCTCCCACCATCTTCTCCGCTGCCAAGGAAGAAGAAGAACCCAAAAACCCCTTTTTCTTATCTTCTTCTCCGGGCACGGGTTAGTAAATCTCCTGCAACGCCCAAATCTTCTATTTTTTTTTTCAGGCTGTGTGAGTGAGATCTCGATGATTGAGATCTAAAAAAAAAACTGTGCTTCCGACACTGGTTCAGGGCTCGGGAAACATGCAAACAATCGTGAAAAAGATGATGGCCATTCGATGATGGCCTATTATCTCATCAGCAATGAAAACCATGATTTCTGCGCAGGAAAGATCGTCCGGTCTTCTTCTCTGATTGGAAAATTGGATCCATGGCCCAGCGTGATCAGATATGTTGATCTTTCTTTGGCAGATCTTAAAAAAACGAGAGATCTATGCAAATCTCTCCTTCTTAGATTTAACTCCAAAACATAGAGCTTTTCGTGCTGATAACGTGTTAGAATAGAAAACTGAAGAGTAGAGGGAGGGAGAGAGAGAGCTCTTATTGATGAGATTTCTGTGTGTACATAATGGGGGGGAGGAGGATCTTATTTATAGAATAAGATTGCTTCCTCCCCAAGCAACCTAATAAGGAAAACCCTAACCCTTGTAATCTCTTTATCTCATGTGGGTCCCAATGTGGGCATCCACATATGATAATACATCTTATAACATCTAGAGGATTATATCGGATATCAACTTCTCTAGAGCATCCATTGGAGAGAAAATGGCTGCTGTGAGTTCTAAAAATTCTTGTTTTTTATATCTCTTCTAGAAGATTGTCTAAGAAATCAAGAAAGGTTTGGATCTCTTCTAGATAATTGCATATCTAGTGCGTACCTGTGTAAGAGGAATCACAATGTAAATGTGGCGTGAGAACCGAATAAGGTTGTGAGTATAAGTTCTTGTATTATGAGATTCATGTTGATCTAGTTTAGACTCATGATTTTTTTTTCGATTTGGGTTTTTACATAAAAATCTTGTGGTGGTTACTTATTTGATTTATTTTATTTTCCGCTGCATATTGTCTGTTCGTTTGCAATTTAAAAAATCATATACTTGGGAGTACCCCCAGTGCTTTCAACATGTTATATGTTTGAGTGTGAGTGCTTGAGTTTGAATTTCCGTGTAGCAATATATATAAAAATATATATTGTAGCCAAACAGAGTTTGAACCGTGGTTTGTAGTTGGCTATTTAGGGATGCAACAATCTCCTTTAGGTCAAGAATGTATTAGTTATGAGTCCTCTCTAGCGAAAAAACAAAATAAAACAAAAACATTGCTGTAATCATAAACATCAAAAATAAATCTAGCGGTTGACTTGGTAAAAAAGAGATTTTATCAAAGGGGAAAAAAAAGAAAAAAGAAGTAGCAACAAACAACAAAAGAAAGCCCAAAATAAAAGAGAGACCTAAGATTATATGATTAGAAGCTCTCTCCCAATCTGCATCTTGTCAAAATCCTTGCTTCTTGCTTTTTCCAATGTGGTTCAAACCATGGTTCAAATTCTCGGCCGATACCGGTTCGTATCGGCCGATACGAACCGGTATCGGTCCATACCGGTACGATATTTTGAAGTGATCGGTTTTTTGTATCGTCCAGGCAAAATATCCCCAAAATATCGGATAATATCGGCCGATATTTCAAAATATCAGTGTAAACCGATATATCGGTCGATATCGGTCAAAATATCGGCCCACTATTTAAAAATTTTTTTTTCTTTTGTCTTATTTTCCTTCTTTCTTCCTCCTTTTAAATATATCATATGCCACATTTTTTCTTCCTCAACACCTATTTCACTTGTAAGGTATCAAAAATATTTTTTTTATCAATATAGTCTTGAAAATCATATACAACTATACTAAGGTAAGCATTTTGTATTTTTTTAAAAAATTATTTAGATATAGCTTAAAAATGATGATTTTATGCTTTTTTTTATTGTGAGTACCTTTTATTATTTTAAATCAATACATATTGAGGTTAAATCAACTATTTGAGGTTTTAAAACTCAGAATTTTTATTAAAATCTTGTTGATCTTTGTAAAATAATTACTCAAATTTATCATTATTTTAAGTAAATTATAAATGTCTAGTTGCTTTGTATTTTATTATACTATCATAATAAAACATGTTATCTTACAAGCGCAAGGCAGAACTTACTTAATGATTGAGTGACGAGTACAAGCTTTATTTTCTTAAATTTCATACTAATAGATAGCCCATAAGTCATAATTACATTGCATTTTATAAAATTTATGATATTTTAACTTGTTTAGTATATGTACCTAAATTAATTTAATTATAAATAAAATTTATATAGCTTTAGATTAGATAGCAATACATGAACATAACTTAAGGGGTTCAATAATTTGATTTATAATTTATTTTACTGTCATTATGTCATATGTTATGTTAATGTTCATGTTCTTGAATTTTACAACTTGCTTGATAATTGAATGATGAATTGATGGTTGTTGAATAATGAATGATGACTGATAAATAATAATAGAGGTATAGTTATATATTATAAATAAACAAGTATAAACGTACAACCACTATATGTAAATTATCAATAAGTTTATTCTCTAAAATTTTATACTAATTGATAGTTTATATTTCATAAGTCATACTTATGGTTCTTATAAAAAAAATTACATTTTTAGACAAGACAGCGATACAGGATATCATAACTTAAGGGGACCGCTATTTTGATTTATATATATTACTAATGAAAAAAAAACATTGTTTTCCAGTATTTCTAATATTTTGGATTTTTTGGAGATTTTTTCAAATTTTTTTGGATTAAAAAAAAAATTCACACCGCGACGACCGCGACGGACTGCGAACCGCGACCGACATCAATACCGTATCGGTTTTTTGAACCGACCGATACCGCGACTGATACCGTGATTTTCATCCATGGTTCAAACTGCTCACCGTTCAGCATCTTTTGAAGAGACCACTTCTGGTCTTTGCAGGGCACATACATCCACAACAATACCATTTAAACTCCTAGGAAAAGTAAATGAGATTATTCTATCATTAGCCTTATATGCAATGGCGCCTGCAACGGATTTGGACTCATCTAATGTCTAAGAAAAAAAAAAGTTATATTTATTTTCTCCAATTGCAACATAGAGTGTATGAATAAAATATCGTTTAGTAGTATATATCCTATTATATTATAGTATTGTTGGTTACTTTTATTTATTGTTTTTATCTAAAGCAAGCACTCATGAAAGTGTGGGAGTAAGTAGCTATCATATTTTGTTATAGTATTGTTGCTTACTTTTATTTACTAGTTTTTTTTTTTCCAAAAGCAAGCACTTGTGAAAGTGTGGAAGCAAGTGCGCCATCAACAACTGCCCTCGGAGAAAAAAAAAGCTTTTTGAAAGAAATATTTCAAACCAAGTAGATGTCTTGCTAATAGCACCACTAATGTTTGGTGGAATTGCTAGGTTGGCACTACAACAAAATGCACCTTTGCCTATGCAGAAAATTTGTAGGTAAAGGACTAGATGCATAAGTAAAACTCTTTGCCTACGTAATACCATGCGTAGGCAAATCGTAGCCAAAGGGTTGTGGGGAAAGGTCTTTGCCCGCGCATAGAATAGTGCATGGACAAAAATTGAGTTGTTGGCTACGCTTGCTGGTAAGTTAAGTGTATTGCTTTTGACTACGTAAAATCTTCGTAGCCAAAGGTTGTACTTTTACCTATGCCAACTTGTCATCGGCAAAGGTACAACCTTTGGTTATGAAGCTTTGCGTAGGCAAATGTACAATTTTTGGCTACGAAGATTTTGCGTAGGCAAATGTACTAGCTTTTGCTACGAAGATTTTACGTAGGCAGATGTACAACCTTTGGCTACAAAGGTTTGCAATTTTTAGCTATGAAGGTTTGCATAGCCAAAAGTCAAATATAATTTTTTTTGATTTTAATAAGCACTTTTGCCCATGAAAAGTTCGTAGGCAAAAGTAAAGAATATTATTTTTTTTATTATAAACATAACTTTTGCAGACGCAATACACATAGCCAAAACTTCCATCTATTCTTTACCTACATACATTGCACAGCCAAAAGAAATAATGAAAAAAATTATTTATTTTTAATTTTTTTCAATAACCAGTTTATACCAATCTCATCCAAGCTAATTCAATAAACATCCAAATATGTTAAAATCCAACCAATTACGAATCCCAATGAAAAAATATTAAAAAAATACAAAATATCCAATGCATATCATCCAAATAAGTCTCAAATATATTCAAATATCCAAAAACAAGAAAATAATATTCAACAAGTCTAAATGCTTGTGATAAAAGAGAAAATAAGAGAAGAGGCCATCTAGTTGTCAAGCTGAAGACATCCTCCATCATCAACCTGCACAAAAAAATACAGAAAATTGTTAGCATTTTATCAATAAACTGACTTTAAACCTAATTATATGCTTTTGCTATTGTCACTCTTTAAGTTTATCAGAAATTCAAAAGTTAATAAATTATACTAACTCGATGTGCCATCTGCACCACCATTCTCTAGAGCTAACCTCGGAACGCTAGTTGGATCAATTAACCCTAGTACACTGGCAGGATCTATCCCAATTTTTGTAGCCATCACCTGTAGTAAGCCCCGCCATGCAACCAAGGTCTTATCTTGGTCAGCTATCTTCTGCTGCAGAGTGATCACCTCAGGATTAGGTTCCTGAGACTATGTAGAAGATGAAGCGATGCTACGGATCCCAAATCCCCTTGAGAAACCTGATCTTTTCCTAAGCACATCGATGGAAACTTGTACCTCGGTTTGCGGATTCTTGACACCTGGCTGCGACTGTGCGATAATCTTCTCTTTTAGCATAGCTTGTCATTTTTCATTATGTAAACCAATAGTATATGTAAAAAATGTACATTTGATGATTTAAACAAATGAATTAGCTAGTACTTACATAATGTTGTTCAACATGGTCATTTATCCATATCCCACCATGCCGACCACGTCTGTGAGTTTGCTCAAAAATATCTGAGATAGATGGTCGAACACCACCATTCTTTGATGCCTATTGTTTATTAGATATTTTAGTCAGATTAACTAAATATTGAAATTTTATTAAGAGTAAAAATTTACAATCCCATATTTACATCGATAGATGCTCGTGATGGATACGATCTTGAGCCGTATGATTGTATTTTTAGGCGGCTCGTGCCTTTTTTCCACTTTCAGACTTTTTCTATGAGGACAAAATTAAAAAAGAAAACAACAAAATAAGCTTAATTATCCCACATGCGGTTGGTCTATTTTAATTTAGTAGAAGCCCAAACACCATATATATGTATATAACACCAATAAGAATACCTTAAAACCATCGCTCTCCCACACATACTCGATCATAAACTTCCAGTCATCCAATTTACAAGGATATAATGGATGGCTTTTGATGTCTAGCTCCCCATCCTTTTTTAGCTTAAGATAGTGCTTGTGCAATGTGCTCTTCCAGTCTTTGTATAAATCCTGGCACTTATGGTCAATGATAGACTTGAGCACCAAATCTTTTTCGTAGTCCCCGCCAAGGTCAAAGGTTAACTGCAATTGGTAACAATAAAATGCAATATGAATTAAAATCTCAGTTTAAGAAATCAATTGAATAACATGTTAAACAATTTCCTTTTTATAAATCAATTGATATTACCCCAACTCTCATAACAATGGCTAGCCTGATCTCAAAATCAATGTCTACCCAATGAATTCTCAGATTGGTGCATGATCTCGAATCTATTCCCCAAGAGCAGATACTAAAAAAGAGGCCCATGTCCCCTCTATTGCCCCTTCCTCATGATTGATATCAACAAGAATGGGATGACCAAGCACTTTCCTAAGCCTATCCACGTTCTTTCCCCTGGTCGGGCCCCATTTACCAGTTTTGCTAGAGACTGAAGCCGATGCTGTTAAGAACACAAATTTATTTATGTTAGTAGACATAAATCATTAAAGGAAGGTCAATTTTATTTATATGTAAATGGTGTACATTTCTTACCCACACTACTGGCAACACTACGTGGACTGGTAAGCTGGTCAGGCCGTGTAAATAATGAAAAGTAAGCTTGGGTATGTTGTGGCTGTGGATGTGGTTGTGGATCATGCTGTGGCAATGGATCATGGGTAGGCTGTGGAGATGGCAACAGTGTCGCTTGCTCGAGGGTCTGTGTAGCTCCTGAATGACTAGTAGCACCACCTCTCTTCCTAAGCCACGGAGGCATATTTGTGACCTGACATAACAATAAACTTAATTATTAGTAATCAAATATTGAAGTAATCAACAATCAAATATCAAATTAAGTAATACTACATAGAGTAATCATTGTAATCGTCATATAATAGTAATATGTATAAAATGAAGAAGTCAACAAAGTTACTATTACTAGTCAATATTTTTAACCTTTGTAGCTTCTAAGCATGAATAGAAAAATAAAGGTTATTACCTTATTCGACTGGGGCTCAGACTCATCATCCTCATTATCAAAGGAACTTTCATTGAAAGAACTCAATCCCTCCTCACCCTCAGGTGGAAGATAAGGCTCATCATCGTCACATCCACCCTCCTTTCTCTTTCTCTCTATGGTTTTTTTCTTTATGGCTGTCTGACCCAATCCAAAGAACGAATTTGCCTTATCCAAAACCCCTAGAGCATGCATTCTTGTGGTATTCTCTTTAATCCTTTTATCTCTCTCATCCTCAATAGGTAACTTCTTCCTCTGGGTCGCCAAAAACCCAGGCTTCACAAATAATTTGCCACCTTTTTGCATATTTGGCAACTATATATGACAAACAATGAAATGAAAAAAAATATAATATAATGCCAATAAATGGAATGACATGTGAAACAACAAAGCCATGATATGTAAATGAAAAATCTTATAAATTTATAAAACTTGTCCATATAACCAAAAGTTACAAAAGTAGAAAACAAAAGCTACATATCATATTCTATACCAGGTTCTATGATCATGATAAATATCATGGATGGGTCGTCTTTGCTGTTCATCTTCTTCATCATCTATATACTCCAACATTGGGTCATCCTCATCATTATCGTCGGAACAATGCTCAGTTATTAATTCATCAACAGGAACGATCTCGAGATCCATATCATCTCTGCTAAAATATTGAATATCAGTATCTTGTTTGAGAATTGGGACACCATTGGTTGATTCATCCTGTTGAAATGCATCATTGGACGCATCATCCTGCTCTAGTAGATCCCATACTCCTCGATGACTGACCCGTTTTAAAACTCTCCAATTCTTGCCTTTGATGGTGTCATTGACATAGAATACTTGTCTGACATTACTTGGAAGGACAAATGGATCATCTTTATACCAAAGCCTCCTAACATCAATGGTTTTGACATGTTGATCTGTGTGTATTCTACTTTTGTGACCGATCTCATACCATTCACATTGAAATAGAACCACTCTACCTCCATGCAAGTATCTTAATTCTAATTTTTTTGCACAAATAACTATAGAAGTCAATTTGCTTCCTTTTATGCTCCCCTTCTACAACCAACCCACTATTTTGACACCTCCGACGGCTCTCACGGTCTCTACTATGGAACCGGATACCATTGCAGATGCAGCCAGCATAAAGATCAATTATTGGACCACCCATTCTCTACCTTCACATATAACATTTGGATGACGAACGATAACAAAGTATCTATCTCTTTGCAGCCAGGGTACAAGCCACATTGGGACGCCTCCAAATTTTCTCAAAGTCTTGCACATCCTCCATCTCTAGGGTATCACCCTCGATGTAAGTTCCCATGTGATGGTCCTCTAATAATTGATCATATTCATCATGATCCTCATCATATTCATCATCTTCCTTGTTCGACTCATCACGTTGCGGCAGTTCTCTGTGTTTGTCCCAAGTGGTGTAGGATGCCATCATCCCTCTTTTTAACAGATTAATATAAACAATATCATACTTATGCTTAAAGTAGTTACAACAATGGCTACACGGGCACTTAATCTCCGTAACCTCACCTGAATGTGCCTTCATAAACTCAATAAATGACTTCACGCCATCTTTATATTGCTCACTGAATGTGTCACGAAGCAACAACCAACTTTTGTCCTTATCTGAAATCATGCGATTCAGGGTTAAGTCAACAAATTAATGTTATGCATAGTAGTAAGTTCTATCATTTCGAACTCTAAAAGGTTTTAAAAAATGTGCAAAGGTATAATCATGTGTTTTATCTTTTTCCATTTTTTTACCTTTTTTTTAATTTTTAAATATTTTTACAGATTTTTATTACAATCACAATTGTACCGGTTCGACATGGATGGTACAGATTAAGTTGATGGTTAGGTAAATATTTTCATGTCCTTTCTAAGTTTTTTTTATCATTTATAAATCTTTACTCTTTTCTATTTCTTTTTTTTTTAGTTAGAAACTTATGAAGTATTACTTTTATTTCTTCAATTTTGGTCATTCTCAAAAATATATTTCATGTGTTTAAGGGAATTCAAGTCATTCAATTCCATGAAAACAAATGGGTGCAATTATATATCTTTACTCTATATGGTTTTGGGCCCAAATGATGTGCAAACCTCATGAAGTTTGAAGGGATGGACTATGACATCATTTTAGGCATGCCATAAAATTTTCATCAGGTTCTGACATTGAAAAGTGAGTCACACAATCTGTTGACTTTTGGTCAAAATGGGCCCATGCTTCAATTGTTTGGGGCCCAAATGATCTCAGATGGCCACGGAATTTTGAGATTTTAATGAGGAACTCATTTTGAGGTCTCTATCCAATTTCCAATTGATTTGGCCTTTGGGAAGTTAGGCTTGTGTTTACTGTCCTCATCGCCCAGTGGGTATGTTGACTTTGGGTCAACACTGTCCAACTGACCCGAAATTTTGCGGAAATATTCCAGAGCATTACTGAGGCCTTCCATAGAGATTTTAGTCAATTTGGTCTTTAGGAAGTGAAGTTTCACACAGTATCTCTAAAACTTCAGAATGGGGCTCCTTAAATTTGAACTTGCATCCAATAGTGTCTGAAAATTCCGAAACTCTGTAGGAATGACCTAGAGCATATTTTAAGTCTTCTCTGTGAGTTTCAACTAATTTTATCATTGGAAAGTATGAGTTGCTCTAGCTTGGGTTGCCACCCAGGAACACTGACAAGAGTCATTTAAGCTTGATTTTGGTTGAGATAAAGTCTGTCTGTTTTGAAACTTGGACCCATATTGTCTACGTATATATGGAATATCTTGAATGAATTTAAGCATATTTGGATGCCCAAATGATGAATTTAACTCAATGTTCTACAACAGTTGTGACATTTGTTTGATTTTTTTTGTCAAACCAATAAAAAGAAATAAAATCAACCTTATTATTATTATTATTCAAGGGAATTCAAGTCATTCAATTCCATTCAAACATATAGTCTTTGCATAGTTTTTTTCTCAAAATGTTCTTATTTGACTATAAATTGTAGTCTCCATTTAAAAAAATGTCAAACTTACTTTTTTTAGTGTAATAAAATGTAAATGTTATTCCTTGCCTTATGTTACATGGTATTTATTCATTTCTTATCATTAGTCTCTTGAAAAATGTCCCTAAATTGAGTATATTTTTATTTTTAGGCACGAGCTTAGTACGGGCCTATCGCAATTTCTATTTGATTTTGACCATTCAATTTATTTAGACTCTCCCATCAATGCCATTTCATAACCTCTTTTCTTTTCCATCTCTTCCTCTTCCTCAACTTTTCTTATCCTCTTCAATCATACAAAATAAAACATCTCTTTTCTACTAATTCTATTTTAAGTTGTGACAATACTATTCTATAATGAAGCATTAAAATATATACATTGCCATGATTCCAAATCAAAAAAAGAAAAAGACAATCAAAGTCCCTATCAATCAATTAGTTATAATTTACAAATTCCTCCAGAATTACTAAAAGAAATACACCAAAGTTAAAAAAAAAAGAAACAGCATTACTTGGAGGCTATAACAGGGCAGCAGCAGTTTAGAGATGTCTGCTGTTCACAGCAGCAACAGCAACAGCAACAACAACAGCAACACAGCAACAGCAACACAGTAATAGCAACACAGCAACACAGTAACAGCAATACAGCAACAGCAACACAGCAATACAGCAATAGCGAGTGTAGTTTATTCTTCTTCTTTCTTTATTTCTTTCTCTGTTTTTTTTTTTTTTTCAGATGTAGGATCTGGTATGCAGTTTCTGGCGGAGATGTCTGCAAGTGTAGTTTATTCCATAGTTACCTAGTTCGACTGCCCAACATTCGAATCATGAACAGTTCAAACCGAATAAATCGCTATTCGGTTCACCTAAAATCGGTTTTTGAGAAAAGTATGGTTCGTTGCAGTTCGACATAACTATTTTAGAAAAATAAGAAAGTCTCATGGGAACGTCATGATGAGTAGGAGACTTCTTCCTGTTTCAAAAACCTTCTACAGATAGGAAAGTTTACACAACACAGAGAAGACATCTTTATTAAAATTACATTAAAAAATTAAATAAAACGAAGGAAAGTTCAATGAGAAGAGGACTCAAAAATACTGGAATTAGAAATAGATTTGGACTCAAATCGTTGCATACATATTTAATCTTGTGCTACACTTAATTCCTTAATCAAAAGATTCTCGCAGTGGTTGTATTAAGACGGCAGATTCAAAGGGAACTCGCAAAATCGCAACTCGCAATCTCTGGTGTAGTGTGGTGCATGGCCGGTTTCCAGGTATCCTCCCTTTTTTTTTTCGATCATCCACATGCAGAGAGATGAAAAAAATGACTCTATTTCTGTTTCGCTGTTGCATCTAAGGGTCTATTTCACTGCTGCATCTAAGGGTCTATTTCGCTACTGCACATGGGGAAGGAAGAATGAGATGGAGTCAAGAGTCAAAAGTCTTGTCCCACTATTCCTCCACATGTTAAAGAAATCTTGAGTTTTCCAATTCCCACTACTGTAGCATTTAATATTCCCACTTCTTTAGGCATCAGATGGCTATCAAGCTGTCCCTTTGTATTACAATGCTAACTTCACGTCCCCAGAATCCAATCTTTATACAATGCCGAGTTCATGCCCCAATTAAAAATGTTAGATCCTCAATGTATTATATCTTACAAATCCCAAGTTAAAATTGGACAGTGGGTCTATCTATGAAAATCCTAACCATACAACGTTATTATCTTCGAATTATAAACTTTTATTTCATCCTTCTACTTTAAAACTAAGGGATTTTTAATATCTTACTTTGTTTTATTGGTGTTTGAAATTTTATATCTCTTATACTTGAAGTTCTGGGTTTAGTTTAATTTATAGATAGTTAAATTATTGAAGTTTCTTGATTTATAATAAAAATAAACTAAGGGTTTCATCAGCGGCAGTTGTTTCGTCAAGTTAATTAAGGGCAAATGAAACCAACTTAATTAGGGTTTTTATCTTAACCATACACCTTTGAACCATACACATGGAAGATGAAACCTGGCCAGTGATAAGAATAAGGCCTTTTGCTAGCGGGCCACACACAAACCCATACGTTTTTATGTGGGCTCACGGGAGGCAGCTAAATACCTTTCCAATTTCCTGCAACTTTCAGTTTCCTTAATCCAGTCATTTCTTTTCACATCACGGGGCCCATTTGAACACTGGGCCCGCCTTGTTACACCATGGCTCAACCTAATCACCATGATATTTAAGACTGATGATGATGAAATTGTATTTTCTGGTAGTATATTGTGACATTCTTAACAAGTTGTATGACTTACCCAAATATGAATATAATTTGATCATTTATTTGGAATAAATTTTCCTCCATATATGACGCAGCAACTTTTCGTAAAAAATAAAATAAAATAAAAATGAAAGATTACGTCCCCAAAAGTTATGAATTAGCAATGATTTAGTATCAATTTTATTCATTCCTATTATTAATATTATTTTCTTTGAAACTATAGCTAATTTAAATGATCATAAAATAAACTACATATGTATATAGGAAAATGATATTTGAGCATGGCGCTTACCATATTATGGACCATACCACCAAATGGGGACAACTTTATGGCCCATCCAAGTGGAACATAAAATTAGAGACCCCTTAGTAGTTATCAATTTTTAAAACTTTGCAATCATACAAATGGATTGGACTATTAAATCAAGTGATATAATTTATTTCATATAAAACCATTAAAATTGTGGCCCACGGATCAAAGGATTAAAACATGGGTTTGGCTTCAAACTTCTATGCGGTCCCTTGATCTTTCTATTCTTTTTTTTCCATAATTTATGGCCCAAGTGGACCCCATCCCTTTGACCTAGACAGCTATCTCTCACAATACTATGATCATCATGCTCATGTAAAATTGAGTTGACCTTGCTAAGACTATATAATATATACTAGCAACAAATGCCCGTGCTTAACCTGGGCCAAAGCAAATATAAAATAAATGAATATAATAGTTAAAAATAAAGAAAAAATAACAACCATTACTTGTCAGAATTTTTAGAAGAAACTAAGATGAAACATAGTGGACTGGAGAATTCAATGATTTTACATAGACAATTACTGGATTTGGAGCCTAGCATTTATGTGAAGCACATTTGTCAAATGGTAATGTACATGGCTTCTTTAGTGAGGGTGGACAACTATCCATGACCTAGCCATGGTCTGCTGTACATCTGCACCTTGTACATCGGGTTTTGCTTTATAGGGCCTTTGAATTTAAAGCGACGTGCAAGTGTCCAGTTTTCTCCAATAATTTTCATTTAGGACTTAGGAGCCCATCAAGTTTACACCATCCAAATACATGGCACCAAAATATCCAAAGTTCTTTCTCTCATATAAATGACTTTTTAAATAAAACAGTACAGCACAAAAAAAAAAAAAAAAAAAAAACAAGGCTTTGATTTTAAAAGCACGATTTTAGCAAAAATATCTACATAACCCAATAGTGTTTAAAAAAAAAAACAAAAAGAAGAGGAGGGCATGGAAATAGTTTCATTAAAAAAAAAATAAAAGAATGGAAATGAAAATATTTGGATTCACCTATAGAAAACAATGCGTAGTAAAAAATCTCGGCCTTTCTCTATGCAAAAATAATCGTGGCCAAAGGTTTTTTACTTTGCCTACAAAATACAGCGTCGCTAAAGGATATTGCCTACGGAAAACCATGCGTGGCCGAAAGTCTTGGCCTTTCCCTACAAAAATATATTCGTGGCCAAAGGTTTTTCACTTTGCCTACAAAATACCATGTCGCCAAAGGATATTGGCCACAGAACACCATGCGTAGCCGAAAGTCTTGGCTTTTCCCTATGGAAATATATGTGTGGCTAAAGTTTTTTCACTTTGCCTACAAAATATTGTGTCGCTAAAGGATATTGTCCACGGAAAACTATGAGTAGACGAAAGTTTTGACCTTTCTCTACGCAAATATATGTGTGGCTAAAGGTTTTTCATGTTGCCTACAAAATACTGTGTTGCCAAAGGATATTGCCTACAAAAGACTATGTGTGGCCAAAAGTCTTGGTTTTTCCCTATGCAAATAAATGCGTGGGCAAATGTTTTTCACTTGGCCTCCAAAATGACACGTCGCCGAATGATATTTTTTCATGGGTAAAACTTTGCCTCTTAGTTTGGAGAAAATCCAGATTACTTTTGCCTACAAAAATATCTTGCGTCGCCAAAATTAGGAGATAATTGTAGCTTTTGCCTATGTATAGTCATTTTCGTAGGCAAAAGATAACTTTTAGCCACACAAAATGGGCTTGTGTGGGCAAAGCCGTAGCCAATAATGCATTTTGTTGTAGTGTGGCCTAATGGCTGGGAAGAGTTCAAGAAACCTACCCACCTAACGACCAACCATTGGGCAGAAGTGTGGGCGTAGGTGCAAAATCAACAACTGACCTCCTATCATTCTTGAACCTCAATTAACCTTACTCTGTGCATTTTTGGAGTTGCTTCAAGTTTTCTAGGAATTGTAGCTTTGGATTCTGTATGATGGTTTTTCTTTATTTTATCTAAGCGAATTTTAATACACATTTCAAATAATTATGTATGTGAATGCATGTGTTTAGATTTTGTGTGGATACCAACAAATGATGTAATATATTGAGTACTTACCGTTATATTGATAAGTCCTTAAAAATGCATATTTTTGTATATATTTTGGACCATTTTAAGGACTTATTGACTCAAAAGAGCTTCATTTATGGTGAAATCATGGTTTCATGCATTTATACATTATTGTAGTGCATTTCTGCATAATTTGCTTAAAAATTAGACTTTTTTCTTATATTCATGAAATTTGCCTTTTTTAGTAATCTATTTTTGGAAAGTTTTGTGAAAATTATTTTTCTCATGAAAAAAATTAAATTTCCATCATCATTAGTTCATTCACATAAAATCATAAAAAATGGTGTGCAGCTTTATTGTCATTTCATGATAGATGGACCCACATTCATGCATTTGTGATCTTAGGATAAAAATTGTCTTTTCACATGAATTCAGATTTGTTTTGTAGGAAATTGTTGACATGGGTCTCATTTCAAGGATTGAAGCAAGAAAATTATTTTCAAAAGAAAGGAGAGAAGAATTGAAGGGAGAAAGAAATTAGAAGAAAAAAAATGAAAAAATTGGCTTCATGGTCCCACACACATTCACATGCGTGAGAACACACTTATGGGACATCCAAGAAGGGGTCCACCATCGTTTACTGCATCACCCAAATTATTTTTTTGATAATTCAAAGATAATTTCAAGAGATCTCTAGATATTCCAAAGAAGGCAAGCCATATGAGAGACCTTCTTTGAAAAGGAGTAGAAGAAGAAAAAAAAACTATAAATAGGGCACCCCTTTGGTAGTCTAAGGCATGGAAAAAGAGCTCATCCTCTAGATCTCTATACTTTATCTTCTTCCTCTCTCTCTTTATTATAGTCCTCAAGGAGACTTAGCCCTAAGGCCACACTACACCCTTGGGAGTTTCATTAGAAGAGGTTCTTTTTTCCATCCTAGCATGTATTTCTCTTTGATTTTATTTTTTTTAAATCTCTTGTAAAGACTTTACATGCTAGTAAAATTATTTTCGATTTTTTTTTCTTTTCTTGTGGGCTGTGTGGATACTTTTTTTTATGTGTCTTGCTTTTGTGATTGGATTGATGAGCCAAGATACTGGGATCATATTTAAAGTAACCATGAATCCAGTTGAGAATAACTTTTAAGAAGAAAACTTCACTACAAGTATGACATTTAAATTCCTGCACTAGTCAGCACTACTACATTTAAATTCCTATCCACCACATTTAAATTCTGATCTACTATATTTAAATTCCTGTAATTTTTTTTGTTTCTTTTAATGTTCTTTATGTTTTAATGTCTATGCATAGTTTGATGGAATTTATTTTGTTTCTTTTAATGTTCTTTATGTTTTAATGTTTTTTTTTTCTATGCATAGTTTGATGGTTGAGTTAGAGTTCATTGCATGTATTCTTATATTATAAGATTTTGTGCATATTTAAGTTGCTGGAAATTAAACTTTTAGATCTAAATCTAATGATATAATTTAGACTCAACACACAAACAACATAACTCAATAGTTTTAGTATACAAAAACATTTTTTGGTGAAAAGTTTGAAGAGGATAGTCAAGTCGAATCATAATTTTTTTTTGAAACTTGGAAAAATTAAAGTTTAGGATATAGTCTTTCATTTCCTATAATTTCAGGTTAAAATAGTTTCGAAAGGTTTGTGAACTAGAGGCTTAAACTTTGTCAATCAGTCAACTCGAATCAGAATTTATACACAGAATTTTACAAAGTTGTCATGTTTATGCATTCATAACTTTTTCGTTTTAGACCTTTTTTCACTTTTGTTTTCTTTGTTAGTTTCCTACATTAGTAAAGTTTGAATTCCAGCCATAAAACTTAAATTTAGGATGCATTAGAATAGTTTAAATCATGCATAAAATTTGCATCAGTATATTAATTTTCTAGACTTAGAATTTTTCAGTATCTCATGACATGCATTGCATTACTAATTTTACTAACTTTCTAATTTTAAATCTGTTTCTATTTTTATGATTTTGATTATTTTAGATAATTTCCAAAATTAAAGATCTCTCTAAACTTGCTTTATTTGAGGATTTTAAAAATTAGAAAGTTATTTAAAAGTTTGGAAATTTTAACTTTAGGATTTTAATTTTAGAAAGTAGGTTTGTTTTCTAACTTTGATTGTTTGTTACTAACTTTGCTTGATTGGTTGTTATTAATTTTGGTTTGTTTCTAATTTAGTTTAGTTTAGTTTCTAATTTAGTTCTTAGTTTTATTTTTAATAACTTTCTAGTTTTGGAAGTTCTAACTTATGTTGTAGTTTTGCAGCAACTTTAGTTTTATTTTAGGAAATTTTAAATTTAGGTTTTTAGTTTTAGGAAAGTTTCATTTTATTTGGTTGTAATTAATTTAATTTTAGCAAGTAGGATGTTTGTATTTGTTAGTTTTTAAATTAGGCAAATTTTGGATTTTTATTTAGGGCAAGTTACAAGTTGAAAAGAACCTTAAACACATTGCTCCCTGTGGATAGACTTGATCTCACCAGTTTTTTTTTACTACATTGTGGTTCTGCACTTGGAACTCATAATCATGCACCCATAATTTTATATGAATAGATATAGGGGCCCCATGTAGAACTTTGCTTTAGGCTCTGAAAATCTTAGACAAGGCCCTAAATAAAACCATTATTAGGTGAAAACCCACGACAAAACCTAAAATGATTTTTGGATTGATCATATTTTTTTCTTCTTTTTTTTTTTTTTTTTTTTTTTTTTTTGTAGTTGTGAGAGCTATCTTGATTTAACCATGCACTAGGTCGAAGCATTGACCTAAATTCCGTCTTTCAAAGGAGTGATTGTATTTGAGATTGGCATATAAAATTAAAAACTTCGATTAATAAGCAAGCAACCATAACAGAATAACCACTTCGGATCCACAAAATGCACAAATGAAGCAAATACTAGCTTCTTATTTTTGTGTGAACACAAGCCAACATTACATCCTGCATCACCGGTATTAACGGAACGACCTTGACATAGTTGAAGGTAGACAAAGCTTAAACATTACTTAAGGTAGACAAAGCTTAAACATTACTTAGACAAACATGAAACATAGATAACTAAGACACACGTAAAAGCACTGATGGTAGTAGCTTCAACATTCTCATTCAGCGCGGTTTCTGAGTCCAGCTACCACTACCTTTTCCCTGAGTTCCCGAATTGACGTTACCTCCACCATATCCTTGAGTTCCCGAATTGATGTTACCTCCACCACTTACTTGATTTCCTGAATTGACGTTACCTCCACCAGATCCTTGAGTTCCCCAGTTGAAGTTGCCTCCCGATCCATATTCTTGATATCCCAAATTGACGTTACCCCCATTTTTCGACTCGATATTCCCTTGCACCTGGGGGTTGTTCCCTCCTGCACCATACTGCGCATTGACCTGAAGCATCATAAGTAAAATAGTTAGATAGTTGCAATATGAATCCATAAATTGATAGAAGAAATTATTTTTCTTTGCCAAGAAAAAAGGGAACCATGGCATGTAACCAAAGGATAGGGAATGAAATCTGCATGCTTTTTTTTCTCTTGAATTATTGTCTAGGGGATTTTTTTGAATTTCTTCTACTTCCAAACACTCCAATTTTTTGTGTTTCTCTTTGGAATATGAACTTGGGGAGAAAGAGAGAGAAGGATACCTTGTAGCTCATACTTTAAAGTGGTCTTGCAGTTGTAATTGCGAAATTAGAAACTGGCATGTAGATCATAAGGCGTCCGATCCTATTTATAAAGAGAAATGCTTGGGAGAGGAATGTAATTATTAAACCTGCATCTAATGAACAGTTTTACATCTCTCTGAGGATGCATCTATTGTCTGAATAAAAAAATATGTTATTAGTAACTGTTCTAATAAGTTTTTCTTCAGTCAAATAGTTGGGCCCAACTCGCAATTAATTTTATCTAATCCTTGTCCATTAAAATTCTTATAGGTTCATTTCTTTGTTTAACAATTCCGATTGTCTCCTCAGCATTTCTAATTACTATAGATAACAATTCCGATTGGTGCAAGTTTTTTTTTTTTTAATATAAAAAAGTCCAAGCTTGTGTTCCGTTCACATGTCACACGACACAAGTCCCGGAATGTTAAGTCGTGTTTCCATTAATTAACAGAGAGGTTCAAAGAACATGAATGCTATTTTTGTCCTTTTGAGGTTATTTTGGTAAACCTTGTAAGAGTGATTTCTCGTCCAGTTACTAATAAAGATTTTATTGATTTATTCAGATCTTTAATTCTATCATTGAGGTGTATTAAAAAAAATCAAGTTGGCCAACGGTGATGATATAATTTTTTTTCCATTTGTTATTAAAAAAATTAAATGATATTAACAATGACTTGGTAAGAGAGCCTTAAAAAAAATCAAGCCGGCCAACGGTGATGATGTAATTTTCTTTCCATTTGTTATAAAATAGACTGATATTAACAATGACTTGGTTAGAGAGCCTTAAAAAAAATCAATTTGGCCAATCGTGATGATGTAATTTTGTTTCTAGCAGCCGATTGAACGTGCAAGAGACGATTGAACAAAGGCAGTAGTCCAATGCAAAATAGAAAAAGCTGAATCATACAACTTATCAAATGGCTGATCCAAATTTGGTCAAATCATTCTAGGTTGGATTTCAAGCTCGTCAACATGATTTAAGGAACCTAAATCTTGGCTAACAACCAAACAAGTTGACCAAAAAGGGCTAGTTGATGGAACAAATACACAGTCAGCTACTCCCATGAAAATCAAGATTTTTCATTGAAATCACTCCCTTCCTCAAATAGCTGGAGGGACTTTCAAAGCTATAAATAGCTCCCATGGACGACCTCCCAAGGGATCAAGTAGCAAACATCAATCAAGCACTCCAAAAAAGAAAGACAAGGGAGTTTAGCATCAAGAATGAAAGGTCTAGACTTTGTCAAGAGGAAAATTCAAGAAGTCTCGTCACCTTCAAAGTCACAAGGTACTTAATCTTTGAGAAAAAATTCAGAGAATTCAAACATGTTCCTTGACATCATGTGAGATTCGACAAGAAATCCTTGAAGTCTTATGTCTTTTGACGATTTCTTTGTCTTCTTCACTTCGGAGTCGAAGAAGTCTATTGATTCAATCACGATTGTCCTTCTAAAATGACACCTGGGTGATTCTCATTTTGCATGTCCAGGAAAACGAGTGATATATTACGAAGATTGCTCGATTCACTTTGAAAGGGGTACAACATGTCTAGAGATCGAAAGTCAAAGTCAATGTAGGATCAGTCACTGTCTTTTGACAGTTGGCTATTGCTTCCTCTTTCTTCTTTTTTATGTATTCAACTTAAAATTTTCTTTATGCTGTTAATTCTTTTGCCAAGTGTAGATCATTCGTGACTAAGTTGGGAAGTTAAAAGAAAAGAAATGTAAGAAACTTGCACCCATGTGGTCAGAGCACTAGAATCTATTGTATGTTTTTATTTATATGTATTCTATGTAAACAGATATATTTTGCAAGTATGAACGAAATGACGAAGAAGGGATTACATCACAGTTGTCTGCACCAAATACAACTCAACAAAATAGTGTTGCAGAAAGAAGGAATAGGACTCTTATGGATATGGTGACAATAATGATGAGTTATTTGGATTTGCCTAATTCGTTTTGAGGCATACTCTAGAAACAACAGTATATATTTTAAACTTAGTTCTATATAAGTCAGTACCTATTACACTTACAGTACTATGGACTAGGTGTAAACCTAGTTTAAAGCATGTTTGGATTTGGGTTAGTCTAGCATAAGTACTAAAAGGGAACATAGATAAGCTGGAACCAAGAATGGAAGTTTGCATTTTTGTTGAATATCCTTGAGGAGCAAAAGGTGGTTTGTTTTATAATCCTAAAGATTGGAAGGCCATTATTAGTACCAATGCCCGATTTTTAGAAGATGACCATGTAATGAATCACAAACCTAAAAGTAGAATTGTTATAGAGGAATTGAGAGGAGATAGACCTACCCAAGCTTTTCCATTACTAGTACACAGGACGAGACACTACAAGATGGAGAATTCAGCATTCCATTACCTTGTTGTAGTGGACGGCTTAATGAGTCTCAAGCTAATGATATTTCTGGTGCTCCCACCAACATGCGGGGTGATAAGCCGGATTAGCATGTAGATGATGGTACATCAGGATTAGTTTTAGCACAACATGACATTACTCATACACGGACACAGGATGTGCCTCATCGTAGTGGGAGGATTGTTCGTCAACCCGTGCAGTATACGTTCTTGGAAGAGTCATTCAATAGAGTCCCTAATTAGGTAGATACCAAACCCTGTAACTATAATGAAGCACTCCAAGACAGAGATACAAAGCTATGACAAAAAGTTATGAAATCAGAAATAGAGTCTATGTACTGTAATCAAGTCTGGGATCTTGTAGAACCACTAGAGGGATAAAATCTATTGGTTGTAAGTGGGTCTACAAGAAGAAAAGAGGGTGGATGGAAATGTTGAAACCTTTAGAGCTAGGCTTGTTGCAAAGGGGTTTACTCAGAAAGAATGAATCGATTATGAGGAGACTTTCTCACCAGTAGCCATGCTGAAATCCATCTAGATTCTTTTATCCATTATAGTTCATTTCAATTACAAAATTTGGAAAATGGATGTCAAGACAGCTTTCCTTAAGGGAAATATTGATGAGTGCATTTATATGGTGCAACTGGATGGATTCATAGCTGAACGCCGTGAACACATGTTGAATAAGCTTAAGAGGTCCATTTATGGACTTAAGCAAATGTTTGGATCTTGGAACATTCGTTTTGATAAAGCCATTAAATCTTATGGTTTCGGGCAGAATCCTGATGTATCCTGTGTGTATAAGAGGTGTAGCGGCAGTGTGGTGGTTTTTTTAATACTTTATTAGATGACATCCTTCTCATTGGAAATGATATTGAGGTATTGTCTTCGGTTAAATTATGGCTGACCAGTCAGTTCAATATGAAGGACTTAGTAGAAGCCAGTCACATTCTCGGTATTAAGCTCCTGTGAGATTAGAAACAAAAAATGCTGGGCTTATCTCAAGTGGTTTATATTGATGCGATTTTTGCCCGTTTTAGCATACAAGATTCCAAGAAAGGATTTATTCCTTTCAGGAATGGAATTACTTTATCAAAGGATCAGTGTCTTAAGATACCTGATGAGATAGAAAAGATGAAGGAAGTACCTTATGCTTCGGCAGTTAAAAGCCTTATGTCTATAAGCTATGCACTAGACTTGATATTTGTTTTGCCGTTGGCATGGTTAGCAGATACTAGTCTAATATAGGGAGAGAACATTGGACTGCGGTAAAGAATATATTCAAGCATCTTAAAAGGACTAGAAATTATATGCTGATTTATCAGGTTGAGAGTTTGATACCCATTAAGTACGCAAACTTGAACTTTCAGTTAGATAATGATGCCAGAAAGTCAACCTCAGGATTTGTATTTACCTTGGGAGGTGGATCCATAAGTTGGAGGAGTATCAAGCAATCATGTACTGTTGACTTTACCATGGAAGCCGAATAGGTGGTAGCTTCTGAAGTAGCCAAGGATTCAATTTGGCTCAGAAACTTCTTGATGGATCTAAAAGCGGTACCTCCGGTAAAATCACAAATAATACTTTATTGTGGTAATACTAGTGCAGTTGCTAATGCAAAGGAACCCAAGATGCATAAAAAGGGTAAGCACATCCAGCATAAGTATATCTCATACAAGAAATCATATAGAGGGGTGATATAATTGTGACCAAGATTACATTGACGGACAACCTGGTAGATCCTTTTACAAAGAGCTTATCAGCAAAGAGCTTTGATAGTCATGTAGAGGGAATAGGGTTGAAATACATGTCAGCATTGTTTTAAGTCCAAGTGGGGGATTGTTGAAAATTTATACTAAAAGCATACTTTTATGTATTTGTTTTTGACTAATTTGTTCATCAGTAAAGTTTGTCTTTTCATCTTAATGAGAATTTGTATAGGCAAATGGTTCCATTGTTATTTATTATGCATGTGTGTGTCTTTTATTCTATAAAGTAAACAAGTTGGTGTGTGGAGTTCAGTTTACACACGGAAGATTTATTTGTCGGTTCTTATAGAATATAACTTATTGTTGTTTACAATCTAGATGGAGTTGGACATATCATCATACAATTGTAGCTTGATGTTTTAGCAGGCTTGTCTTGGCTAGGGAAATGGTATAGTTTTGATTCGTTATGTTAGTATATTTTGTGTGTATTGAACATGACTGCTTTTAGGTTCATTGTCTTTATATTGACTATATAAGATGATTAACATTCAAATGGTTATTAAGAGTGCTTGTACTCTTAATTCTGATTTAAATAATAGACACAAACATTTAGTATTTAGTATTTTGATTTATAAAGGAGTAAGACCTTTTATGGGTGCATAATCTCAGTAAATTAGATAACTATACTACGTGTATGGTGGTTATTAGTTTATTGACGGAATCCATGTCTTGTAATAGGGATTGATGATATCCTCTTGATGAAGCTTATAAGTTTTGATTATGTCAAACTCTGTTGGTGGACTTTGTGTTTGACATATCACATAAGTTAAGTGTAAGGTCTCCAGTTATTGTGAAGATATCGATTAAATATAGATGTTAGTAATTATTTAATCAATGGATATTTAAAATCTTAACGTAAGGAGATTAATAAGCATTTAGTAACAAGAAGCTCGAAATATAATTTTAAGAATAAGGATAGGAGTGCAATTATAATTCGCTAGTAGACTGAATTGTAATTTATGGAACTAGGATTCTAATTTGGGTTCCTATTTCCATAAAAAACCCATCTTTATTTCCTTTTTAAGGTCCTTATTGTAGCCTATAAATATGCGTTATTGCTCTCTAGTAAAGACATGAAAGAGAAATCTCATTTTTTCGAGCAAAGAGAATTTACAGAAGAGGCCCACATTCCGGTATAAGTTTGAGCATAGAGGAATATAGTAGAAGGTCTTAAGAATTTTGGGTTGCTATAAGACAAGATCAAATCAGAGAGACCTCGTGGGTATGGTTTTTGAATCATTATCATTTAAAGTTATTTTCACAGTAATCTGTATGCAATATCTAATGATCTTGAGAGCTGCCTTCAACAACTTCCTCCCCAAGCAACCCAATATAGTAGGATGCCAACCCAAGGTGTTCTTTTTATCTCATGTGGGGTCCAAATGTGGGTATCCACCTATGATAATATATCTTATAATACTCCCCCTTCGATGACTACTATTAAATGACAGTTGCTTTCTTAAAACCTTGCAAAAAAATAAAAAATAAAAAATAAAAAAACATAATGGAATGAAAACCAAAGCAAGAAAAAAAAAGTACAATGTTTTATATGATCATTGAATTGGTGTTGGACATGCATATTGCTGCCTCGTTAAAACCTTAACTAAGAAAACTTAGTCGATGAAACCTAGAAAAAGGAAAAAGAGTATAATGTACATATGTACTAGGTAGCATGCTTTAGGATGCCTACCCTTGATAAGTTACTCCTCTTGATAACAATTACCTTTACATTGTTTGATGAAAGACTCTATGCATACTAATCTCATATACAAGCTTTTAAAATGTTGTTTTTGGTAATGACTTGGTAACAAATTAGCCAGGTCGTTGCTTGAATGAACTTACTTAACTTCAATTTCATTATTCTTATGAAGCTCATGTGTGAAGAAAAACTTTAATGCAATGTGCTTTGTTTTGTCAGCTTTAATGTGCCATTCTTTAATCTGAATACATGCCTTATTGTCTTTATAGATACTGCTTGGGGTACCTATACTAAGAAGTAATTGATAAGAACGACGGATTTGCTGAATCAAAGATTTTAGCCACACACATTTTCTACTGGTTTCATAGAGGGCTAAAATCTCAGCATGGTTAGAAGAAGTAGTTACCAAAGTTTGTTTAGTAGAACGCAAAGAAATAGTGGCTTTACTGTGACACCCCATCACAATTTAATCATGATTACTACTAATTAATTATAGAATTATGTTAAATAATCTCATTTAAGGTAAAACTTTGCCGATGACTTGTGCATTGCCTTATGTTGCTTAATTGGGCCAAGTTCGGGTCATGAATGGGTAATCTTAGGCTGGTTTGACTTTGGTCAAATGATGAAAAGTCCATTTTCGTAATTATCAATTTCTTTGAGTATACATTTTGTGCTCTATCTTGGCATCATCATATATATTTCATTAAGTAGATCAACTTTAATTTTGGCACTATCTCATCAGATTTCATTGGAATTAATTAGGCTTATAAATGACTTAAATTGTGATTCTGTAAAGAAAAGTGAGCGTATTTGTAATTATAAGAAATTCTGTTCTTAAAAGAGGAACTAATCCTCATTGCAAATGATTCTTCTTCCTGCAACTTTCCACCTCCTTCTCCCATCCTCCTTAATCCCTTGAATCTCTACCTAGGAAGAGATTGCATGGAGAGTTCCATCCTCGTTTTCTTCCTTCTCTTTAACCCCTTCTTGAGTTGAAAGACCCTATTTCAGTCCCCTTTCCTTCTACAAGAATCCAAGGTAAGAATAGAGGCTTCCCTTCTCTGTTTTTTTATGCCAAATGAATTGGGGCATTCAAAGGTTGCATGCATGCATGAATTCTCATCACCATCTTCATGTCTTCTTCATGATTAGGGTTGTATGAATTTGGGTTTCTCCAGAAGTGAGCTCAAAGGAAGCAATTAGAGAGATCTTAGCACTCACCAAAGGCAAGCATAAGTAGAAGTTTGTGAATGCATGCTAATAATATGATGATTGGAATGAATTATAATCTGTTTATGGTTACATTTTTGCCTTCCTTATATACTTATTTTTTCACATTTTGTCACATGGAATGGGTGGATGAATGAGGATCGAATGGGAGGAGAATCCTAGTAATAAGATGAATATGGAAGCATTTGAAACCAACCATTTAGATGGTTTTTTTAGTGAAATATGAAGTCCTCTGCAGGTACAAGGAGGAGAAACAGAAATTGAACTTTAGAAAATCTGAAGTCTCTCTGTGACATGCTCGACCCATTAGACCTGGAGTCCAACCGGTCGGACCATCACTTTGGAACAAATCTGACCGATCGGACCCTAAATCCGATTGGTCAGCTGGTCCTTGGAATTGGCCTATGGTTCAGGGTCTTGAATTAGGTCTTGAAGCCTGTTTAATCCTTTGCCAGACTTCCTGCACTTAACCATTGGTGTGAGTTTAGGACACATTAAGGTACTACTCATATATACAAAGTAATATTAAGAATAGCCGTACATTGGATGTCTTAAACAATTCCTAAATGGACAGTTGAAGGTGAATAGACTAGATTTGGTTAGTAAACTTCCTTGAGTATCTGACCATGATGTGGAACTATCTTTTTTTTTAATTTTGATGTGGTGAAAGCATTGATACTCCTTGCGTGTTATGATGATTGAGATAAATTAGAACACAAGGGTCTATGAATTAGAAACTACAACGGTATGAAATGGAACTAAATTAAGTAAGAAATAAGAACCAAACATTAAGTTTGACCACTACAGTAGATGATATGAGTGTTCGGAACACCAATCGAGTGACCAGTCGTACCTAGGCCTGGACGCTGATTATATCCCACATGATTTGAGTAAGCTCTCATGAATGAGCACAAATAAGCCACCTAATGAGTAAATATCATATAGTTTGATTAAGCTCTCATGAATGAGCACTAATAAGCCACCTAATGAGTAAATATCACATGGTTTGATTAAGCTCTCATGAAGGAGCACAAATAAGCCACCTAATGAGTGAATAATGTATGATTTGTTAAGCTCTTATAGAAGAGCACAATTAAGCCATTTTATGAGTTTCCAGTCATAAATAGTACTTGATGTATGATTTCAGCCATGGTGGAATATTTTTGGTTATTTGATTAGTTTTCTTATGATAGAATGTATTTGGTTGCTGAATGGCTTCTCAACAATATATTCTTAAATGCTCATAAATGTAATGTGCATTACTTTACTTTTACTTCTACTTGATTGAATTGTCGTATTCACAGCTATTCAATTAATGTTATAGGCTCAACTGTTAATCCCGATCTAGCTAAGGCCGAGGAGACTCTGAAAGAGACTGCAGAAGCTCTTGCAGGATTAAAAGAGTGGATTGTTGAGGATATCCTCTAATTAGTAGTACGGAGCGCGTAATCCTGAGTCTTATTTTGGAATTTATTTTGGATAATGTTGTATCATCCCATCTTATCCTTCATAATTGGTCATACCTTGAGATGGTATTGGTTTATCTTTTGTAAATTCGAACTTGTGAATGATGTATATAATGTTTGTAAGCCAAGTGGTTCAAGTTCTTCTTTTGGGGTATAAAACTTACATTAGTGTTTAAAAGTTAAAATATTTTAGATTGTTCAACAATGATACCTTGTGATTTACTAATTGTATAGTTGATAACTACAAACTTCCACTAGAGACACTCATTGACAAGTGTCAATTAAGGAGTCCTCCACTATATAAAGATTATAAGTATCCCTTATGAATTCTATCTTGAGATGAAGGTGGGTGAAATTTCATAGGAGTACACGTGTTACACCTCGCAAATTACCCTAATTAAGGGAAGCCCGGGCTCAGGTTGTGATAATTACCATTAAGAAATACGTAACCTACTTGTGATCGACCCTTATGAGAATCCAAGAGATATATTGAATCTGTATATCTTATGAACTTAGACTGTGTATAATAAAAGAGTTTTAAATCAATTGTTTGATGTAAATATTGTAGGATATGTTTGATACCAGTCCAGTACTTTTTGTATTGGCGCAGAACTGTATCTAGCAAGTAGATTTACTGAGAATAAAATGTCTAGTCTAATACATTGTGCTAAATGCATTAAAGCACCAATAACACTCAAGTATGGTACTTCAAGACCTAATACTTTCTCAGTTTTCTTAATGGGACAATATGGATTTTTGTTTATATCTAAAGATTGGACAACCATATGTGTACTTAGTGGATGTACTTTGTCCATATCAAAATGTTTCAGAACTTTCTTAGTATAGTTAAACCGATGGACTAATATTCCACTAGCACTTCCTTCGATCTACAAGCCAAGATAGAATTTTGTTCGCCTAAGGTCTTTCATTTCAAACTCTCTTTTCAAATGATCAGCAGTTTTCTTGAGTTACTAGGGTGATTGTACCACATTCTTCTGGATTGCTTCAGGCTGTGTAATGATCATCTTAATTGTATTAAGAACGTACTATTGGACATTGTATCAGGCAAAGTGATCTTTCCGGGATTTTCATGTAAATTTTTGTGTCAAAGTCCCCATACAAGTAAGTGGTTACAACATTCATGAGTCTTATATCTAAATTTTTAGATACTGCTAAAGTTATCAGATATCTGAATGTTGTTGTATCCAAGATGGGGGAGTACATTTCCTCAAAATCAGTCCCAGGTTTCTGTGGGCAATCTTATGCCGCAAGTCTTGCCTTGTATCTAGTAATTTCCTTTATTTTATTCTTTTTTCTTACAAACACCCACTTGTAACCTACGGGGTTGACACCTTTTGGAGTTTGTACTATAGGTCCAAATAAACCACGTCTATTAAGAGACTTTAACTTTACTTTAATGTCACTTTCCCTTTTTGGCTAATCTTTCTTTTGTTGACATTCATTTATACTATGTGGTTTTGTATTCCAATCATCATCCTCATTTTTCCTTGATATTAGTGTAGCTACCGATATGCAAATGTGTCATTGATGACAATTTCCTTTTTATCCCATCTTTCTCTTGAATAATTATAAGGTATAGAAATCTCTTCATTATCTAGTGTTGGTGCCTCTTCAGGGGCTTTCATAGTTTCATCAGGGACTTTTGTTATTTTAGAGAGAGCAAATTTTACCAAAATCATTTTAGGAGTGTTATGTGCCTCTTAAAGTGTGTTGCGTATTTCTTTGGGAGGACATGATGATGATTGCACAATTCTCCTTTTTTGTGGAGTTGTAACCTTTGAATTTATAGGTTTACTGTGCTTATGGAGTATTGCAGATTCTTTTGTTGTCATTTTTGTCTTTATCTTACAGGGACATTAATCCTGGCAGGTGTATTCATAACTGTCACATGCGACTTAGTTACTTTTGCTGCATCATTGAATGCATTAGGTAATCTGTTTGCAATTTTTTGAAAGTGCACAATTCTATATATTTTATTTTCATATTGTGAAACACGTGGGTTCAGATGATACAAAGCGGAAATATTCCATGTTAATTCACATTGTGCTTCAGGAACGGATTATTCTGCAGAAACAATATGTTCTTTAGGAACTATCTTATCTCCTTCTAATGGTGGGAATATGAATCTCTAAGTTTATATTGTGAATCTGAAAACTTCTGCTTTTAAATTTGAATAACCCATGGATCTTTTAGTCCGGATTAGAAAGAATTTCTGGTTCTTATGTTAACGTACGAAACTTCAGGTCTGAGTTAATAGAACTTCTAGTTCTAGTCATGATTCATTGATCCTATCTTGATCTCCCTTTGATGGGAGACATAAACCATTCATCTTCAAATAATATTCTAATTATATGAAGATCTAGGAGGAAATAAAGATAAAAGCATATGAATAATTATTAAACTAAGAATGATCATAAATAATGAAAATTACTTTACAGTTAGATCTTCTTCCTTTCACTTCCAACATGTAGATTTGTTCACGAGCTTTCCGTATGTTTAAATGAATTGTTGATCGGACTTTAGATGACAAAGATATTGCGATCTGAAGTTTTATGGCTGAAAAAAATTTGCTTATGTAGCACCTTGGGGTGCAAGCGAGTCGAGGCATACCCTGGCTTGAGGTTTTTTTTTTCTTTTGTTTTCTTTTTTTTCAACTAGAAGAAGAAGGATGAGGAGAAGCCTTTGTGCTGATAATATGTTAAGAAATAAAAGAACTAAAGAGAGAGAAATAGAGATAGATCTTATTTTTGTTGAGGATGTGTACATAATAAGAGAGGAGGATGGTCTGATTGATAGAATAAGATTGCTCCTCCCTAAGTAACCCAATATGGTAGGACTCTAACAATAAGTGCTCTTTTTATCTCAAATGGGTTCCAATGTAGGCATCCACCTATAATAATACATCTTATACAGTTTTGACTTAGTATTCCTTTTTAAAACCAGTTTTCCCAATTCTATGATCAATATCTAGATAATGTCACTAGAGTTGCTTGTCTTTTGTTAATATTTCTTAAACATTTTTGTGCCACATCCTATGTTATTATGTGAGAGTCTCATGATATGATGGGTTTTATTAGTTCATAAATCATAAACTTTTTGTAACCAACAAGTGAATTCATTTCTTATGGAACATGAAAAATGACATTTTGTAAATAGTAAATACACATTTAACCATCATTTCTCAAGTTCTATCATTCAAAAGATATTTTTTCCTAAGATGTTGGATAAAGCCATGACATTGTGGGATAGCCCTATGATATCATAAGATCTGAGGTAGAAAACTTAAACAAAATGTTGACAATAATTAAGTGACTCTAAGTAATATTATCTGAAATTTGGTTATGAAATTAGAAAAATTCGATTCAAGATGACAAATATGTCAAAAACCCCTCTTTTTGAGGTAAGCTAGTGTCACCCTCTAATGGGTTCTTTTCTTTGTGCTTTTCTTCTTGGTCTGACAAGTTCTTCACTGCTATTCCAATGTAGATTTCTCACACCGTGCAAGACAATTAGTAGGGCCCACTTGGGCGCCATATGATTAATTAGGGCACCATCATTTGAACCCCAACTCCTCGAATGGACCATTGGATCAAAATCGAGGAAAGACTTAAAAAAAACCCATTAATCTTATAGAACATGGATTATGGTTGTCTACTACTACTATTATTATTATTATAATATATTTTTATGACTTGGGTACTGCTAAAGACTTTGACCCAGCATGACTAAAAGACTTAAAAAAAAACCCATTAATCTTATAGAACATGGATTATGGTTGTCTATTATTATTATTATTATTATTATTATTATTATGATATATTTTTATGACTTGGGTATTGCTAAAGACTTTGACCCAGCATGACTATTACCTCATATGACACCTCCTGAAACCACGCAATCGCTGACGTGGTAGTCCTGCATAAACCCTACAATCCCGGATTTAAGGTATTGTTGTGGTCCCTACGTGCACCCCCACTAGTTGTCTACCACATGCTCGCTATTATTGTTGGCCCATAGCCCGGATATTGATTATTTAAATGAAGTTTAAAAAACTCAATTGATACCAAATTGCTTTTCGATTGCTACTATGCTGTATTTTGACTGTATGCGTGTCTGGTCGGCTCTGCACTCAGTTTCTTTAAGGCGTTGTATGTCTCTGTTCGTTAGGCGTGGCGGGGCTGTGGGATACTTTAGTCTCTCAGTTTGTTGGTGGTTTGCTAGCCTGATCTGTGTGCCTGTGCTTAGCTTGTGTGGGTCTGCTCCCCCTTGTTTTGCCCTTTGCGTGGAGTCTTGCAAGTGCTAAGGACCGCCCCCTTCTGTACTTTTTGTTTTTTGTATAACGAGGCCAGTTTCCAAGATCTCAATTCTAACATCAATACGAAATCAACCTAATTGCCTGGACCTTTTATTATTCCTCTCACTTCTTTAAGTTTCTTATGCCTCTCAATCATTTATATTTGTCTTACTTCGGGTCATATGCGTCCAAAAGCAGCGACAAGGAGTGGATCCAGTGAATTGGTGCAACTGTTCTTATGTCCATTCGAATTGTCAATTTCAATTTCTACTGACAGTATTTGCTATTTATAAAACTTGATCAGACCTTATTAGCGACAGGGTCCGCTTCTAACTCCTCAATTACAGCTTCAAGACCACTTCAACTTCAGTAGCAATTCCATGGTATCCTTCTCTCTTTTTCTTTTTCTTCTTCTTTTTCTTTTCTTTTCTTTCTTTCCTTTTGTTCTTTTTTTTTTCTCCAAATTGGGGAATCCAACACCCAACACATACTCCTGCTGACTCACCTATGTCCCAATCAGCTGAGGTATGCAACTTGGGACCTCTCTTTCCTTTTCTCTATCAAGTTTCTGTTTCAAAGATTTACCTTAAAAAGGGATAATGTATCAAATGAGAAGAAACCAACCCAAAAGATCCAGTGCAATCTCAAGGAGTTGCGGTGATCCAGTAGGAGATGTTGCAACCAGTAGTTTCAAATAGTAAAAGGGGAGGAGAAAGAGAAGGCATCCCAGTCACTTGGTTCCCAGACCAATACCACCTGACCTGAGTAGGGGCCGAGGGGTAATCTCTTCATTGAAAGTGAAAACAAGAAAAGAAGTAGGTTCTTTTTTGTTTTTTGCTTGTTCAGCTGCGTGTGACAAGGATGTAGAAAGTAAGGGAGCGGGCGCCTTATCCACAAGGCTGCACTCTATTCCCGTGCAGATTCCTTGTTTAATTTGGAGTTTGGACCCAATAGCAGGAAATAGGTTCTGAACTATCCAATCCTAGTAAGGGGTAGAATGTCTAGAGAAGCTGGGGTTGTTTTTTAGAATTTCAAATGCTCAAGGACATGATCCGACACCTGCTTCATAGATCTCAAACAATTATAATTTTTGTCCAAACAAAGGGGCCTGTGCTACTGGGTTTGGATTCCTAATGGGATAGTCTACAAATTTCAGCTAAGTTGGTGTCACCTAGTTAAGGATTCGAATTGCAACTACGTAACTTTTTTTTATGGTTGATGATGCAGGGCAACGTACTACCGTGTTTTGGGGCCTGTGCTACTGGGTTTAGATTCCTAATGGTAACGTCTACAAATTTTAGCTAAGTTGGTGTCACCTGGTTAAGGATTCGAATTGCAACTACGTAACTTTTTTTTATGGTTGATGATGCAGGACAACGTACTACCTTGTTTTGGGAAGTCTCAGGAGGCACGACAACTAGAGCCGCATAATAACACCACCAAGAATGTCCAGATTGGTGGTGGCAAATTCAACCCACAGGTCCAAGGGAATATCAAAGCAAATGGTGGTGGGGCGATCAATTTGGGACCTCAAATCACTGATGGTGGGAGCTTCACTATTAATTGAAAATAACCCCTACGGAATGAGAACATTGAATCGGCTACCATCAGTGTTCTTATTTCTGTCATATGAATCAGCTACTATCAGTGTTTTTATTTCTGTCCTAATCATCTGTAATGTGTAAGCTTTGTCTACTATCAACTGACTGTTATCAAACAGGAGGTAATGTTAGCCTGCATTTAATTTGCATCATTTTTGTAAATTATGTGCAATCCCAGTGATTATTGTGTAATGTGTCCTTGCTGATTAACGAATGTACGTTGGGGTGGGGTGGGGTGTGGCCGGCGCCGTGAGGATTACAAATGCTATTAGGTTGCTATTAGGTTTATTGTTTATGTGCAATACAATCAACTCGGTCCCAAATAGGTTCGCCCCTAGACTTGGAAAGCATGGTTGAATCAAGCAAATGGAGGTCAAGGCAGTCTTATTAAGATAAGGACACTTATAGGGCGTTTGAGGGAGTTCCTGTGAATGGGGTGGTTTTTTCTGGAATTCCTATTAGAAAATCTTTAACTGGAGAATAACTTGATCTTCATAAGAGGACTCAACCAAAAATAGAGGTAAATTGTAGCTTATCATCCACCCTCTTCTATCTCTTCCATTTCCATTTTGCTGTTATGTTTGGAAAACCTTTTTGTGGATATCACGAAAGTTTTTCCTAGTCGTTATTTGTAGTTGTAAATCTCCTCTCTACTTCTCTCTCCATATCCGCACATTTAGAGGGATGAGAAGAATGATAAGGAAATACACAATATCTTCTAAAAACAAAGAACTGAGAATATACACACTATCCTCTCGCTTTGATTTCATAGATGCAGCTTCCCCAGTTCTTTGTCCTCTTTATATGTAGGTCCTCCGGCTGTCTACCCAGTGTTTTGCTGTATAAAGCACTGTTTTGTTGTATCAAGTACTGTTATAATCTTTTTCCAAAAAAACAGTACTGTTACAATAGTGATCGGTTTTTGTTTCTAACTGGGCCCAACATGGCTCTCCCATAATCTTCTCTCTCCGCCATGACCTTAAAATGGGCTTTATTTTACAAACCATCACAAGAGACCAAAGAACTAATAAAAAAAAGGATGAAAATTGAAACCCATCAGACGTGGGACACGTAGCTGGCCTTTGAAACTGGTTATTTATTGGGATGACAATGGGTTTCCGCGGACCTGGAGCCGGGCCTGGCCCATGATGAGAATTGGATATCAGTACTTTGGACCCATCTAATTTTTGGGTTCATTAACAAACAGCCAACGTTACCGCTAAGAACACCACAAGACTATACAGTAACCAAAAACCGAAGATATAAAGTAAAATCGGCCCATCTACACTAATTTCACTATTACGTATCCTTTCAAACCAAAAATTATCTCAATAGATATGCCACTTTACTTTATACTTGAAAGTCTACGCCATTGGTAAGAGTTGGGAGTTCAAATGACCCTATAGATATACCTCTATGAGGTCCGCTTCCCTCTGCCAAGGGTGGGGCCCTAGCACCCTATTGCTAGAATACCAAAAAAAAAAGAAAGAAAAAAGACAACGGCATATCGAATTCTTGGTGAGGGAACTTTGAATGTTCCAAATTTTCCTAATATTGAGAATGTGCTATGCGTTGATGACTTGAAACATAATTTGCACACTATATCTCAAATTTGTAATAAAGATTATGCAGTCAATTTTAGCAGTCATGATTGTGAGATATTAAAGGATGGAAAGATAATCTTGTTAGAACTATTGACAATTGCTATGTTGTAGGTAAACCAAATGCTTTTGCTTCTTCATCTCCTTCTTGTTTAATGACACATACTAATGAAGCTAAACTGTGGCATAAAAAATGTGGGCATGTAAACTATAAAGGCCTATCCCACCTTAACAAATACATTGAGGGACTACCCAAGATTAATAGACAAGAAAAGACAATTTGTGGGGAATTTCAAAAAGGGAAACAAATTAGAAGTTCACATAAAAGAGTGAATGCCATAAAAACCACTCGACCTCTTGAACTTATTCACATGGACCTAGCTGGACCAACTAAAAGAGAGAGTTGAGGTACGAAAAGGTATTTCCTTGTTACGGTAGATAATTACTCTAGATTCATTTGGGTTGCATTTTTTTAGAGAAAAATCGGAAGCCTTTGGTGAATTTAGAAAGATTGTGAAATGAATTCAAATCGAAAAAGGCATTGCAGTGGCCTGAATTTAGAGTGATCATGGTGGAGAATTTGAAAATGATCATTTTGACAAGTTTTAACATAAATATGGTATTCATCATGAATACTTAGGCCCTAAAACTCCTTAGAAAAATGGAGTGACTGAAAAGAAAAATCGAGTCCTTCAAGATACGGCCATAGTCATTCTTCATAGTAAAAATCTTCCTGGAGACTTAAGGGCTAAAACAGTTAGTATTGGTTGCTATATCATTAACCGAGTCTACCATAGGGCTAGTAAAAATCAAACAACCTATGACTGTAGTATGGAAGGAAACCAAATGTCAATTACTTTAAGTTCGTTGATAGCAAATGTTTTCTTAAAGACCAATAACAGTTGGGCAAGTTTGACTTGAAAAGTGATGAAGGAATATTTTTAGGCTATTTGGGGCACAGTTGTGCCTATCAGGTTTTAAACTTGAGAACTATAGTTATTCAAGAGTCTAAAAATGTTATTGTAGATGATGAATCCACAGAGTCTATAAATGAAATTGATGATGTAATAGTTCCATTAGTGACTGAATCCACATAGTCCATAGTAAAAACTATTATGTCTACTCTCACTAAAGATTTGGTAAATATCAAGGACCATCCTATGGACCAGATCCTTGGTGATCCCATAACTAGTGTAAAACTAGGAAATAATTGGAGAATATTATAAATCATCTATGCTTTACATCTATATTAGAACCAACTTGTGTCGATGAAGCATTTTCCGACAATGATTGGATAAATGCTATGTAAGAAGAATTAAATCAATTTACAAGAAATGATGTTTGGTGCTTTGTTCCAAGACTAGAGGATAAAAATATAATAGGCACTGAATAGATCTTTAAAAACAAACTTGATGAAAATTGTGTTATTGTTAGCAACAAAGCAAGATTGGTAGCTCAGGGCAAATGAAGGTATTGATTTTGAAAAAAAAAACTTTTGCACCAGTCACTCGTTTGGAATCTATTGAATTTTAGTTGTCAATTGCTTGCTTCCTAAAGTTTAAACTCTATCAAATGTATGTCAAAAGTGCCTTCTTGAATGGAATTTTAAATAAAGAAGTTAGTGACAAACAACTCAAGGGTTTTGTGGACCAAAATTTCCTCATCAAGTATCTTGATTAAAGAAAGTACTTTATAGTCTTAAACAAGCCCCCTGTGCTTAGTATGAAAGATTGAAAAAGTTCTTACTAGACAATGATTCTCAAAGGGGGAGTGTTGATAAAACACTGTTCATCCAAAAGACAACAGATTTTATTTTAATAGCCCAAATATATGTTGATGATATCATATTTGGCTTTACGTGTGAACAATCTGCCACCAAGTTTGCTAATCAAATGCAATATGAGTTTGAAATCAATATGGTTGGAGAACTAAACTTCTGCTTAGGTCTCCAAGTCAAACAACTACATGATGGAATTTTCATTTCCAGTCAAAGTATGCAAAGGAATTGGTAAAATTATTTGGGTAAATTACTGGGAAACATGCAAATACCCCTATGAGTACCACAGTCAAATTGACTAAAGATGCGATTGGTAAATGGGTTGACCCAAGCATGTATTGAAGTATGATTGGTAGCTTGCTCTGTCTCATCACAAGTAGACCAGACATAACATTCAATGTGAGAGTATATGCAAGGTATCAATCAGATCCTAAAGAATCCCATCTGACTATTGTGAAAAGAATCATCAAATATATTACAGACATAATTGAGTATAGTTTGTGGTATCCCTATGACTCATCATCTTCCATAGTTGGATACTTAGATGCATATTGGGCTCGCAACTTGGATGACAAAAATCTATACGTGGTGGTTGCTTCTATATTGAAATTGTCTAGTTGCATGGTATAGTAAAAAAAACAAAACTCCACATCCTTATCCACTGTAAAAGCTAAATATATTGCAACTGGAAATTGTTATTTTCATTTGTTGTGGATGAACTAATGGACTATGGGATTAAACAACTAACAATGAGTTTATGTTGTGATAATACTAGTGGCATACACAATTGAAAAAATCCGGTCTAGTGTTCTCGAACAAAACATATTGATATAATGCATCATTTCGTTAGAGAATTGGTTGAAGATGAAACCATCATTCTTGAATATATTCACACCAAGAATCAAGTAGCACATAGTTTGACTAACCCATTGGATGCATCAAAATTTAATGAAATCCATCGGTGTTTGTTGTTTAGAAACAGTTTGTTCTTGATTTGAGTGAAAAGAAATATATTTTGTTGAGTATTTTGATTGATTTGCTCAAAGCCAGGCCTGCGCACTATTCAGGGCACTATGGCTAAGCAATAAAAGTGGATCTTCTTTTTAATGTGTCTGTACGTAGAGTTCTCTCCATTTCTCTTTTGGGCGTCTGCAAGTGGTTTGCTAGGGTTTCTCTTCCTTCCCTTCTCTTTGTGAATCTAAGTCAAATCATTCTCTTCTGTTGTCCTTTCTCCTCATAATCTTTCATCCTACTTCCTTCCCGAAGTGCTGCTTCCCTTTTTTTCTATGTATTTGTGAATCTTTGAAGTCAAGGCTTTTTGTGCTCGTGCATGGAGATGGGGATGAAGGTATAGAAGGAATCTATCTTCTTCTTGTGTGTTTTCCATTCCCTCTTGATTTTTACTCTACTGCATTGTGATTATAAAAAGTATCCACTATTGTATCAACATTGTTTCTGTGAACCATCTCTTCTTTATTTTGTTTTATTTTACTATTGATGATGGAATCACATTACTTACTGTTGCTAGACTGTTAGAAATTCCTTGCGGATTCTCTTTACCGTTTGTATTAGACTCTTGGTGTTCTTGAGATTTGTTCGCCTTGTTAAGTTTTATCTGTGATTATCTCGTCTTCTCAAAATGCCTCCTAGAACTCAAAACGCTTATCCTAAAGGAAAGAGACAAAAAACCACAGGTATTTTGTCCAAACCCGTATCTGGACATGCTTCTCCTCCATCACCAAGAGTTTTGGTGCCAAAGGAACCAACCTAAGATAGGTCCTTTGCTAAGAGACTCATTACTATAAAACAAACGGTAAGCATTCTTGAAGTTGAATAATATGATGTTCAGACTCTCCTTGCCAATATTGGGTGGGAAAATATATTACAATGGTGTGGAAATAATTATCCCTCAGTTGTGAGAACAATGTATGCATCCATAAGAGAAGCAAGTCTAGACAATTTGTAGTTTGAGATTGAATTTACTGATGGTAACAATGTCGTCAATCCTGCCTTGATCTCTGATCTACTTCATATTTCCTTGCATAATGTTCCACATAGCTTCATCAATGATTCACTATCCGAAGAAGAGAAAAAGTTAGTCACTGCTACTCTATGTGGACGTGAAATTCCTTGGAAGGACAAGGGTTTCCTCCTTATTGCCTCTTTGCTTACTGAATACAGAATTCTCCATGCTATCTTCACCTGTAATGTCTATCCTCAAGAAGGAAATTTCTATGACTTGACTCCTTTCATGAATAATGTCCTATATTGTGTGCATATGGGTGTCAAAGTATGTCTTTCTTCCCTTATTTGTGCTTCTATTATTAGATTTTGACAATTTTCGGTCGGACCACAAATGCTTGTTTGTTTTGATATCTAATGACTCGTCTTGCTTCTCAATATGGGATTTCCTTGTCTACTAATGAAACACTTAAGAGTCATGCTGTGTTTGGTAAACTCAACATTCTTAATATGCTTTTTTTTTAAGAAGCAAGTGGCTCGGCCAAGTCATCCTGATTTTGGGGATGAAGATGACTTTGAAGAAGAAAATCGTCATCAAGAAAGCTTCCACGAAGTACCAGTTCAACCTCCTCCAGCTTCTTCATCAGCATCCCTTGAAACAAGACTGATAGCTCTTGAGCCAAGGCAATCCAAGATGGAGAAAATGATGAAGAAGACTATTCGCTACTTGTCCAAGATCTCGAGAAGCTACAGGAGAGATGATGTTAAGATTCCATCTCGATCTCTTCCCTCGAACTGATTTGCCTATTCTTGACTTTTGTATGTTGTTTTGTCTTCCATGATGTGATGCAATTTGAAGATAATGTTTTGAATTGGATTCGTTGGATGTGTATTCTTGACAGCTGCTCACTTGTTCCCTAACTCATTAGTAATATTAGTAGTATTAGTAGAAGACTTGAAAAGTTCTCTTGGTTAACTATATTCTCAGTATATTTATTGGTTCTCTTGTGATATGGTTGTTAGAGGCATATTTCCAGTTGAGTTAGAAATTATCCATCCATTTGTCTTGTTCTGTGCTCATTCCATCTCACATGGCTAGTATTCATCACAATCATATTTTCGTTTTTATGCCTTTATCTTCAATGTGCTTCTATGTAAATCTCTTTTGTAGACATCTCCTTGTCATATCTTCTAGCTTGGTCAAAATTGTGACAAAAAGGGGGATAAACTAAGGAATTCAGGGACAGCTTACAAAATCCACCTTTATACTGGATGGTGCTTGAAGCTCTTTTGTAGGAAATTCTTATTATAGGATCATGCAACATCTAAGGGAGAGTAAGGATTTGTTGATGTACAACAGTCCTTCGTAAGATTTATTTTGCTGTATCTTTAAGGGAGTATTTTGAGTTGTAAAATGTGCTCTTGTTGGTTGTAAGTTTGGGTGCAAATGTTTTATTTTGATTATTGTAAGTATTTTGTCATAAACTCCCTACACACTAAAACTTATTGAGAAAAGATGTGGCTGCGTTGGAAGGGGGAACAAAGTGGTAAACTTTATCATCATCTCTCTTTCTTGTTGTGCATGTGTTATGGATGTGGCGCCCATGTTCTCAAATCAAGGCATTGGGAAGGCTACCTATTTCAAAAAGTGACTTCTAGACTTCTCTACATGTTTGTTTTCATTTCATCTAATGGATTTTGGTGTTATTTAATGCATGTTTTTTTTATGCACCAAAGTAAAGAGAATTTGTAAGACTTCTATTTCAAAAAATGTTTGAAATTTAAGAAATAAAATGTGAATTTTCAATGAGAGGAGAGAAATGAATGCCCAGCCACCATCCTAATATTTCAAATCCTATAATAGTGAAGAGTTGCATCTACATTATTACTTTATATCTTTCATCCCTAACATCATCTCCTTTAGTGGAGCTAGCTCATTTGATTATGAATTCATATCTATTCATTTCCTACGCATGTTTTTATTTATATGTATTCTACAGAAACAAATATATATTGTGAGTATGAATGAAATGGCGACGTAGGGTCACTAGGACTCCCCTATTTGTTTGGAAGAACTAGAGTGCAAGGAGAAAAAGCAATTAATGTGACAAAAAAAATTTACTTAAGGGTGTTTGGATGGAATTACAAGGTTTTGAGAGTAAAATTTATGTGATATAAAGTTCTACTTAATGAATATCTGGATGTAAAGAGTGAAGGTATGTAAAAAGAGTGAAGGTATGTAAACTCTTAGTTGACATAATGTAGTAGCATACAAGGTGAGTAAAACTGATGTAAAATAAGTTTTACTTAATGAATGATTGAATAAAAAGAAATAAGGTAAAGAAAACTCTAGATTATGACCTAACATATGGGTTTTATCGCATTTTATATGCACTTGTTTTTATAAAAATTTGGAAGGAGTAAAATTTTGCCTTCTTATGTTTTTTAGTTTTACCCCATCCTCTTGATTTTATTCTTGATTTTGACCCCTACTCCATACTACTCTCCTCATGTAAACAAACATGTCATTATTATTGTGCCTTTGATGCTACCTATCAGATTAGATTTAGGGCAGACAATCAATCCTTCCTCCACATGCATAGAGAAGAAGATAGCATGGAACCAGAACACACAAATGAGCCACCTATTAGATCAAATTTAGGGCAAGCATTGAATCCATCCATCACACACATGAGAAAAAGATAAGCATCTAACCGTGACACACAAATTTTACATGGTTAACCATAAAGGCCAAGTCTATGCATGAGCTATGAGCATCTACTTGGCTAACACTATGAAGAAACTGGGAAACTCATTGCAAGGATTTAAAACCCTCTAATACATAGTATACTCACTTTTCATAGGTCTTAATTTTAATCTTACAACGCCTTGCCACACGGGTGGGTTAAAATCCGAGCATCACGGGAGAGGGAGCTCTCACCTTTTTTAAACAAAGTCTAGGGTTACATATTACATCAATATATAATCTGCATTTTATTGATCCTCAAGAAAGCCCTGATACAATTATGAAGATACCTTTTGGTCATTGGCTAACCCAATGAACCAAGTCGGTCGAACAGAAATACAAGACATAAACTTAACAGTCTCCACTTTAGCTTTGACTCCATCAAACTTTGAGCCACCTTGAAGATACCTGGCTATATCTTCAGCATTCCATACCTTACTGATAGAATATCCTACACTACTGGCGCATACTACATTTTCTTGTCAGACTCCATCTTTAACACGAGGTTAAAATTCATTGACAAGTCCAAGTGGTGTTGTTGTGTGAATCAGGTCATTGACAAGTCCGAGTGGTGTTGATGTGTGAATCACTTAGTAGCCAGCCTTGCAAACTGTCAATCTTCTCCGTTAACCCCGTAAATCTCGCTGCTGTGAATTCATAGGTAAAAACAGAGTGCAATTCCAAGTTTGGATGGGATTCAAAAACACGAATGAATTCTAGCGGTTGAATTTGTTAAATCTGACTATTTGACCCTTCTACTGAACCTACTGAAGTCAGCACTACATTATACTTGCTACTTTTGGCTGGACTTGGCTTTGGTTCATGCAAAACTGGCCTAAATTTGCACGTAACTACATTGGACTACTGGGCTGTCTCCAAATTGGGTTGGGCTGACCCTGATCTGAACCCAATCGAACTTAAGGTCCGACCTAGACTGATAAAGCCCAGGCCCAGATCTTCTCTTCCCCTCTTCCTCATTTTTATTTTCCAACCAGAACAGACAAGGAAGCCTTTTGCCCTTTTTCATTGTGGCGCATCGGCAGAGGCAACTCTTCACTGGAAGGACTCCGACAATGGTGAGGTAGCGAAGGACGGTGACCGGCAGGAGTCGTGTTTCTACAATTGTTTTGTTTTGTTTTTTTTGTTTTTTGTTTTTTTTTTTTTTGGTCCTTTCTCCACTGTAAATTGTAACCAGCCTAGAAGCCTCTTGCCTTCTTAGGCGATAATGGAACTGGCATCGGTAGATCCCCTACCCCAAGCGGTGGCCAAAGCGAAGTCCAGCTTTTTCTCGGTGATGGCGAATGTGGAAATCAGGGAGTCTAAGCTCTATTCAGATCTAGAAAACTAGATCTATCACGTATGGTGGCAATCAACGGCCCAGAAATGTTAAGATTGTTTGATCTCTCTCCTCTAAGATTTCTTAGATCACTGTGGCCCACTGATAAGAACAAGTCCTATCTCTTTTGCTTTTTATTCAACTTAGGGAATCGATCAACCCTAGTATGTCTCGCCTATGGCCCACACTGAGATCTGATCCAATCTGTGTGTATACTATGTGACTACTAGAGATTAAGAAACAGATTTCCCTTTCTAACCGAATCATTTCTTCGTGAACCAATTTGTCGGCACTAGTCTTTGTTGACACAAAAAAGTCTCAACATCTCTTCTAGAAGATTATACATCAGAGATCAATTTCTCTAGAGCATCCATTAGAGAGAATATGGTTCTAGAGATCTTTGTTTTCTATATCTCTTCTAGAAGATTGTTTGAGGAACAAGAAAGGTTTGGATCTCCTCTAGAAGATTACAAATCTAGTGCATATCTGTGCAAGAAGAATCACAATGTAAATGTTGCATGAGAATTGAATAAGGTTGTGAGTATATATTCTTATATTGCGAGATTCATGTTGATCTAATTTAGACACGTGATTTTTTTTTCCGATTTGGGTTTCATGTAAAAATCCTGTGGTACTTTCTTATTTGATTTATTTTATTTTCTGCTGCATATTGTCTGTTTGTTTGCAATTTAGAAAATCACATACTTAGGAGCACCCCTAATGCTTTCAACATGTTATATGTTTGAGTGTGAGTGCTTGAGTTTGAATTTCCATGAAGCAATATATATATATATATATATAAATATATATTATAGCCAAACAGAGTTTGAATTGTGGTTTGTAGTTGGCTATTTAGGGATGCAACAATCTCCTTTGTGTCAAGAATGTATTAGTTATGAGTCCTCTCTAGTGAAAAAACAAAAGAAAACAAAAACATTGCTGTAATCACAAACATAAAGAATAAATATAGTGGTTGACTTGGTAAAAAAAGAGATTTTATCAAAGAGGAAAATAAAGAAAAAAAGAAGCAGCAACAAACAACAAAAGAAAGCCCAAAATAAAAGAGAAAGACCTAAGATTATATGATTAGAAGCCCTCTCCCAATCTACATCTTGTCAAAATCCTTGCTTCTTGCTTTTTCCAACGTAGTTAAAACTGCCCTCCGTTCAGCATCTTTTGAAGAGACCACTTCTAGTCTTTGGAGGCCACATACATCCATAACAATACCATTTAAACTCCTAGGAAAAGTAAATGAAATTATCCTATCGTTAGCCTTATATGCAATGGCGAGTGCAACGGATTTGGACTCCTCTCATATCTAAGAAAATAATAAAAAAAATAAAGTTATATTTATTTTCTCCAATTGCAACATAGAGTGTATGAATAAAATATCATTTAGTAGTATATGTCCTATATGTCCTATTCTATTATAGTATTGTTGGTTACTTTTATTTATTGTCTTTTCCAAAAGCAAGCACTCATGAAAGTGTGGGAGTAAGTAGATATCATATTTTGTTATAGTATTGTTGCTTACTTTTCTTTACTAGTTTTTTTTTTTCCAAAAGCAAGCACTTGTGAAAGCGTGGGAGCAGGTGCACCATCAACAACTGCCCTTCGAGAAAAACAAGCTTTTTGAAAGAAAGATTTCAAACCAAGTAGATGTCTTGCTAATAGCACCACTAATGTTTGGTGGAATTGCTAGGTTGGCTTAGTGGTCGGGAAGAGTTTAAGAAACCTACCCACCTAATGGTCAACCCTTGGGCGGAAGTGTGGCAGTAGGTGCAAAATCAACAACTGCCCTCCTATCATTCTCGAACCTCAATTAACCTTACTTTGTGCATTTTTGGAGTTGCTTCAAGTTTTGTAGGAAATGTAGCTTTGGATTCTGTATGATGGTTTTTCCTTATTTTATCTAAGCAAATTTTAATACACATTTTAAATAATTATGTATGTGAATGCGCGTGTTCAGATTTTGTGTGGATACTAACAAATCATGTAATATATTGAGTACTTAACCGTTACATTGATAAGTCCTTAAAAATGCATCTTTTTATATATAGTTTGGACCATTTTAAGGACTTATTGACTTAAAAGAGCTTTATTTATTGTGAAATCATGATTGCATGCATTTATACATTATTGGAATGCATTTTTGCATATTTTGCTTAAAAATCATACTTTTTGCTCATATTCATGAAACTTGCCTCTTTTAGGAATCTATTTTTGGAAAGTTTTGTGAAAATTATTTTTCTCGTGAAAAAAATTAAATTTCCATTATCATTAGTTCATTCACATAAAATCACAAAAAATAGTGTGCATTTTTATTGTCATTTCATAAGAGATGGACCTGCATTCATGCATTTGTGATCTTAGGATAAAAATTGTCTTTTCACATGAATTCACATTTGTTTTGTAGGAAATTGATGACATGGGTCTCATTTCAAGGATTGGAGCAAGAAAATTATTTTCAAAAGAAAGGAGAGAAGAATTGAGGAGAGAAAGTTATTAGAAGGAAAAAAATGAAAAAATTGGCTTCATGGTCCTACATACATTCACATGTGTGAGGACACACTTATGGGACATCCAAGAAGGGGTCCACCATCTTTTATTGCATCATCCAAATTATCTTTTTGATAATTCAAAGAAAATTTTAAGAGATCTCTAGATAGTCCAAAGAAGGCAAGCCACAGAAGAGTTTGGAAAAGGAGTAGAAGAAGAAAAAAAACTATAAATAGGGCACCTCTTTGGTAGTTTAAGGCATGGAAAAAGAGCTCCTCCTCTATATCTCTACACTTCATCTTCTTTCTCTCTCTCTCTTCATCGTATTCCTCAAGGAGACTTAGCTCTAAGGCCACACTACACCCTTGAGAGTTTCATTAGAAGAGGTTCTTCTTTTCCATCCTAGCATGTATTTCTCTTTGATTTTATTTTATTTTTCTCTTGTAAAGACTTTACATGTTAGTAAAATTATTTTCAATTTTTTTTTCTTTTCTTGTGGTTTGTGTGGATACTTTGTTTATGTTTCTTGCTTTTGTGTTTAGATTGATGACCCAAGATACTAAGATCATATTTAAAGTAACCATGAATCCAATTGAGAATAACTTTTAAGAAGAAAACTTCACTACAAGTATGACATTTAAATTCCTGCACTAGTACATTTACTTTTTTTTTATCACTACATTTAATTTTCAGCACTACCACATTTAAATTCCTGTCCACAACATTTAAATTCCGATCTACTATATTTAAATTCCTGCAATATTTTTTGTTTCTTTTAATTTCCTTATGTTTTAATGTTTTTTTTTCTATGCATAGTTTGATGGTTGAGTTAGAGTTCATTGCATGCATTTTTATATCATAGGATTTTGTGCATGTTTAAGTTGTTGGAAATTAAGCTTTTAGATCTGAATCTAATGATAAAATTCGGACTCAACACACAAACAACATAACTCAATAGTTTCATTATACAGAAACAGTTTTTGGTAAAAAGTTCAAAGTGGATAGTTAAGTCGAATCATAATATATATTTTTTGAAATATGAGAAAATTAAAGTTTAGGATATAGTCTTTCATGTCCCATAATTTCAAGTTAAAATAGTTTTAGAAGGTTTGTGAACAAGAGGCATAAACTTTGCCAATCAGTAAACTCAGATTAGAATTTCTGCACAGGATTTTGCAAAGTTGTCATGTTCATGGATTCATAACTTTTTCGTTTTAAACCTTTTTTTACTTCTGTTTTCTTTGTTAGTTTCCTACATTAGTATAGTTTGAATTTCAGCATTAAATTTAGATTTAGGATGCATTAGAATAGTTCAAATCATGTATAAAATTTACATCAGCACACTAATTTTTCAGACTTAGAATTTTTCAGTATCTCATGGTCTACATTGCATTACTAATTTTACTAACTTTTTGATTTTAAATTTATTTCTAGTTTCATGATTTTGATTGTTTTAGATAATTTCCAAAATTAAAAATCTTTCTAAACTTGCTTTATTTGAGGATTTTAAAAATTAGAAAGTTATTTAAAAGTTTGGAAATTCTAACTTTAGGATTCTAATTTTAGAAAGTAGTTTGTAGTTTGTTTTCTAACTTTGATTATTTGTTACTAACTTTGCTTGGTTGGTTGTTACTAATTTTGGTTTGTTTCTAATTTAGTTTAGTTTAGTTTCTAATTTAGTTCTTAGTTTTATTTTTAGTAACTTTCTAGTTTTGGAAGTTCTAACTTATGTTGTAGTTTTGTAGCAACTTTAGTTTTATTTTAGGAAATTTTAGATTTAGGTTTTTAGTTTTAGGAAAGTTTCATTTTATTTGGATATAATTAATTTAATTTTGGCAAGTAGGATCCTTTTATTTCATAGTTTTTAAATTATGCTAGCTTTAGATTTTTTTTAGGGCAAGTTACAAGTTGAAAAGAACCTTAAACACATTGTTCTCTATGGATCGACCCGATCTCACCAGTTTTCATTATTACATCGCGGTTTTGCACTTCGAACTCATAATCATACACCCATAATTTTATATGAATATTGTCATGCCTTGAAATCTGAAATCCTTAGGACCCTCAAATCTCGAGGCATGACGGGTCCACAACAGATAAATTAAATAATTTCTAAACTTTATTCACATAATCCAAATGAGATCATATGATCAATATCCTACATTAATCCACTGAAAAAGATTAGAAGCGAGAGGACTCTCAAACATAATAAAAAACATCCCAATGTATATAAATTCCTAATCAAATCTAGGGCCACGCTACCATGTGCAAAGTAACAGGAGGATTGCAATAATAGTAATTATGAAAAGAAGGAGAGAAAGGATAGAGAAGACTTACCTTAAAAAGAAGGCACTCTAGGAGAGAGAGGAGAAGATTTAAGTGAGACTCGTATATGGGGTTTAAGGTTAGAGGAGAAGATTTAAATGAGATTCGTATATGGGGTTTAAGGGAGAGGGAGATCTTTCTATTTATAGTAAAAATAAAAGTAAGGCTTTAAAGGAGTTTTAGTCCTATCCAACTTAGCCAAAGGAATTTAATTCAAAGATAATTTCATCCTCAAGTAGAGTTAGGATAACCCAAAGTAATCTAGAGGTTTAATCCAAATAAAGTTTCAATTTGTTTTTTGAGCATATCTCTAAAATTTTCTAACTCTAGTAAGTTATGGGTCCCACAGAGTACCTAAGTAATTATCAAATCATAATAACATGTGGGGTCCATCAAGGTTAAATCAAAGGTCCATATTAATTTTAATTAAAAATAAAAATTCGGGTCATTACAAATATATAGGGCATCACGTAGAACTTCGCTTTAGGCTCTAAAAATCTCAGGGCAGGCCCTAAATAAAACCATTATTAGGTGAAAACCCACGACAAAACCTTAAATGATTTTTGGATTGAACACTTTTTTTTTCTCTTTTGTAGTTGTGAGACCTATCTTGATTCAGCCATATAGGTTGAAGCATTGACCTAAATTCCGTCTTTTAAAGGAGTGATTGTATTAGAGATTGGCATATAAAATTAAAAACTTCGATTAATAAGCAAGCAACCATTGCACAATAACCACTTGGGATCCACAAAATGCACAAATGAAGCAAATACTAACTTCCTTTTTTTGTGTAAACACAAGCCAACATTACATCCTGCATCATCGGCAGTAACGGAACGACCTTGACATAGTTAAGGTAGACAAAGCTAAAACATTACTTAAGGTAGACAAAGCTTAAACATAGACAAACATGAAACATAGATAACTAAGACATACGTAAAAGCACTGATGGTAGTAGCTTCAACATTCTCATTCAGCAGGGTTTCTGAGTCCGGCTACCACCACCTTTTCCCTGAGTTCCCAAATTGCCGTTACCTCCACCACATCCTTGAGTTCCCGAATTGCCGTTACCTCCACCATTACCTCCACCACGTCCTTGAGTTCCCGAATTGCCGTTACCTCCACCACTTGAGTTCCCCAGTTGAAGTTACCTCCCGATCCATATTCTTGATATCCCAAGTTGACGTTACCCCCATTTTTCGAGTCAATATTCCCTTGCACCTGGGGGTTGTTCCCTCCCGCACCATACTGCTTATTGTCCTGGAGCATCATAAGTAAAATAGTTAGATAGTTGCAATATGAATCCATAAATTGATAGAAGAAATTATTTTTCTTTGCCAGGAAAAAAGGGAACCATGGCATGTAACCAAAGGATAAGGAATGAAATTTGCATGCTTTTTTTTTCTCTTGAATTACTGTCTAGGGGATTTTTTGAATTTCTTCTACTTCCAAACACTCCAATGTTTTGCGTTTTTCTTTGGAATATGAACTTGGGGAGAAAGAGAGAGAAGGATTGTTGGCCACGTGGGTCCAGACCATGATTGGGTTCAGTATTTGGGGTGGTTTCCCTACTAAGATTAGGAATTTCCTGTTTTGTCAAACAATAGTTTTCTAATATGTTAGGACTTTCCGTTTTTCTTGAGATAGAGTTCTTGGGGGATAAGGATGTAATGGTTATATATATGATGTAATCTGTAATCCTAGAGTGAGGCTGAGAGAGGCTGAGATTCCAAGGCTGTGGTTTCACAGATTGGAAGAGAACCTAATGGAAATTGGTTTCCCGTGGACGTAGGCATCTTTGCCGAACCACGTAAATCTTCTTGTCTTCTTGTGTGGTGATTGTTTGATCTTGGTTGCCTTTGCACACACGCGTACAACAAGTGGTATCAGAGAATCGACGTTGTGCGTGGAAGATCAACGGGAAGAGATCAGTCGTGATCTCTGTCGGGCCACTGGGAGTAAATCGATATCTCTGTTACAGAAAACAGAGATTCGGTTTTTCTTGTCCATCGGAGAAGAAGACAGAGGGAGTAGGTTCGGTTACAGGACATCTTCGTTAGAGAAAAAGGGGGTTGGGCTGCTGGATTGCTCGGGAGGAGGAAGACCGCAAGAACAAAAAAAAATTTTTTTTTTCCACTAACCGGTCGCCAGCCGCCGGACGGTCGCTGCCTGCAGCCGTCGCCGTCGCCGCCCCTCGCCGCTGGTCGCAGGCGTCGCAGAAGACCACGGCGTGACGCTGCGCCTGGGTTGTTGAAGACAACCCTGTTCTGGGTTTTGGGTTTAGGTCAGGTCCGTTCGACCTGACCTGCAGTGTAGAGAAGCCCAGAAGAACAGCAGGCTCTGGGTTCGGGTTATGGGTCCGGTCAGTTCAACCCAACCCGTCAAGCAAAGCCCAGCAGCGCAGGTAAACGGTTCGGGTGGGGTTGACCTGAACCCGTTTGCATTCGGTCCAGCCCGTCAGCAGTCACAGACGTCAGCAGAGTGATGTCAGTAGGCTACCATCAGCCGACGTCATGCAGTCAACGGCCAGAGTTGACCAGATTGACGGCAGAAATTTATTTCTGCGATATCTTGATCATCCGACGTCCGATCGGAGATCCGTTTGCTCCTACGGACTCGTTTCGAGCAGATCTACGTGTTAGTGGAAGAAGATTGGCTGTTTGATGGTCAACAAGGAGTTTGACCAAATCAGAAGCGCAGAAAACCGTTTTTGCGATATCGGAGCCATCCGGGGTTGGATTTCATATCCGTTTCTTTTAGCGTGCTCGTGTTGACGAGATCTACAGCATGGTGCAGGAGTTGAGGTCAGTGTTAGCTATTTGTTTACTTAATTTGATTAAGATGGAAAACAATACTATCAACACTACCATGGTTAAGCTCAACTACTCCAATTGGTTGATTTGGAAACCGAAGATGGAGGATATTCTCTATTGTAAAGACCTCCATGATCCCGTTGAGGGGGATAGTGCCCGACCAAAAGATATGCAAGATGCTGATTGGAACAAATTGCATAGAAAAGCGATTGGTCACATCAGACAGTGGGTTGATAATAGCATATTTCACCACGTGTCTAATGAAACCAATGCGAATACCCTTTGGAAAAAGCTAGAAACAATGTATGATAAAAAGACCACAGCGAATAAAACCTTCTTGATCAGAAAGCTTGCAAACATGAAATTCAAGGATGGTGGTTAGATCAAAGATCACATCAATGAGTTCCAAAGTGTGGTAAATCAGTTAGCCACTATGAAGATGATTCTTAATGATGAGATGCAAGCTTTGTTGCTTCTGAGTTCTTTGCCAGATACATGGGAGACATTGGTTGTTTCCTTGAGCAATTCTACTCCAGATGGTGTGTTATCTATGAGTCAGGTTACCAGTAGTCTACAGAATGAAGAAACTACACGGAAATCTGCAGGGACAGATAATACACAGGCCTTTGTTACTGAGAACAGGGGGAGGAGTAAGAGTAGAGGTCCAAAGGGGGGTCGTGGCAAGTCTAGAGGTGAATCACAGTCTAAGTCTAGCAGTGAATCACAGAGCAAGAAAAAGTTAGTAAAATGCTTTTTCTGTGGCAAGATGGGCCACGTCAGGAAAAATTGTTTTGCCATGAAGGAACAGAAAGGCTCCAACAATGATAAGAAGAATGACAGTGATAACACTACAGCTACTTCGGAACAGGAAGTAGTGGTGCTCGCCGGCGATGATGATAAGTGTTTGAGTGTTGCAGATGGTCAGGTTGAGTGGGTTGTTGACACAGCAGCATCCTACCATGTTACTCCCTGCAGGGAGATGTTCACGACGTACAAAGCAGGTGACTTTGGTACTGTGAAGATGGGCAACACTAGTCATTCAAAGATTGTTGGTATCGGTGATGTCTACATTAAAACCGATATTGGTTGCACAATGACGCTGAAAGTGCGACATGTTCCTGATCTGCGGTTGAATCTGATTTCCGGGACTGCATTGGACCGTGCAGGTTATGAGAATTACTTCGGAAATGGCAGATGGAAGCTCACTAAAGGGTCTCTTGTTATTGCGAGAGGTACAGCAGGTAATACTCTTTATAAAACATAAGTAAAGCTGTACAAAGATGCATTGAATGCAGTTCAAGATAATTCCTCTCTGAATCTGTGGCATAAGAGGCTTGGTCATATGAGTGAGAAAGGCTTGCAGATGTTGGCAAAGAAGGATTTAATTCCTTGCTCCAAAGGTATATCCCTTGACCCTTGTGATTATTGTTTGTATGGTAAACAGCATAGGGTTGCTTTCTCTTCGACATCAAAATTGAAATCAAATGTGTTGGGTTTGGTATATTCTGATGTTTGTGGTCCCATAGAGGTAGAATCATTGGGTGGCAATAAGTTCTTTGTCACGTTCATCGATGATGCATCCAGGAAAGTCTGGGTTTATCTGTTGAAATCAAAGGATCAAGTGTTCCAGATGTTTCAACAGTTTCATGTCAAGGTTGAAAGAGAAACAGGTAAACTCTTGAAGTGTCTCCGTTCAGATAATGGAGGTGAGTACACATCCAACCAGTTCAGAGGCTATTGCTTGAAGCATGGCATTCGACATGAAAAGATAGTTCCTAGTACTCCACAGCACAATGGTGTGGCAGAGAGAATGAACCGCACTATTCTTGAGAAGATGAGATGCATGATAAGATTAGCACGGTTGCCTAAGTCATTCTGGGGTGAAGCCGTTCTAACTGCCGTTTATCTAATAAATAGATCTTTCTCAGTTCCTTTGAACTATGATCTTCTAGAGAGAAGATGGACAGGTAAAAATGTTTCCTATTCGCACTTGAAGGTGTTTGGGTGTAAAGCGTTTGTACATGTACCAAAGGAGTAGCATTCCAAGTTGGATGATAAGGCAGTGAGTTGCATCTTTCTTGGCTATGGTGGAGATGAGTTTGGCTACAGATTATAAGATCCAGAGAAGAGGAAACTTATCAGAAGTAGGGATGTGGTTTTCTATGAAGACCAGTTCTTTGGAGATGTTGAGAAGATTGAAAAGTCTTCTGAGAAAGTTGATGGAGTGGTTGATCTCACACTGACTCCTTCTCCGGTGCAGACTACAGGTGGAGAAGGTGGACAAAACGATCCAGATCGTGATGAGGCACAGGGGTTGCCAGATGATGAGGGTGTTGAGCAGGGGGAGCAGCAGTCTCCTCGGATTAAAACCACGGAACCTCATGTTAGGAGGTCTACCCGAGAGCATCAACCATCAACTAGGTATCCTGCATCCGAATATGTTTTGCTTACTGATGAGGGAGAGCCAGATAGCTTCCGAGAAGCAATGACTCATGCTGATAAAGATGAGTGGATGAAGGCTATGCAGGATGAGATGAGTTCTTTGAAGAAGAATAAGACATATGAGCTGGTACAACTTCCTAAAGATAGGAATGTTCTGAAAAATAAATGGGTGTTCAAGCTGAAAAAGGATGAGAATGGGAAACTGGTGAAGCACAAAGCGCGGTTAGTGGTAAAAGGCTTCGCATAGACGCAGGGTATCGACTTCAGTGATGTTTTCTCTCCTGTTGTGAAAATGACTTCTGTTAGAATCGTTTTGGGTCTAGCCGCCAGCATGGACCTTGAGCTTGAAAAGATGGACGTGAAGACCGTGTTTTTTCATGGTGACTTAAAAGAAGAGATCTACATGACTCAGCCAGAGGGGTTTGAGGTAGAAGGAAAAGAACAGATGGTTTGCAAGTTGAAAAAGAGTCTCTATGGGCTGAAGCAAGCACCGAGACAATGGTACAAGAAGTTTGATTCGTTCATGTTGAGTCATGGGTATCGGAGGACAGCTGCAGATCATTGTGTCTATGTTCGTCGATTTATCGATGGCAGGTTCATCATCTTTCTTTTATATGTAGATGATATGCTGATAGTTGGACAGGATAGCAAGTTGATTAGCAAGTTAAAAGAGGAGATGTCAAAGTCGTTTGACATGAAAGACTTGGGTCCCACACGAATGATATTGGGCATGCAAATACATCGTGATAGGAGTTCCAAGTAGCTGTGGTTGTCACAGGAGAAATATGTTGAACGAATACTCGAGCAGTTCAACATGAAGAATGCTAAGCCAGTTAGCATACCTCTAGCCAGTCACTTCAAACTAAGCAAGCGCTTGTGCCCTACTACAGATGATGAAAAAGAACGGATGGCATGTGTTCCTTACTCCTCTGCTGTGGGGAGTCTCATGTATGCCATGGTTTGTACACGGCCAGACATTGCTCATGCTGTGAGTTTAGTGAGTAGATTTCTCGCAAACCCTGGAAAAGAGCATTGGGAAGCAGTGAAGTGGATCTTTAGGTATTTGAGAGGTACTTCCAAGGTGTGCTTATGTTTCGGAGGTTCAAAACCAGTCATGGAAGGTTATACTGATGTTGATTTTGCAAGAGATCTTGATCGTCAGTTGTCGACTTCTGGTTATTTGTTTACTTTCGTAGGGGGAGCTATTTCCTGGCAATCAAAGTTACAGAAGTGTACAGCACAGTCTACAACTGAAGCGGAATACATAGCTGCTAATGAAGCAGGGAGAGAGATGATTTGGTTGAAGAGATTCCTTCAAGAACTTGGTTTGAAGCAAGAAGAATATGTAGTTTACTGTGATAGTCAGAGTGCTATGGATTTCAGTGAGAATGCTACATATCATGGTCGCATGAAGCACGTTGATATCAAGTACCATTGGATTCGTGAGGTGATCGAGAAGAACTTCATGAAGCTAGAAAAGATTCATTTGGACAAGAATCCCTCGGACATGATGACCAAGGTTGTGTCTAAGGGAAAGCTGGAGCTGTGTTCAGAGTTGGCAGGGCTGAACTCCCAGTAAGGGGTTCAGGGCATGTTCCTGATGTTCTGGAGGGGGCGATTGTTGGCCATGTGGGTCCAGACCATGATTGGGTTCAGTATCTGGGGTGGTTTCCCTACTGAGATTAGGAATTTCCTGTTTTGTCAAACAGTAGTTTTCTAATATGTTAGGACTTTCCTTTTTTTCTTGAGATAAAGTTCTTGGGGGATAAGGATGTAATGGTTATATATATGATGTAATCTGTAACCCTAGAGTGAGGCTGAGAGAGGCTAAGATTCCAAGGCTGTGGTTTCACAGATTAGAAGAGAACCTAGTGGAAATTGGTTTCCCGTGGACGTAGGCATCTTTGCCGAACCACGTAAATCTTCTTGTCTTCTTGTGTGGTGATTGTTTGATCTTGGTTGCCTTTGCACACACGCGCACAACAAGGATACCTGGTAACTCATACTTTGAAATGGTCTTGCAGTTGTAATTGCGAAATTAGAAACTAGCATGTAGATCATAAGGCGTCCGATCCAATTTATAAAGAGAAATGCTTGGGAGAGGAATGCAATTATTAAACCTGCATCTAATGAACAGTTGTTCATCTTTCTAAGGAGGCATCTATTGTCTGAATAAAAAAATATGTTATTAGTAACTGTTCTAATAAGTTTTTCTTCAGTCAAATAGTTGGGCCCAACTCACAATTAATTTTATCTAATCCTTGTCCATTAAAATTCTTATAGGTTCATTTCTTTGTTTGACAATTCCGATTGTCTCCTCAGCATTTCTAATTACTATAGATAACAATTCCGATTGGTGCAAGTTTTTTTTTATATAAAAAAGTCCAAGCTTGTGTTCCATTCACATGTCACACGACACAAGTCCTGCAATGTTATGTCGTATTTCCATTAATTAACAGAGAGGTTCAAAGAACATGAAAGCTATTTTTGTCCTTTTGAGGTTTTTTTGGTAAACCTTGTAAGAGTGATTTCTCGTCCAGTTAAAAATAAAGATTTTATTGATTTATTCAGATCTTTAATTCTATCATTGAGGTGTATTAAAAAAAATCAAGTTGGCCAACGGTGAGATGTAATTTTCTTTCCATTTGTTACTTATAAAATTAAATGATATTAACAATGACTTGGTAAGAGAGCCTTAAAAAAATCAAGTTGGCCAACAGTGATGATGTAAATTTCTTTCCATTTGTTATAAAATAGAATGATATTAACAATGACTTGGTCAGAGAGCCTTAAAAAAAATCAAGTTGGCCAATGGTGATGATGTAATTTTGTTTCTAGCAGCCGATTGAACATGCAAGAGATGATTGAACAAAGGCAGTAGTCCAATGCAAAATAGAAAAAGCCGAATCATACAACTTATCAAATGGCCCATCCAAATTTGGTCAAATCATTCTAGGTTGGATTTCAAGCTCGTCAACATGATTTAAGGGACCTAAATCTTGGCTAACAACCAAGCAAGTTGACCAAATAGGGGTAGTTGATGGAACAAATACACAGTTAGCTACTCCCATGAAAATCAAGATTTTTCATTGAAATCACTCCCTCAAATAGCCGAAGGGACTTTCAGGGCTATAAATAGCCCCCACGGACGACCTCCCAAGGGATCAAGTAGCAAACATCAATCAAGCACTCCAAAAACGAAAGACAAGGGAGTTTAGCATCAAGCATGAAAGGTCCAGACTTTGTCACTAGGAAAATTCAAGAAGTCTTGTCACCTTCAAAGTCACAAGGTACTTAATCTTTGAGAAAAAGTTCAGAGAATTCAAACATGTGCCTTGACATCATGTGAGATTTGACAAGAAATCCCTAAAGTCCTAAGTCTTTTGATGATTTCTTCATCTTCTTTAGTTTGGAGTCGAAGAAGTCTATTGATTCAATCATGATTGTCCTTCCAAAATGACACCTTGGTGATTCGCATTTTGCATGTATGGGAAAATGAGTGATAGATTATGAAGATTGATCGATTCACTTTGAGAGGGATACAGCATGTTCAGATATCGAAAGTCAGAGTTAGCCTCGGATTAGCCACTGTCTTTTCATAGTTGGCTACTCCTTCCTCTTTCTTCTATTTTTATGTATTCTACTTACAATTTCCTTTATGCTGTTAATTCTTTTGCTAAGCGTAGATCATCCGTGACTAAGTTGGGGAGTTGAAAGAAAAGAAATGTAAGAAACTTGCACCCATGTGATCAGAGTACTAGAATCTATTGTATGTTTTTATTTATATGTATTCTATGCAAATAGTTATATTTTGCAAGTACGATCGAAATGACAAAGTAGGGCCACTAGGACTCCATTCTTCATTTGGAAGTAGTAGAGTACAAGGAGAATAAGGAATTAAAGTGAAAAAAAATTTACTTAATGGTGTTTGGATGGAATTCAAGTTTTGAGAGTAAAACTTATGTGATACAAAGTTTTACTTAATGAATATTTGCATCTAAAGAGTGAAGGTATGTAAACTCTTGGTTGACATAATGTAGGGTTTTACTAATTTTATACCTACTTGTTCTAAGATGGATTGGAGATTTGTTTGGTCACAGTAGTGTATAAGGTGAGTAAAACTGATGCAAAATAAGTTTTACTTGATGAAAGATTGGATTAAAAGAGATAAGGTAGAGTAAACTCTAGATTATGACATAAATTATCCCATTTTATATGCACTTGTTTTTGTATAAATTGGGAAGAAGTAAAATTTACCTTTTGATGTTTTTTAGTTTTACTCCATCCTCTAGATTTTATTCTTGATTTTGACCCCTACTTCATACTACTCTCCTCATATCAACAAACATGTCATTATTATTGAGCCTTTGATGCTACCTATCAGATCGGGATTTAGGGCAGACAATCAATCCTTCTCCACATGCCTACAGAGGAAGATAACATGGAACCATAACACACAAATGAGCCACATATTAGATCAAATTTAGGGCAAGCATTGAATCCATCCAACACACACATGAGAAAAAGATGAGCATGTAACCATGGCACACAAATTTTACGTGGTTAACCATAAAGGCCATGTCTATGCGCTATGAGCATTTACTCTGCTTAATAGTATGAAGAAATTGGGAAACTCATTACAAGGATTTCAAACCCTCTAATACTTAGCATACTCACTCTTCATAGGTTTCAATTTTGATCTTACAATGCCCTGCCACATGAGTGGATTAAACTCTGAGTACCACGAGAGAGAGAACTTTCACATTTCTTAAATAGATTGTAAGGGACTTCAAGTCCCTTTGTGATTAAAATAATTGTTTTAAATGCAAAAAAAAAAAAAAAGTACAGTAGCATAAGAAGAAACTTATAAATTTGACCTTACAAAATAGGATCAAGGCTATAGTGTTCAACACTATGTCCTTAATACAAAACTTGTCTCCGTTATGGTGCTCATGGTATACAGACGTTTATCTCCTAGAATACAATGATTGATGCAACACAGAAGTAGTACTTCAATCTGTGTTGCCCGGCGAACAAAACTGTGCTCTTGAACTCTCTCTCACACATGATAGAATGCAGGAAGGAAGGAAATTGTGCAGCTTCTGAATGCAATTCGAGATGGACTTTAAATAGATGAATTGGTGATTGTTCTGAACAATCAATAGTCACCAAAGAACAGATGCTTCTATTTGGTTTTGTGAAAAAAAAATAATACAGCATCAATTCGGAGAAGACACAACTGTTGGACTAAGAAGACACAACTTTTGGACTAAGAAAAGATGCAACAGTTTACTGTGTTTGTTAACAGAGGAGACACTACCATTTGAAATTAGATACATCTGTTGGTAAAGGTATTTTCTCCAAAAAAAATATAATTGGGCAGCCATCTACACGGAGGCCCATGACCTAACCCTACCCGACCCGCTCGTCGGACGGTGGCGTGCATGCGTTTGTTAGTTGTGGTATTATGTAGGTCCTCCTCCGGGGTAAAATATGGATGCCTTTTGGGGCCCAAATCTCATAAGTAAACTCATCATCATCAAAGCCTTATCCTAACCATGTTGGGGTCGGCTACATGAATTCTATTTCTCCATTCCGTTCTATTTTGAGCTAAATCTTTCGATAAGTAAAACTTCTTCAAATCTGAATTAATGACTTCCATCCATGTTTTCTTCGGCCTGCCCCTACCTCTTGATATATCTAAACTTTTTCCCATTGGTGCCGTTAATGGCCTACGCTTAATATGCCCAAACCATTTTAAACGGGTTTTTCTAATCTTATCTCCTATTGGTGCTATCCCTAAGTGTTCTCGAAAGCGCTCATTTCTAATATTATCTTTCCTAGTTTTACCACACATCCACCTAAGCATTCTCATTTCCGCTACATCCATCTTATGAATATGCGTCTTTTTAATTGGCAAACATTTTGCTCCATATGTCATAGCTGGTCTAACCACTGTCCTATAGAATTTGCCCTTTAATTTCATTGGCATTCGTCTATCACAAAGCACTCCCGAAGCTAGTCTCCACTTCAGCCATTCAGCTTTTATCCTATGCTCTACATGTTCGTCAATCTCCCCATCCTTACTAATCATCGAGCCTAGGTACCAAAAAGAATCTCTACGTGGTATCTCATGTGTTTCAATTTTAACAGTGATTTCAACATTTTGTATATGTCTACTGAAATTGCAATCCATATATTCTGTCTTTGTACGACTTATTTTAAAACCACTAGATTTTAATGCCCCTTGCCATCTCTCAAGCTTTGCGTTTACACTCTCTCTTGATTCATCCACCGATACTATATTATCTGTAAATAACATACACCATGGTACTTCTTCTTGAATATGCATAGTTAACTCATTCATAATTAATGCAAAGAGATAAAGGCTTAAGGTTGATCCCTAATGTAAACCTATAGTCACGGGAAATCCATCTGTTTCTCTACATGTGATTCTCACATTTGTTATTGCTCCTTCGTACATATCCTTAAAAATTTCAATATAAACTCTAGGGATATTGCTTTTCTTTAAGACCCACTAAATTAACTTCCTCGGTACCCTATCATAGGTCTTTTCCAAATCAATAAAGACCATATGTAGATTTTTTCTCTTTGCTAGGTATTTTTCCATTAATTGCCTAAGTGAAAAGCTAGCTTCCATAGTTGATCTCCTCAGCATAAAACCAAATTGATTTTCTGAAATCTTGGTCTTCTTTCTCAGTCTTTGCTCCATTATTCTCTCCCATAACTTCATAGTATGACCCATAAGTTTAATCCCTCGATAGTTGGTACAATTTTGTATATCTCTTTTATTCTTATATATAGGTACTACAATGCTTCTTCTCCATTCATCCGGCAATTTCTTTGTCACAAGTATCTTATTGAATAGTCTATATAACCAACTTACCCCAACCTCTCCTGAGCATTTCCATACATCTATCGGAATATCATCTGGGCCTGTTGCCTTTCCTGTCTTCATTCGCTTCAATGCTTTTTTCACTTCCACCCCTCTAATTCTACAGAGAAAATTATGCTTTTGTGATGAAGTATCTTACTTAACTCTTGTATCACCTAAATGTTCTTCATTTAAAAGTTTGCTAAAATATTCCTTCCACCTTTCTTTAATATCATTGTCCTTCGCCAAAATATTTTCCTCATTGTCCTTGATACATTTGACATGATCTAAGTCCCTATTTTTCTTTTCTCTTATTTTTGCAAGTTTAAAAATATCTTTTTCTCCTTCTCTTATTCTCAACCTATTATAGAAGTAATCTTATGCTTTGAAATTTGCATTATTTATTACTTTCTTTGCTTCTTTCTTTGTCTTCTTATACAGCTTAAAATTTTCCATACTCTTAGTCCCTTGCCAAACTTTGTAGCAATGTTTTTTCTGCCAAATAACTTTCTGAACCTCCATACTCCACCATCATGTTTCTTTAATAATATGTCTTTTCCTTTTTGATTCTCCAAGTACCTCTTTTGCAACATTCCTAATGCAATTAGCCATTTGATTCCACATGACTGTAGTTTCTCCTTCAATATTCCATTCTCCTTTCTCAATCATTTTGTTCTTAAATATATTTGCTCTTCCCCTTTCAAATCTCTCCACATTATTTTAGGGTCCATTTTGTTTACTACCGCTCTCTTTCTACTTCTAATGCAAATATCTAAAACTCTGAGCTTATGTTGCGTAGTCAAACTCTCTCCTGGGATAACCTTGCAATCTTTACAAGCCAATTGGTCCTGTTTTCTAACTAGAAAAAAGTCTATCTGACTCCTATTACTCCCACTTTTATATGTAATTAAATGCTCATCTCTCTTTTTAAAGTAAGTATTTGCTACTACAAGATCAAATGCCACTGCAAAGTCCAATATAGTGTTTCCGAATTCATTCTTTTCTCCAAATCCATGCCCTCCATGCACTTTCTCATATCCTCTATTATCTTTTCCTATATGCCCATTTAAATCCCCTCCGAGGAAAATCTTATCACTATTTGGGATTTCTCGCATTAAATCATCCATCTCCTCCCAAAATTGTCTTTTCACACTTCCCTCTAGTCTTACTTGGGGAGCATATGCATTGATGATATGAATTATGTCTTCTTCTAGTACTAATTTAATTGCTATAATTCTATCACCAAACCTCTTTACACCCACAATTTTCTCTTTCAAATCCTTATCTACAATTATACCCACTCCATTTTTTGTATTACTCTTTCCTGCATATAAAAGTTTATACTTATCCGTGAGCTCCTTAGCTTTATTCCCTTTCCACCTTGTCTCTTGTATACAAGCCACACTAATTCTTCTTCTTTTCATTACCTCAACCAACTCCATGCTCTTGCTTGTCAAGGTTCCTATATTCTAAGTAGTAAGTCTAATTTTTCTATTCCTCCTCTTCTTCTCATGGACTAACTTCTTTAACCGCACTAGCCCAAAGTCATGCGGTAGCCCTTGCCCACTTTTCACTGCAGCCGGGCGATGCTGTAATGCGTCGCTTAAAGCGGGAAACGCCCTAGCCTTATCGTGAAATCTCATTTTCTCAGAATTCATATTTGAGTTGTAACAAAGTTTTACGCTGGCTGTCACCTACCTAACGCAACCCTCCTCCTTTACTCGGGCTTGGGACCGGCAGCAAAAACTGGCGGAGTTAAATCTCATAAGTAAACTAAAGGTATATAAACACATACTCACCTTTGGTAAACTAGCAATGTGAGACTTCCTTTTTTTCATTGCCAATACAAAGCAACTTCAACTAGTCACTTTTGGAACTACTTTCTCATTCACTTCTTAAATGGTTTTTAATTAAACAATGGTTTGGTGTTATTCTTCTCATGTAGGAGAACACACTAATAATTGGACCCGCCTCAAAAGATATGTGGGACCCACACTTATTTTTGTCCAAAGTTGCCCAAAAACCAAAGTTAAAAACCCATTTTTCCAACAGAGTCTAGGATTATATATTACATCAATATATAATCTCCACTTTATTGGTCCTTAAGAAAGCCTTGATATAATCACGAAGATACCCTTTGGTCATTGGCTAACCTAATGAACCAACCCGGTCGAACCAAAATACAAGACATAAACTTAACAATCTCCACCTTGACTTTGATTCTATCAAACTTTGAGACACCTTGAAGATACCTAGTTATGTCTTCATAACTTCATACCTTACTAAATGGTATATCCTACAGCAATGGCGCATACTACATATTCTTGTCAGACTCCACTTTGAACATGAGGTTGAAATTCATTAACGAGTCTGAGTGGTGTTGATGTGTGAATCAATTCATTGACAAGTTCGAGTGGTGTTGATGTGTGAATCACTTAGTAGCCAGCCTTGCAAATTGTCAATCTTCTCCATTAACCTTGTAAATCTTGTTGTTGTGGTTTCAAAGCTAAAAACATGAGTGCAATTTCAAGTCTGGATGGGATTAAAAAACATGAATGAATTCTACCGGTCGAATTTGTTCAATCTAACTATTTGACCCCTGCTACTGAACCTATTGAAGTCAGCACTACATTAGACCTCCTACTCTTGGCTGGTCTTAGCTTTGGGTCATGCAAAACTGGCCTGAAACTGCATCTGACTACACTGAACTACTAGGTTGTCTCCAAATTGGGTTCGGTTGACCCTGATTTGAACGGAACTGAACCTACGGTCCTACCTAGACTGACAGAGCCTAGGCCCAGATCTTCTCTTCCCCTCTTCTTCCTTTTTTGGTTGTGGCTCATCGGCAGCGGCGACTTTTTACTAGAAGGACTTCGACGACGGTGAGGTGGCGAAGGGCGGTGGCTGGCAGGAGTAGGATGCTGAAAATTGTTTTTTTTTTCCCTTTCTTCTTTGTAAATTGTAACTAGCCTAGGAGCCTCTTGCCTTCTCAGGCGATGATTTAACTGGCATTGGTAGATCCCCTATCCCAAGCGGTGGTCAAAGCGAAGTCTAGCTTTGTCTCCGGTGATGGTGAATGTGCAAATCAGGGAGTCCAAGCTCTATTCAGATCTAGAAAAATAGATCTATCAATTACGGTGGCAATCAATGGCTATGTTCCAGAAACGTTACGATTGTTTGATCTCTCTTCGATGAGATTTCTCAGATCATTGTGGCCCGCTGATCAGAACAAGTCTTATCTCTTCTGTTTTTTGATTTAACTTAGGGAATTGATCAACCCCAGCACGTCTCACCTATGGCCCACATTGAGATCTAATCCAATTTGTGTGTTTACTATGTGGCCACTAGAGATCAAGAAACAAATTTCCTTTTCCAACCGAATAATTTCTTCGTGAACCAATCTGTTGGCACTACTCTTTGCTGACACAAAAAAGTCTCAACATTTCTTCTAGAAGATTATACATTGGAGATCAACTTCTCTAGAGTATCAATTTGAGAGAAAATGGCTGCTGTGAGCTTTAGAGATTCTTGTTTTTCATATCTCTTCTAGAAGATTATCTGAGGAATCAAGAAAGGTTTGGGTCTCTTCTAGAAGCTTACATATCTAGTGCGTACCTGTGCAAGAAGAATCACAATGTAAATGTTGCGTGAGAACCGAATAAAGTTGTGAGTATATGTTCTTGTATTGTGAGATTCATGTTGATTTAGTTTAGACTCGTGATTTTTTTCCGATTTGGGTTTTCACGGAAAGATCCTGAGGTGGTTGCTTGTTTTGATTTATTTTATTTACCGTTGCATATTGTCTGTTTGTTTGCAATTTAGAAAATTACATACTTGGGAGCAACCCTAATGCATTCAACATGTTATATGTTTGCATGTGAGTGCTTGAGTTTGAATTTCCGTAAAGCAATATATACATATACATTGCAGCCAAACAGAGTTTGAGTTATGGCCTGTATTTGGCTATTTAAGGATGCAACAATCTCCTTGAGGTCAAGAATGTATTAGTTATGAGTCCTCTCTAGCGAAAAAACAAAAGAAAACAAAAACATTGTTGTAATCACAAACATCAAGAATAAATCTAGTGGTTGACTTGGTAAAAGAGAGATTTTATCAAAGGGGTAAAAAAAGAGGAAGAAGCATCAAACAACAAAAGAAAGCCCAAAATAAAAAAAGAAAGACCTAAGATTATGATGATAAGCCCTTTCCCAATCTACATCTTGTCAAAATCCTTTCTTCTAGCTTTTTCCAATGTAGTTAAAACTCCCCTCCATTCGGCATCTTTTGAAGTGACCACTTCTGGTCTTTGGATAGCACATACATCCACAACAATACCATTTAAACTCAGAAGAAAAGTAAATAAGATTATCCTATCATTAGCCTTATATGCAGCTGTGAATGCAACAGATTTGGACTCGTCTCATGTCTAAGAAAATAAAAAAAAATAAAGTTATATTTATTTTCTCCAATTGCAACATAGAGTGTATGAATAAAATATCGTTTAGTAGTATATATATATCCTATTCTATTATAGTATTGTTGGTTACTTTTATTTATTGTTTTTTCTAAAAGCAAGCACTCATGAAATGTGGGAGTAAGTAGATGTCATATTTTATTATAGTATTGTTGCTTACTTTTATTTACTAGTTTTTTTTTTTTTCAAAAGCAAGCACTCATGAGAGCGTGGGAGTAGGTGCGCCATCAACAACTGCCCTCCCAGAAAAATAATCTTTTTGAAAGCAAGATTCCAAACCAAGTAGATGTCTTGATAATAGCGCCACTAATATTTGGTGGAATTGCCAAGTTGGCCTAGTGGTCGGGAAGAGTTCAAGGAACCTACCCACCTTGCGGCCAACCCTTGGGTGGAAGTGTGGGAGTAGGTGTGAAATCAACAACTATCATCCTGTCATTCTCGAACCTCTACTAACCTTACTCTGTGTATTTTTGGAGTTGCTTCAATTTTGTAGGAATTGTAGCTTTGGATTATGTATGATGGTTTTCCCTTCATTTTATCTAAGCGAATTTTAATATACAATTTTAATAATTATATATGTGAATGCGTGTGTTTGGATTTTGTGTTGATACTAACAAATGATATAATATTTTGAGTACTTAACGTTACACCCATAATCTTATATGAATATATATAAGGGTCCCACAGAGAAATTTGCTTTAGGCTCCGAAAATCTTAGGGCAGGCCTTAAATAAAACCATTATTCGGTGAAAAGCCAAGACAAAACCTTAAATGATTTTTGGATTGAACACTTCTTGTTTTTTAGTTGTGAGACCTATCTTGATTCAGCCATTCACTAGTTGAAGCATTGACCTAAATTCTGTCTTTTAAAGGACTGATTGTATTAGACATGAATCAGATCTCTTTTTCCAATAAAGAAATTTCTTTGTGATCCAATCTGTCGGCACAACTCGTTGTTGACACGTAAAAATGTCTCAATAAAATTCCAAAGAAAATTCAAGCAAGAAAAAAGAGTACCCAAGCAAGTCCAAACAAGACGAAATACAACGAAGATTCATAGACCAGGGCTTTAATCAGCTCATAGACAAGGCTAGGAAGGTTCTCTTGAAGTTTGAAAAAAAAAATGAAAACAAGTAAAAAAAGTCAAAAGATCCAGTAGACGAGTGAACATGCAGGAGCTTATTGAACAAAGGCAGTAGTCCAATGCAAAATAGAAATAGTTAAATCATACAACTCATCAAATAGCCCATCCAGATTTGGTCAAATCATTCAAGGTCAGATTTCAAGCTTGTCAACATGCTTTAAGGGACCTAAATCTCGGCTGACAACCAAGCAAGTTGACCAAATAAGATAGCCAATGGAATAAATACACAGTTGGTTACTCCTATGAAGATCAAGAATTTTCATCTGAATCACTCCCTTCCTCAAATGGCAAAAGGGACTTTCAGGCCAATAAATAGCCCCCATGGACAACCTTCCAAGGAATCAAGCAGCAAGCATCGATCAAGCACTTTGAAAAAAAAAAAGACAAGGGAGTTTAGCATCAAGCACGAAGGGTCCCAACGTTGTCAAGAAGCAAGTTGAAGAAGTCCCGTTACCTTTGAAGTCACAAGGTAATTAATCTCTGAGAAAAAAACTCAGAGAAATCAAACATGTGCCTTGACATCATGCGAGATTCAATAGGAAATCATTGAAGTCCTAACTCTTTTGACGCTTTCTTCCTCTTCTTCACTTCGAAGTTGAAGAAGTCTATGGATTCAATCATGATTGTCCTTTTGGAATGACACCTTGGTGATTTGCATTTTGCATGTTCAGGAAAATGAGTGATAGATTATGAAGATTGCTTGATTGACTTTGAGAGGGGGCAGAACATGTCAAGACATCAAAAGCCAGAGTCAGCCTTAGATCGGCCACTATCTTTTGGTAGTCGGCTACTCATTCCTCTTTCTTCTTATTTTTTATGTATTCTACTTAAAATTTACTTTACGCTTTTTGCCAAGAGTAGGTCATTCGTGACCAAGTTGGGGAGTTGCAAGAAAATAGCACCCATGAGGTCAGAGTACTATAACCCATGTAAATTAAATGCAAAAATGAAAGAAAAGAAAAGAAAAAATCATGTTTTTTCCTTCTCGTGTCTTTTCAAGTCATAGAATGTGTTGCAATGCATTTTGTGCTCGTGACTTGTTTTTGGACAACCAAAAAAAACTGGTGCTGTCTATGGAAGCTCGATTAATCGAACTCTAGTTTGATCGAAACTTGGCAAAAGAAAGTAGCAAAAAGAAGATGCATGCTGAGAAGCCGATCCCAAGCACTACAACAGGTAGGGTTGTAGGTGACGAAAAGTTTTCATCACCTAAACCCTTTATTTTGTTGCCTATGGTATTTTTCGTTGCCACATTCCTCGCAATAGCTTGGTTGATTATGTTCTTTGGCGACGAAATGAAAATTTCATTGCTAGCTTGCGATGAAATAGTTTCGTAGCCATTTCATCACCATATAGTATATTTCGTCACAAAAATTATACAAAGAAAGAATTAAAAAACTTATAAGCGATGAAATTAGTTTGTTGCCAAAGAGTTTACCTTTTAAAGATGAAATTAAAAGTAATTTAAAAAATGATGAAATTACTTTTAGTGACAAAATAATTTAATCGCTAAAAGGAATAATTGGGTTAGGGTCAACCTAACTCAGGCCTAGACCTGGCCTACTTGACCTAGTGATGAGTCCATAAAACTTCACTTTTTCATGCATAATTTCTTATATTTTAAGGACGTAATCATTCTAAACTGCATCAATTAGGGGAGAATCATAATTAGTACACTTGAAATCTATTGATTATGTTTTAATAGATAATTCTTTCAAAATCATCATTTTCTCACAAAATCATGAAAATCGCTTTTCTGAAACCATAATTTCTCAAAACATCTCTCAAACCTTGATTCTTCATGAAATGACTTGAAATTCCTTCATCATTAGTTTATTTAAGTCAAAACATGTGCAATGGTGTCATCTTAAGCTATTATTTCATGCGAAACGAGTTCACATTCATGCATTTGTGACTTTATGGGTGAAACTGTCATATCAAAGAAAATGTTATAGTTTCATGCATGAAATCACTAGAACCTAGTTGAATCAAGACTCTTCGCAAAGAGTCCGAATTGGACTAGAACTCTACTAATTCTTAGTGTTTGAACCTTTTTATAGGTACTATGAAAACTGAGACCCACTATATGTTAATTGGAAAAGATACCCTGGATGTTAATTGGAAAAAATACCTTTCCTGGGTGAAGAATCCTACTGACATAAGGAATCTTGCCTCGGACCCACATTTAGCTCAAAAAATCATATTGGGTACTCCTGCAATGAAGATTAGAGCTGAAAAGGTGCTAATTTAAAGAAGAACAAAGAAGAATTGAAGTTAATGGACCCTGCAAACATTCAAACATGTGGAAAGCTCACACATGTGTTATGGGTAAAACGGGGTCCACTTATTCGACTTGAATGGTCCGTACAACTTTTTTCAGAAAAGCTTAAGAAAATACCACGATGATGCAGTAATTGAAGAAATATTGTAAGGAGTTTGCAAAGTTATAAAAGGTCCCACACAAAAGCATGCATGTCCAATCCTCCTCTATTTTCATGTTTGGATCATACTTAAACTTTTTTAAATTACCTCCCCATTATTTATGCAAAATTTGACAAAGAAAAGGAATAATTTATTAGAGAAAAGAGAGTTTTAGTGGGAAAAGGATAAGCCATCATAGGAGATATATATTTATCCTTTCAAGGAGTGTTTTGTACATCCAAGGGAGGCTCTTCCTTAGCCTTAGACCATACTCCACTCGAAATTGAAGAAAAATTGAAGAAAAGTGGGCCCATTTATGTGTTTTAACATTCTACTTCAAGTGGCCCTACTATCATTGCTTTTAGGTCAAATTCAAGGATCTTTTCAGCAACAAAATTTTATCATATCCTTATCAAGCTTAGAGATTAAGAAGCTAAGAGAAAGTGATAATTGAAAAAAAGAAGAGCCCTATCAGAAAAAGGAAAGTCAACTTTGTTTTTTAGGATAGTTTGGATTAAAATGATCATATCTCTCAAACCATATATCAGATTGGGCCAATCTTGGTACCATTGGAAAGCTTTTTTAGAGTAGATATTTGTGAAACCTAAGATTTTATAATTTGGAGCTGAAATAAGAAAGTTATTACCTTAGGAATGTGGCTGCGTTTTTTTTTATTTAGGATTGAGATTGTCTCATCAAAGATGGGCCCTATCCTTTGGCATTTATTAGCTAAAATTCAAAAGGTGGATGGACTTAGAAATCTAGCAAGAAAACTCTCTTAAAATAATCCTAATCTCATTAAACTTAGTGGCTAAGCAAAGAATCTCTCTAAAATTAAGATAGACCCAATGTGGAGAAAAGTTCAATGAGAAACAAACATGTAGCCCCAAAAATTATAAAAGTGGGAGGCGTTGAACATCCTAACCCATGGAGAACCCCTCTCTTGGACACCAACCATTCCTCTCTCTCTCTCTCTCTCTCTCTCTCTCTCTCTCTCTTCCTCCATTGTGGTCTTCTTCTATTCCTTCAACTAGCTAGAAGAGAAACATCTCCATCCTAGTGTAAGTAGCATCTTCTATTTCAATTTAGGTAACTTTTGTAAGAGACTACTTCATTAGTAAAGTTATGCTTTCTTGTAGATCTTTCTTTTGCATGGTTTGTCTCTATACTTTGATTATATGCTCATGAATATGCTTGGAGTCTTTGAGATTGAGTTCTAGTTGTTGGATAAATTTTGTGAATGATTAGATCTTGAGATAGCAAATCTACTACTCGAACTACTTTTTCTACATTTAGATTCTTATCTACTACATCTACATTTAAGTTTACTACATTTAAATTCCAAGTTTTTCTACATTTAAATTCTCACAAAATCACCACATTTAAATTCGTTGTTTTTATGCTTTTTTTCTTATTGTGTTTAGATCTTGCATAACTTGTTGATGGAATTCGGTTTTAGAATCATGCATAATCATTAGATGATATTTATAATAAGTTTTAGTTTTTGAAAATTTAATTCTCAGATTTGAAATTTACTAGTTTTAAATAAAAATAAAAAGTTGAAATTTGGATTAAAAAATAGAGTGCACAAAAAGACAGCATAGAGTGGTACTTTTAGTCCGAATGTTGGAAATTTAAAACTCTACTCAGTGATATTATTTTATGCTGAAATCTTGAGATATTGTTCCTTAATGAAATAACTTTAAACTATAAAAAATTCAGAAATTTTTTTTTTCAGAAATTAGATTTCAGTGGCTTAAACACGTACTAGTAAATCAGTCTGTATGCAAATTTCTGCAGCAAGGCAAATTTTTTTCTGAAAATTTGGAATTGATTACCTTATCAAATCATTGAATTTTTCTGTAAAAATCGGTTTAATTGAACTTTGATAGGTTTACTTTCAAAACCTTGAGTTTCAATTGAAAATAAATTCGAGAAGTCTATAAACAAAGGGCTTGAAAACAAAGTGGACAAACTACCTGTGTGTAGAAATTCTTTAGTTTTATATTGTATTGGTCATCTTCATTCATAAATATTTTCTTCGTTTTAGATTCTTTTTCGATTTCATTTATTTTGTTTGAAAAATGAATAATTAAGGTTTTAATTCCATCTATTAAGTTTAGGTTTACATCATTTTAGGTCAGTTGTACAGAGCCTTGAGAAAGGGTAGTATACAAGTAGTTTCATACTTCGAAGAATTTCAGCATGCATCTTAGTATTTTGATTTTCTAAGGCCAAGTCATTCATGCATTGTTTCATGCTTATCAGGCATTATTGCATTGATTAGCGCATAGGAATAGGTTTACGATTGACTTTAGAATTAGGAATCATTTATTTTAATTTTTATTTACTTTAATTATTTTTTTATTAGTTTAGCCCTTGTTAAGTTGGAAAGGACCTAACTATATTTGCTCCTTGTGGATTTGACCTTGTACTCATTGGAATATTACTACATCGGTCAACTTTGCACTTAGAGTTTTGCGACCACCTAGGCTTTGCTACAACCAGGTGATGAAATCTAAATTTCAACTGCTCTTGTTTCTCTCGTAATCATGATGGTGAGGTTGCCGATGATAATGGCAATGGTAACACCAAGGACGAAGAGAGTTGGGAAAGGACACCTGGAAGTGGGTGAGCTTCGATTAAAGGAGGTGCTAGTGCCCAACAAAGGCCTTCACGGAGGAGAAGATAAGAGGAGAGAGGGATGAGGTGGTGGAGGATCAGTTCTAGATTGGTTGGGACATCCCTTCTTCCTTCCTTCGTTCTTTCTTCTTTCTTTTGACTATCCAGATCTCATGCTCAGGAATAAAGAAAATGATTAATGATGAGAGAGAGAAGATGGAAAATGAGAAGAAGGAGGTGGGCACTGCACCACAATAGAGAAAGTAAGGAAGGGAGAAGAAAAGGGAGAAAATAAGGAGGAAGAGGAAAAGTGAAAGGAAAAGAAAAGAAGAAACAAAATAAGGTGTCTCTCTTGCGCGTTTTTGACATCGGAATGGCAATGGGAGCTAATCGGAGAAGATAAGGGGCTGCCTAGGTTCGCCTCTCTTGCTTGCTCGCTATCGATGAGATCTGCCAATTCCAACTAGAGAAGAAAAGAGAATGGGGCTACTAGTTTCGCTACCTCATGCTGCCAGAGAAGTCAACCATTTCCTCTAGTGTTGTTATTGCCGGACTTGAAGAAGAAGAGAAAACGGGTTGCTGGGCGGTTCTTGTTTCTATTTGCAGAAGCAGAAAATAGGAGGTGGAGCCAGGGTTTTGGTTCCAGGTTAGACTACATCGTTGGCCAATCTGTGAGCCTTAACTTGGTTTGGTGTAGAGAGGGGACAATGGTGGTGGGAGGGTCCTGATGGCTTTGCTAGGAGGAAGAGGTGAGGTGGGAATGACATGAGGGAAAGGAGAAAAATAAGCGAGAGATAATGTCGAGGAAACTTTGTCATGACAAAATTTAAATGTCATTGCCAACAATGGACATGAGGTGATGAAATTAATCTTTTTCGTTGCCTAATGTCCTTTATTGGCGACGAAATTTAGATTTCGTCACCAATTTAAAAAAAATAAAAATAAAAAATGGTGCCATTATTCCCAGCGAATAATTTCATCGCCTAATGTCCTTTGTTGGCTTCAAAAATAACTAAGAAAAATTGGCATCATTATTCCTTGCATTTTCGTGGGAATATTGGTGCCATTTTGTTTTTTGACTTTTTGCAAATTAGCGACAAAATCTAAATTTAATCACCAATAAAGGATGTTAGGTGACGAAATTAAATTTTTTGTCTCCAATTTTACACTTTAGGCAATGAAATTTTGGTCCTTGCCAAAATATTTATATATTTAAAATTGGTGATGAAATCTAAATTTCGTCGCCAATAAATGACTTTAAGCGAAGAAATTAAAATTTTGGTCTCCTATGTTACACTATATGTATTTTTTTTTCAAAATTGGCAATGAAATCTAAATTTTGTAGCCAATAAATGACATTCGGTGACGAAATTTAATTTTTTGTTGCCTATTTTTCACTTTAGGCTACAATTTTGTTCCTCGCCAAAATTGGGGACAAAATCTAAATTTTTTCATCAATAAATGACATTAGGTGATGAAATTTAATTTCGTCGCCAGATTTCCTCGCAAAAGATACATTCTATTGTAGTGAAGGTATGCACACTCGACTATCCCAAAGTGGAAATCATGGGACCTTTCCCTGCATTGAATGGCTATGCAACCTTGATGTGTCACGCTTTGATTGCAGATGGCCAACTAATTCTCTTCTTTTTGGAGTTAATCAAGTCATAAGGCCACTTGATGCTGAAAGTTTTCCTTTTCACCTTGGATAAGATGGAGTCCATTTGATCTGGTTCAAGTTGTTTGTACTAACATTTATGTCCTGTACTTCAACCGAACTGGGTCGGACCCAACTCTTTTCTCTTCTGATTTTGGGGCCATTCCTTTCACATCTAAAATGCGATCGGTTTTAAAAGAAAGAGAAAGAGGTCATACTGTTAAGCTTATTTGGTAAACCTGTTCTGCAAGCCAAATCACGGTCTTAGGCTAAGGAGCGAATGTTTAATCCATTATAAATAAGTCCTACTTGGCTCCATGCCAGCTTCACAAGCCAGGATTGAAGTAAGTGCCGATTCAACTTAGGGTTCAGTTTTTCGTAGACTTGCATCGATCAGAAGCACCTCATCTCCAAAAATAACCCATGGATCAAAGAACGGGTGCAACCACTCAAACCCTAGGTATCTAAGTATGCCATGAATTGCTTCAGAGTTCATTTATACCACATGAGGCATCCCGCTGGAAGTAGGGTGCCTGCACAAGACACAACCCCACCCACAACCTTCATATCACTAAGGAAGGAAACGAGGACCATAACACTGAATTCATTGGACTCGCCTGAATAAAGACCTAGGGGGAAATGAAGAGGGCTCAACAAAAGACCATTATCCTTCAATGCAATGCTTGGTCCCCCTAAGCCCGAAGGACTGAAATAGCTTCACCACAAAATGAGACTCTTGAGAGGTTTGAGGGCAGTGCCTTCTATCCTCTCACGCAAGGGAGAAAAAGGTAACTTGCATCAGGTAGTGCATCTTGAACTCACCAACTCACCCCTAAAAGGACAAAGCATTCAACTTAGCTTAAAAACCAATTACAACATAAAAAGGCTAAGCAGGACAAAGAAGAGACTATTGAAGTCTTATCATTACCTATTCATAAGGCACCTTGTAATGACCAAGGAGAGCCCAAGCCAATAGGGGCTCAGTTTAAACCATAAACTTTGGGTATGGGGGTGACAACAAACTCTCAACCGCCAAAGATAGTACAAAGATGGATAGCTAAAGAATCAAACTCTAGATGTAACGCTAGTCAACATGGTTTGACCGAGACCTACACGGAAAGTCACAAGGAGTATGGCCAGAATTAGGGCTATGGAACCTAAATTAAGCTCGAATTACACTTCATATGGCCATGTATAGACTGATTATGGCTCAAAACATGACAATAACACTAGAAGAAGTTCGACCATTGTCACGCCCCGAGCGCGAAATTCCATTATTAAGGCAACTCTTAAGGCAAAGCATATGTAATCCCATGGCAATCTATGCGGTACTAAGACACGTACAAACCACCACAACGGAAAAAGCACAGAATTCACATGTGGGGACTGACATGTAATACATGTCCATTTAAAACATTTGCGGAAGTCCGTGTGTTTTTACCTGTACTTAATAACATCCTGTACAATTCAAATTTTGAGATATGTTATTAAACAAAAACTGAATCTATTAAATTGAAAATTGCAAACCAAAGATATAGAACCTAAAAGACTCTTTTATATGAAATATAATCCCATGCATAATTCTATATGATAAAAGTACAAATGTCTAGATGAATGATCCAAACTGAGTTTACATAGTGTGACCAAATGCATAAAACCTAAATACAACCTGAATAAGAGACATACATGTCCATCAAATCAGGTAACATCAAGGGTAGCACTGTTAACATGGCGTTTAAGCAAATATAGGTGCATATAAAACTATGATATTGTATCAATTGAATTAGAGACATATTAATTAAAAAAGAGCAATAATCATAAGCTAGGAATGTTGTGCATGAGTAAGCATGAGTAATGAATCATAAATAGGATATCGAAACGTACTAGTTGGCATACACGAGGCTATATTTTCCCCAAAGAGAGCATATAATGTACATATGGGAATTAAGCTAGGAGACTAGTCTAGCTTCTCGAGGAACGCCAACCAACTCCTCTATAAATTACTGTAATAGGAACAAAAAGAATACCCAAATTGGTCCCGTCAAACCTAATAAGGGTACAAGCTAAGTGGTGTCGACTCAACATATCAAAACCGTCCTGAATTCATATCATACATACTTATCATTGATCATAGCGATCATCACATTTTCATACATAATTATTCATACTTATCGTCATATCATACATAAAGGAGTTTCGGTTTTGAGATTATATTCAATCATAAAAATCAGAATTAAACAAACGACTAATAATCAAACAATGTATACTTAAATGAGCTAATGGAGCTTGAATCCTCTCAACCTTAGCTACACCCATTTTAGCTCACAGGCCATACTCAATAGAAGCTCCAGCACTGATTTCACCTTAAGGTTCACTAGAAAGAATGGGTACATGATTAGATTATGTTGAGGACAAGGTTATTTAACAATATGAATACAATTAGATTGAGCAATTATTATGGATAGTTACTAGCCAACCCTATGTTAGATAATCCATGTTTTCAAGATCATTCAATACGATGAATTTATAAAACGTCCAGTGTCGTCATGTTACCAAAATCTCATTGTTACATTGTGTATGCAAAAGACACCTCTTCTTATACCACCACTCATGACATAATATTGGAAACTGACCAGAAAATCAAGAGGGAATAGGTGATAGCTCAACACTCTTCCTTCTTAGTATTTAATTACCATTGGGCTAATTTGTTTAAGCTAAGGGTATCATTTCTAAGGTCATACATGGTTTTTAATTATACTTAATGTCCTAAGTGTAAAAATGGCTTATATCATATCTCTAAGGTCTCAAAATAAGGTTAAAACAACTGCTAATTTAATCTCCATTTTCAAGAAATAGAATAAAGTTTCACTAAAACTAGGAGTACATTTGTTCCTCAATAACCCTCATAAATGGTCCTAGAATATTCTTAACATGTGTATATGTTTCCCCCAAAATATTTCCATAAATAGCTCTTATTTTCATAAAATAATTGTGCTCATATAGAGCTTGCCTCATGAAACATCGTGAGTGAGTTCCGTAGAGGATTTTTGGCCAAAAGAATACTAAAGAATTCAAAATGTATGAATAAATCATTCTTTATCACATAAAATAGTCTAAAGTCATACCCATTGTTTTATACATACTAACACTTACTGGAGCTTTAGTAAGGCCCCATATTCTGATAATTTTAGCTATTATTATGGTTATAGAAAATTTAGATAATCTAATGATAAATTTTAGAACACCTCGGCTCTACCAAAGATCAAAAGTGTAGTCTCTCCTTATACCCAGCGATGGACTATGGAAGGTCCTTGGTAAGTTATTTGAACTAGTCTTTAAATAAATATTTCAACTGAGAATTTTTTATTGCCCGACTAATCGGGTAGGTGTTTGACTAGTTGGACACATCCCAGAATGAGAAATCGACCGATCGGAGCCCAGGGCCGACTGGTCGGCCTTGGAGTATTTTGCTCCAAGTAGAATCAATCTAAAACTGATTTTTCTTCTTTCTTCTTGGCTCCTTCCACTCCCATTCATCAAGTAAACCTTATAATCACTCCTTAACACCAACCCATGTCATTAATTATAATTACATTCTCATTAATCATTTACACTTAAATAATCTTAATCAAAGAGTAAAAGAGATGTAGATTGGCATACATAGAGAGTTTATTAAGAATTAACCAATTTAACATACATGCAGTAATTATATCCAACTATACTTGCCTTAACTCATTGCTTTATCCAAATCTAGCTCTTCCTTTGATTTGATGGTGGAGAAAGTCTCAATAGAAGATAATCTAAGACATGCATTGAAAGAAATGAACATAAGATGCATGCATGCTATAAACTTGAGTCTCCTTGACTCTATGGAACTCAAAGGAAATGGAATGGTGATGAAGTTCTTACCTGAGGGAGCTGTAGAGAAGAGGAAGAGATCAATTTGTGAGATTCCACGGAAGATGATGAACAAGGAAGTAAAAAGGAAGAAGATGGAGCTATAGCCCTTGTATGCACAGCTCTAAGGCTTGATTTTCAATTGCTAAAGAAGGAGAATAAGTGAAGAAGAATCAGCTCCAGCAGTAGAGAAGAAGAAGAAGAAGGAAATCTGCTGGAATTCAAGCTTTAAAGACGGATTTTGCTGGGATTTGCATGCAAGTCCAGCTTGTTCACAGAAATTCCAGTTTAAGCCAATTGGGCTTCAATTACGCCAAGATGGATCTGGATTGAGCTGGGCCAAACATGAATAATGAACCACATGATAAAATACACAAGATGCAACTAATGAGGTGTCAATATGATGCAAACCATGAGACTCTAAATTACAAAAAGGTCATTGCCTACCTAGAATTGGTCAATTCTAACCCAACTACCTATCCATGAGCCAATAAAAATTAAAAATAAGATAAATTAAGACTAAAATACATTAATTAATAGGAAATCAAGTTTAATTAATATAAATTACAATTAAGTTGAGTTGGGACCTTACAACCATCCAAACCATGTCTTCAACGAAGGCCCACCAATACTAAGTCTTTATGGCTAGAGGAAGTGGGATGAATAAGAATAATGAAGATGATGGATAAGAAAATGATCAAGGGTCTAAGAATAATGTGGACGATGAAGTTGACATTAATTGCCTGGTTAAATGACAAGGTGAAAAAATTGACCAAATTACCATATAATTGCAAATCCTAGTCGAAAGGATGACTATGTCCAAACGATCTAGTCCTCAACCTAAACGAAGTTGAAGCACGGTTCACAAAGATGAGAACAAGATCAACTAACTCCTAGCACATATCAAAGCGCGCCCTAGTTCAAAAGAAACCCAAGATAGGACCAACAAGTGACCACCCAATCAGCAGCAATCAAAAGGTTAACCCTAATAAACCCATGACCTACAAGGTATCATTGAAATAATGAAAAAGGTTAAAGGCAAAAGCTGACTAAAGAAGAAAGTGATGGTGCCTAAATATCCCATTGAATTTGACCTTGTCCCGTTCCCTCCAAACTTTAAACACCCCGCTTTTTAGGCTTGTGCAGGAAATGGGTTGGCTCATCAACATCTGGTCCACTTCAACTCACTAATTGGAGTATTGCCACACATATATGCCTTGAAGATTCAGCTGTTCATCGAGACGATGAAAGGAATTTCCTTTGATTAGTACTGTTAGTTGCCTAAGTTGTCCCTCACTTCCTGAACAGCATTGGAAGAAAAAGTCCTACTCCAGTTCCAAGAGGAGGATCAGGCAGTGACCCTAAACTTCTTAAGCAATACAAATTAAGAACAAAGGAAGTCAGCGCAGATTTTCATCAACATATGGAGGACCCTCTCATATGGATGTGTGAAAACGCCTTCACAAAAGGCCACAGTAGAGATGTGCATGGACAACTTGAAACCAGAGACCTGTGCCATGATGGTGGGATTGAAGACAAATTCTCTATCCAAGCTAATTGAGGCTGCTGTCTAGGCTGAAAATGTCCTTAAAGAATTGGACATTAAGAAGGAAGGAAAAAGAAGTGAGTCATCTGGTGTGCCAAAGGCCTTAAAGGGGAAGAAGAAAAAGGAAGTTTTCAATGTTCAAACCTCTAAGATGCCCTGTAGATCACAAAGTCCAGCAAATGAACAAGCAAGGAAGGAGGAACATGAGAAAGGAAATAATACAAAGTGTCCCTTCGACAAGGATGTAAAAATCATTTTCAAATCCTTAGTCAAAAATGGGAAGATTGAGTTACCTCCGTCCAAAAGATCGAATCAAGAAGGGAACATGGATGACCCTAACTGTTGTGCCTATCACACAGTGGTTTTACACCCTTTAAAAGATTATTTCATCCTAAAGGAGAAGATTAATGTAATGTGGGAAAACAAGGTGATCACCTTCGATTGAAGTATGATCTGCGACTCGTCAACATTGTGTCCTTTAGTAAGTTCGAACCAGTAGCACCCTACTCTCATGCCAAAGGTAGTTGAGTTCTAGATTATAAAGAAAGTCCAAAATGAGAACGGATTAATTTCCATCAAAACCAATTCTGGAGAAGAACTCTGGGTTCACTCAGACTTTATCAAAGATGAAGATTGGGAGGCTATAAAACTAAGGCTATCCAAAAAAAAAAGGGGGGGGGGGGGGGGGGTGCAAAAAAATGGAGGCAAAAAATGTAGACATAAAAAATAAAATACCCTTTGATGACATGAAAATTGAAGAAAAGAAACCTTCCAGAGATGAAATTGTTAGTGCCATAGTCAGATTAGCACTGCCCTCTATTGTCAATTCTGTGTCTGTCAAAAGTCAAAGTCAAAGTCCAAGTCATTTATTCATCAGAACCGTTCATCAAGCTTGATCAAGGAAGATTAAGTTCAAAGTCTTAGAAAGGCACGAGTCTTGTCAATTGGAAGGTTCTCAATGAGTGTTGAAGGTAATTTGACCTCTTAGATCCAATTAGAAGGACATTAGAAAAACCTAACTTTTCTTCGAAAATATTTACATAAAAATATGTTCTTCTAGGTACTTTCGGTTTGGATTGTGGCTAAGCCTAAGAAAGCCACGGCTCACTCTTCAAAGAGTGTATTTTGGGTTCAAATGCATTATGGCTTACCTTACGGCTAAACCATAGAACAAAGATTTCAAATCTTATCTTAGTCAAACTAGCTGTTGGATATGAATGTTGTACTACGGCTAAGCCATAGAACATTTTGAGCCTAGTCGTAGATCTATCTGTTGGAGTATAACTTTATATAAGAGTAGCACTTTTCTTCATAGAGAAAACACTTTCTTTGGAAAAACTTTAAGAGCCTTCTCAAGTTTCTAAACTTTCATTTTTAAGATCATTTACTAAGCCCCAACCACCCATCTCCTGTCTCATCTAAGATCATTCAAAGGCTTTAACCCTATGAGAAGAGGAGATATTCATCTAGGAAAGCCCTAAACCCAATCCAGGTAAATCTTAGCTTGTTTAGATCCAAAAAGTCTTCCCTTGAATGTGCACTTATTTGAGATATCTTCACCAAGGAGTATTCAAAGAGGACACAACTTTGAGATCTTCTTGAAAGCTACAAGAGCATTTGATCAAGGCTAAAGTTGGGTGCTCCCCTTTCAAATTTATGTAAATCTTAGCTTGTTTAGAACCCTCATTCATGTACCTCTTGTGACTATATAATGATCAAATAGAACAAAATACTACAATTGTGGGAAATTGCAAAACTGTGATGCACTTTAGACTAGTGAAAGGGATATGATTTTTCCCCATACGTAGTAATTTATAGCATGACATTCCCATCATCTTCTCTCCTATGAATTTCAAGATTTATATTAGGTCCCACAGAATTTAAGGGGTAGACCGTAAATAATCTGTGATGTGGGTATGGTCACATAAAGCTCCAAAAAGAGATAGAATTATGGGCTGGATGGCCTACGCCCTAGTTCAAAGCTCATCTAGCTCCACTCTACATTTGTAGAGGATAACTAATTACAATGTCCCAAGCTCAATAGTAAACCCCATCAGTTCATTGGAAAATCCATGAATTTAAACAGCAACACAGAACGGTCACCCATCATATATAAAGAGGCATCTCTTATACGTTTCACATCATATGGAAGGATCTAAATCTTGTTAAGTAATTTTACAATTTTCTTTTAAAAAAAGGAACTGAAAGGGTTTTTACACCACATAAATTAATTTATCTTCACCTTAAAAAATGAGATAGAGGCCACATACCTCTTGTGATGATCGAATTAATGATCTCTAGATAATAGAAAATGAAGAGCCCCAATTCAGGAATCCAAAAAATGCAAAAACAACAAAGATGAAACATAGTTGGTAAAAATGCACTTAAGGTTTGGGAAAAAGGGTGAAAAAAAATCTGAGTTTCTAAATTGAAGTGAATGGTCGCTTTTACAAAGAAGAAAAGAAAAGAGGTTATATTGAAAAAAATATACAAAATTGCAAGAATCACCTCTTCCTTTTTTTAAAATGCCAAAAACTTATTTTCTCAATTCTAGTCTCTTCCTCTTCTTTCTTTTTTTTTCTTTTTTTTTTAAGTTCCTTCTCATGACAAAAAATGACAAAGAGTTAAGAAGGTAAATTTTGAAATTCGTACATTTTAATATGACTTATCTTTTTTACTTGTCTCTTAAAGTGACCTTTCACTTGAATTCACTCTACTTGTGAATTATTGAAATAGGCCAGAATAAAATAAGGGCATTTTGCGACAAGTCCCTCAACATTTTACTTTATGGCAAGAGGCCCACGATGTTTTATCATACATGCAGGGATCTTTTTTTTCAAATATAATCCCTTAAAAAGTCCAAAATGACCTCCCTATATATATAGCACAAATGTTTCCTTCGATAGATGTTTCTGCAAGGACGGTGTCGAGGTAGCCGGCAGTGAGGGTGATGGCGACCAGCAACAAATGGTGTTCTAACAGTAACAACAGTGATATACACAATAGCAGCAAAAACCCAAACCCTCTTTCTAGTTGTGCAACGATGCAGCTAACCTCAACCTTGCCTTGACAAAAAATAATAAAAGGAAAGAAGACAGATATTGAAGATAAAGTAAGAAAAAGAGTTACAGAGGGTTCTGTTTGGGACAATGGTGAATCTTTGGTTTTCAGGTGGAAAGTGACGAAAGTGACTTTGTAGTTAAAAACAACCCAAGAAAAAACCCAAAAGACTTGCTACAGATGATGATGAAGACACCGATACCATCATGTATGGGGTGTTTGGGTATTTGGTTTTTCATGGATAGAGCATTTGAGTGTTTGGGTTTTATTTGGATTTTTAATTTTCAAGTGTTTAGGTATTTTGGTTCCATGTAAGAAGTGTTTGGGCATTTGGGTTTTCATTATTTGGATTTATATGCATTAGGATTTTCATTTTGTCGGATTTGGTGTTTGGGTTTACTTGTTTAGAGCATTTGGGTTGGTTGGCTGGGTTTCTCAAAATTCAAATGAGGTGAGAATGAGAGATGGGCGGGAAGAAAGAAAGAAGAAGAAGAAGAAGAAGTGAAGCCCTAAGGTTAGATAAATTTTGATCAAACTCAATTAAATTTATCTAAGTTTGAACAAAATTTTATGAGCTTGAATAGATTTTAAGTGTTTTTATGCAAAATTTCTACACACAATTTGAATGAATGCCCATGTTTAAGCCTTTGGTTTGTCCACTTTCTGAAATTTTTTTGACTTGAAATTTTGAGATATGAAAGACTACATGCTTAACTTTAAAATTTCCAAATTTCACTGAAAAATAAGATGATTAGACTGGTTAACTCATTTCAAACTTCTTGCCAAAAAACTATTTAGTTTTGTTATATGAGTTTAAACAGAATTTATATGAGTTTTTCTACAAAACTTTTGCGCACAGTTTGACTAACGGCCCTTATTTAAGCCTCTTGTTCACCCACTTCCAGAAATTGTTTTGACCAAAAATTCTGCGATATGAAAGATTATGTGCTAAACTTTAAATTTTCCGAACTTCACTGAAAAATAAGATGGTTAGACTGGTCTTCTCATTTCAAACTTTTTGTAAAAAACAGTTTAGTTTTAGTTTGAGGTAGAATTTAGCATGGTTAAGCCTCTTGTTCACCTAGTTCTTGAAATTGTTTTGACCTGAAATTCTCGAATATAAAAGACTACATGCTAAAATTTAAAATTTCCAAATTTCACTAGCAAATAGGATAATTAGACTGGTCTATCCATTTCAAACTTTTTGCCAAAAATTGTTTAGTTTTGTTTATAATTTAGAACTGAATTTTTGAGTTTTTGTGCAGAATTTCTGTGTACGGTTTGACTGATCACCCACGTTTAAGCCTTTGTTTCACCAACTTTCCAAATTTGTTTTGACTTAAAATTCTGGGATATGAAAGGCTACATGCTAAACTTTAAGTTTCCCAAATTTCACCGAAAAATAAGATGATTAGGCTGGTTTACCCATTTCAATTTTTTTTGCCAAAAACTATGTATTTTTGCTTTGAAGTAAAATTCAGATTAATTTTGACAATTTTTTATTTAGAGTTTCATATGCAATATAGGTGTCGTTTGAAAGGTTCAGATAAGTAGGTTCCAAATATACCATTAAAAAAAACTGATATCGTGAACAAAAGTTATCGAAGTTCAAAGTTTTGGAATTCAAAATATAAAGGTAGCTGCTGAAGGGCAAATCAGTCATTAAAAAAGATGAGTTGCCCAATCAAGGACCTCCGCCCACAATAAGTTGAGGTGGCAGGACTACAGGCTCTAGAGAAAATATCTGTAGACCCAGCCTTTGATTTGTGTTATGGGAAGGACTTTTAACAAATTTTCTTAATAAAATACCACCAGGTGGAACCAAAGTGGACTTGCATTCCTATTGCCCTTACAGCATAGTCAGTTATATAAACTAGGGATGGAGGCCTTGGTTGCTTCAAGATCTCTCTCAAGTCTCCACAGACTACATTAGAGGACTTCCAGCGTTTTCCCAACCTGAATCCGTTCAATCATGGTATTCTCTCTCTCTCTCTCTCTCTCTCTCTCTCTCTCTCTCTCTCTCTCTCTCTCTCTCTTCTGAAAATAAAATGAAGGTCAGAAAGACCAGTAACCTTTTCTTTTACAAGCTCTTCAGATCACGCAGACTCATGATATAATTAACAAAAATTTCGAATCTCTAACCATTTCATTTTCCACTGTCCTCTATTTTTATTGGAACCAGTCAGGACCATTTTATGGGTGGCAACAGGGACAGGTACCACCGCCGGTACCACCAATGCCGCCGGTACCACCACCCCGCTGGTTGATTCAGTACTATAACCAAAGCCAGAATGGTTGCGGCGGCAACAACCCTCAAATCCGAGGAGATGTTATAACAGATCATGGGGCACAAATAAATATGAGACAAATAAACTGTACCACCGAGACAAATGGAATGAAGAAGGCACAAGAGGGGAGAGGAAGTACCCGTTGAAAGAAAATAGCCTCTTAGTAACTAAACACATTTGAAGGATTTCACCAATCTGTGCTGTGTTATTCTCTTTACTTTTTTGAACCTCCAGGAGTTGGGAGCATTAATCACACTCCTGGGCTTCTGGCAAATAAATTAATACTAGTGCTTGTTTGAGAGTCTAAATTTGTTGGTTTTTCTGGTTGTTTTGGTGGTTTTGGTTTGAAGCTATGTTCTAAGGAAAAGACAAATAAATAAATAAGTCGGGTGTGCTGTTGGTGTGCAATTATAATTATAGCTGTTCACAAATGCATAATTCTCAGCAAAACCTGAACAGTCGGCGATTCTGGAAGAGAGCTTTAAAGAACACAGTACGCTAAATCCGGTACATCTTTCTGTAATCTTCTACTTCTTTTTTTTTATTGCTTCATGTGTCGTCTCTTTAGCCTTCGTCCATGGAGAAGGATCTCTTCTTGATGAAGCTCAGATCCCATCCAACAATCTCAAATCCAAGTTCAACAAGTTAGACTAATTTACCCATTTCAAATTTTTTGCCAAAAACTGTTTATTTTGCTTCAAAGTAAAATTCATATTAAGTTTGATAATTTTTTATTTAGAATTTTAAATGCAACACAGGTGTTGTTTGAAAGGTCTAGATGAGTAGGTTCTAAATATATTATTTACTTAAAAAAAGCTAATATTGTAATAAAAAGTTATGGAATTTCAAAATTTTTGAATTCAAAATATAAAAATAGTTGCTCAAGGGGAAATCAGTCATGAAAAAAGATGAGCTACCCAATTAGGGACCTCCACCCACGATAAGTCTAGGCAGCAAAACTACAAGCTCTAGAGTAAATATATGTGGACTACGCCTTTGACTTGTGTTATGAGAGGGACCTTGAGCAAATTTTCCTAATAAAATACCAGATGGTGGAACCAAAGTGGACTCAAATTCCTATTGCCCTTAAAACAGCATAATCAGTTACATAAACTAGGAAGGAGGTCTTGGTTGCTTCAAGACCACCCTCGAGTCTCCAGAAACTTTCCCTTAGAGGACTTCCAGCATTTTCCCGACCTGAATCCGTTCAATCATGGTATTCTCTCTGTCTCTATCCCTCTCCTGAAAATAAATAAAGGTCGGAACGACCCGTAACTTTTTCTTTTACAAGCTCTTCAGATCACGCAGACTCATGATATTATTAACAAAAAATTGGAATCTCTAACCATTTTATTTTTCACTGTCCTCAATTTTTGTTGGAAGCGGCCAGGACCATTTTATGCGCGGCAACAAGAACAAGCGGTACCACCAATGCTCTCGGCACCACCACCCCCCGGCTATGTAGGGGTACCACTAATTCCACCGGGACCACCAGCCCCCTGCTATATACAGGGACCACCACCGCCGGTACCACTAATTCCACCGGCACCGCTAATTCCACAGGGACCAGCAGCCCCCTGCTATATACGGGGACCGCCACCGCCGGTACCACTAATTCCACCGGGGGCACCACCCCCCATCTATATACGGGGACCACCACCGATGGAACCACTAATTCCACCGGGACCACTAATTCCACTGGGACAACCCGCCCCCTGCTATCTAGGGGGACCACCACCGCCGGTACCACTAATTCCACCGGGGGCACCACCCCCCGTCTATATACGCAGACCACCACCGCCGGAACCACTAATTCCACCGGGACCACCACCGCCAGTACCACTAATGCTACCGGCACCACCACCCCCCTGCCTGACCCCTCCTATTGACTATATACAGGGACAGGTACCACCACGGCCGGTACCACTAATGCGACCGGCACCACCACCCCCCTGCCTGACCCCTCCTATTAACGATATACAGAGACAGGTACCACCACCCTATAACCAAAGCCAGATTGGTGCCGGCGGCAACAACCCTCAAATTCAAGGACCTATTATAGCAGCTCACGGGGGACAAATAAATTTGGGACAAAGTAGGTGTACCACCGAGACAAATGGAATGAAGCAGTCACAAAAGGGCGGACAAGAATATAGCCTCTTATTAACTACTAGACGCATTGATTGATTTCACCAATTCTGTGTTGTTATTGTCTTTACTTTTTTGAAGATCCGGGAGTTGGGAGCATAAGAGGGCTTCTGGCAAATAAAATTAATACTTGTGTTTCTTTGAGAGTCTTAATTTGTTGGTTTTTGAGGTTGTTTTGGTGGCTTTGGTTTGAAGCTGATGTTCTGTGGAAAAGACAAATAAATAACTGAGTCGGGTGTGCTGTTGGTGTGCAATTATATTTGGTTTTTGGGCAATTATAATTATAGCTGTTCACATATGCATTGCTCTCAACACAACCCGAACAGTCGGCGATTCTGAAAGAGAGCTTTAAAGAACACAATACTCTAAATCCGGTATATCTTTCTGTAATCTTCTTCTTTTTTTTATTGCTTCATATGTCGTCTCTTTAATCTTCGTCTACGGAGAAGGATCTCTCATCCATGAAGCTCAGATCCGATTCAACAATCTCAAATCCAAGTTCGTACAAGTTATCAGCCATCAGCCACACGTCTTCGCTCGATCTCCAGGTCCTCTTTCTTCTTCTTCTTCTTCTCTTGCTTGTTTTTTATTTGTTATCTCTGTTAGATTTTTTTTTTTCTTCTTCTTCTTTGATTCAGAGCAATGGATTCAGATCTGTTGAAAAAATTGAACTTTTTTTTTTATAATAATCTTCCTTTTATTGATCGTTGGAGTAAATGGAGGGACATGTACGGTTTTGATTCTTTTTTTTATTTTTTTTTATTTTTGAGTGTAGTGACTTGATTTTTACATGCTCTGGAATAATGAAGCGACGGGATTTCGATCTGGTGTTTTGATTTCCATTTTTGTTTGTTCCTCTTCTTTTGATTTGCAGTTGGAGATGATATAGAAAGGACAGATTTTGTTTTTTTTTTTTTTTTTATGCAAGACATAATCAGATTTAGATATCTGGATTTTAATTGGACACTTGTTTTTTTTAGACGACCGTTGGAGTTGATGTTTCAATTTAATGGAAGATCCAAGCCATCCATGTTGATTTTGATTTTGATTTTGATTCTTTTTTTTTACCTCAAATGATTTTTGGATTGAATACCTTTTTTTTTTTAAGCTGTGAGACCTATCTTGATTCAACCATTCACTAGTATTGACCTAAATTCTATCTTTTAAAGGAGTGATTGTATTAGACATGAATCAACCTAATGGCATATATAACTCAAAACTTTGATTAATAAGCAAGCAACCATTACACAATAACCACTTGGGATCCACAAATTACACAAATGAAGCAAGTACTAGCTTCTTATTTTTGTGTAAACACAAGCCAACATTACATCCTGCTAGTAACTGAACGACATTGACATAGTTAATAATAAAGATTTTATTGATTTATTCAGATCTTTAATTCTATCATTGAGGTGTATTAAAAAAAGTTAAAAGTTGGCCAATGGTAATGATGTAATTTTGTTTGTATTTTTTACTTGTAAGAAAAAATAATATTAACAATGAGTTGGTCAGAGAGCCTCTCCATTTGTTAGTTATAAAATCAAATGATATTGATAATGACTTGGGCAGAGAACCTTAAAAAACAGTCAAAGTTGGCTGGCGGTTGAATTTGTTAAATCTTATTGTTTGACCCGGTTGCTGAACCTATAGATGTCAGCAGTACATTAGACCTACTAGTCTTGGCTGGACTTGGCTTTGGGTCATGCAATAAAAAAAACCTGCACTTGACTACACTGGACTTCTGGGCTCTCTCCAAATTGGGTTGGGCTGACCCTGATCTGAACCGAACCACGCATAGGTCCGACCTAAACCAACAAAGCCCAGGCCCAAATCCTCTTTTTCCCTCTTCCTCATTATATATATTAAAGCTCTAAAAATCGAAACCTGTGAGGGGTGCCACATCAACACCCCCTATTTATCTTTTTTCTTAGAGTGCCACGTAAGCATGTAAATTATCCCCGCTAGAATCCAATTCCAACTGACAACTCTTTCATAACACCATTATTTTTGGACTGAATTTTCTATCTACCCTGCTTTCCATATTTCGAACTCTGCCCCCAAGGATTCCTATTTCTGAAGAAGATCTCAAGCTCAAAATCGAATTTAAGGGATTCGAAGAAGAAGAAGGACCCACGACCGAACTCTGCCTCTCAGAGATTCCTGTTTTTGCAAATCGAACTCTGTGATCTGTACAAAATTGAATCAAGATCAGTTCCCGGCCGCCTGCTGCCTTCAATCAGACTTCAATAGTGAGAACAATGCGAACGCTGCCTTTTTGTTCTGAAGAAGAAGATCTCAAGCTCTCTCGAACGTAGTTTGCCTTTTCTTCTGCTTCTTCTTATTGCTACTGTTGTTGTTAGAGGGCGATCCGATCGTTGAATAAGCCCCCGTGATCATCGCCTGCACCCGAACTCTGCATCTGCACAAAATCGAATCAAGCGGCAGTCTTAGGGATTCCTGTTTCCTCCCGGCTCAACTTGTTCTCTGCCTGCACAGCGATATGCATCTGCACAAAATCGAATCAAGCTGCAATCTCAGGGATTCCTGTTTCCTCCCCCTCAATGTGTTCTCTGCCTCTTCTTCGTTTTCTCCTTCTTCTTGCTGCTGTTGTTATTGGAGGCCGAGTCACATCTCCTCCCACAGAGTCTTCTTCTTCATGCATTTTTCTTTACTTTTTTCATTGTTTGTCTTCCTCTCTCTGTCACCTCTTATCCAAATGGACCCATCTTCTCCTTCACCCCTGCTTCATCTTGGTAAGCTTTCTTTTTCTTCTTCTCCTTCCCCTTCACCCCTGTTTGAGAACCTTTTGTGCTAACTTTAAAAGACCAAAACCATATAATGCAGAAGATCTAAACATTTAGAGGTCAAATTCACTGTCCATTCAATTGAGTGAAAACTAACAAGACAACTATTTCTACTTAAGTTCATTCATAATAACTAAACGTGAGGAATCTTAAAATTTCTAAGCTCACGAGCAGAGCTTATTTTTATAGAAGAATTTATAAGAGAATTTTGTAATGCCCTATCCACACGTCAATAGACCTATTTTAGTTGGCCAAAGTAAAAATGAAAAAGTAAAGATTTGGTTAAGTGTGATAGTAACAATATAAATCTTAGAGCGCCACGTCATCTTTTAAAAATCTCCTCTGCTACCTTACTCCCCTAAATCTCTCCTTCCCTTATCAGTAAAATCCTTATCATCATCATAATCCCATAATATCATTTGATTCCAATTTTAAAGATCTCAAATCTAACTCCATCCTTATCATCTCACCGTCACATGCATCCTCTATCTTTATCACCCAATAAACTTAAATCTAATCCACGTGCCAGAGCCCTATACAAAGCTTTCCATTCCAGCAATCGCCTCCACCAAAGAATCGAACGGCGCAGAGTTCGACTCTCTCTCATTTATTCCATTGCAGACTCTTTGTTCTCGATCATCCTCCTCTGCCTCTGCATGCTCGACCCGATCCATTGGCTCCTGCATTGCCCGCTGCTTCCCTGTGTCACGCCCCGATCCTGGGAATTTGGGGATTTGAGTGGGCCCCTAGGGCGTGGATACGCAATTCCGTAGAAATCCGTGCCCTAAAGAATTATGCACGAATTCCTACAAGGGAGATTCCACAGGAATGTGTGAGGTATGCTGACACATGTACAAACATAATTTATCATTTACGAGGTCCTGTGCAATACTCGGTAATCATCAAGAGCACATGCTTTCACAAGTAAACATATAACATACAGTAGAGTTAAAGTCTTTAAAAGTCTTTAAGTACATTCCCAAAAGGTTCTTAAAGAAGTGATACAAAAATTCCCAGCATAATATCTCGAGAATAGACGCGCTCCGTAGGATGGCTAGTAATAGACATCGCCATCCATCCATTCGCCTACACCCCGAGGTACCGTTGGGGTATCCTCCGGGGGCGCGTTCGTGTCCTCATTGGGACCGGGATCTGGACCTGCAATACCAAGGGTAACACTGTTAACACGACGGTTAAGCAAGTACTACGGCATAAGAACCAATGCAACATAATATAGTAACAAGAACAATCACTACACATGATGCATGAGTGAGGAATTATAATTGAAACATCATACATATTGATTGGCAACCACGATGCTCTATTCTCCCAAAAGGGAGCATACATATCGTATGGGTCGCTAGGGGATCAGGCTAGCTTCCCGAGGAGCGTCGACAACCCCTCCGTAAACCTACTGCAGTGGTGACATACATATACCCAAAAGGGCAAAAGCTAAGTGGTGCCGACTCAGGATCAATCATACTAGTCATATCATGTATAAGGAAATGAAGCATGTATATAATGAAACGAAGCATATACAATTGAGCCGCAAGGCTCGAACCTCGGCTATACCCTGGCTAGCAAGCACACACTCAATAGAAGCTCTGGCTTGTTAGACAGGCGCTCATTAGAAGCTCAGGTCTGAATTGCCACGGGGTTTGCTAAAGGAAGTAAACTCGATAACAATTCATGTCAAGGGTAGTATAGTGTAACAATATGAATGCATTCCAATGAAGTAGTATTTTCCAATCCCCAGGGACATTCAACACGATGTATTCATAAGACGTCCGGTGTCAATGTGTTGCCATTTCTTGGTATTGCCTTGTGTACGTAAAGAACACCCCTTCTTATGCCAACATCCATGACTTGTCTTTTGGGAAATCATCCAGAATTCATTTATCCTCTTACTGTGTCCTTACCGTCGGGCCCGTGTAGAGATAAGAGGGTGCCAATATAAGGTCCTACAAATCGTGGAGGTTCCTAACATCCTACATTTATTGGGTTCTTATGGCTTAGCCATATACAAAGCTACGGCTTAGCCTAGTGGGTCAGAATTCCATCCGCATTTTCGGCGTAGTTACGGTCCAACCGTATATTGGTCTACGGCTTAGCCGAGCTAAGCCTACGGCTAGGGTACGGGAAGGTCACGGCGTAGCCGTATCGTGTTCCACAGTGCAGCCGTCTACAAGCCGTAGAAGAAACTGGGTTTTACGAGCTCTCTGGAAAGCTCGCCGTAGGGAGACCTACGGCTAGGTTACGGGCTGGATACGGCTGAGCCGTAGTGAAATCCACGGCTTAGCCGTAGGTGAGCCGTAGTACAAAGTCAGGTTTTGCTGCTGTCTGGACTTTGAGCCGTAAATGCTCACGGCTTAGCCGTAGCTTCGCCGTAAGCTTTAGAAAATCTGAACATAGTTCGGTAGCTCAATCTTCTATACGTGATTACTACAGAACTAACTTGTAAAGGAATTCTGAAACTCAATTGAAGTGTCCATGAGAGTATCCCATGCTCACACACCTCCTATTCCCTTCTTATCATTCTATCTCGATTCACACCACATTTGCATCAATTAAAACAATAACAGAGAAATGGCTGGAATTGGGAAATGCAATAACTAGCTCGAATTATCCACACTCAACCATGTATGCAATATATATAACTTAATACTTGCCTTTTTCTAGCAATGTTAACCCTTCAACCCCCTTATCTTGCTGTGTGTTCAGGGAAAGTCTCTGTAATGAAATGGGTTCTGTACAAGCCTCTACAAGTAAACATAAAATGTAGAGGGATTCACATGCATGTCAAGGATGGAGTCTTTAAGACCCTAATAAACCCAAAAGGATGAAAGAGGAGCCCATTCCTCACCTTATCTGCTGTAGCTTGAAGGAAGCTCACTCTGTATAAGGAAAAGGAGATCAAGGGAGAGGAAGATGGGGGGGGGGGGGGGGGGGATGCCACTTTCTATGCATGCACACTCCCAACACTCCCAAATCCTACTGTACTTGATTACAATGAGAGTATGGAGAAAAACCCAGGAAAAAGGAGCTCCAGCCAGTTGAACGAGAAAAGAAGGAGAGACTATGTTGATTCTCTTTTTTAAACATAACTTCTCCTGAAATTGCATGCAAGCCCACTTGTTTCCAGAATTTTCGGTTTAGACCAAAAGGACCTCAATTGGCCCAAGACGAGTCCGGATTAACTCGGGCCCAACACAAAAGATGGTCTATGCCAAAAATGATACGAAAGAAAATGGACGAGGTGTCGAAGAGGTGCAAGGACAAATTACGAAAAGGCCCTTAACTACTAAAGTGGGGCCAAACTCTGCCCAACCCGTTACTTTTGGATTAAATTAGCCTTAATTGAGTTCAATTAGTATAGAACAAGTTTAATTAACGTAAATCAAGATTAGCGAGGTTCGGACGCTGTCCCTCCCCCATCGCTCCCATCCCCAAACCCTCTCACCACGCCTTCCACTTGCTACTGCTGATGATGAAACATCGGATTCGGTTGAAAGCCCCCTCTGACAGCTGAGAACCTCACGTCCTCTTCCCCGGCGGCCCCCGCCTTCGCCAGAAAATCCTCCAATGTCATCTCCTCATATGGAGGATCCTTGAACACTAATCCCTCTACCTGTCCTCCTTCGATCTTCCCTTCCCGCGCCTTGATCTCCTTCCACAACTCGTCCACGGTCTTCGCCGCCGCCACCGCGGCACAACCATTGGGCTCCCCATCCATGATGCGAGGGACCATTTTCAGCCATTGGATGGTCGGTGTAGATGTTGCGAAGTAGATCGTCTATGCTATACTGCTGAAGCTCTTGCTGTGGTCGCCAAGAGAGAGTGAATATAGAAGATTGGCATCCGAGATCCAAATTCACTGAACTGGAAGACACCATCACCTTGGACGACACCATCCGCAGAGGATTTTTAGGGGTTTTTTTCTCCGATTCCTTTGCTAAGATTGGAAAGAGCGAAATCTCAACATCTCTCCATTTCCTCTTTTGAAAGAGTGGGTTTCGGTTTAGGCGGTTTGAATATGGTAAACAGAGAATGAGAGAGACTGCGATTTTGGGGATTTGGGGAGAGAGAGAGAGAGAGAGAGAGAGAGATATTGGGTTTTTGGGAGATGTGGCGAGTCGCTAAAGAAAAGGTGATGGATTTTGGATTTGGATAGAGGGGTGTGAAATGTGAATTGAACCTAGACTTTGGGTTTGGGTGGTGGTTTGGCGGTTTGGGGGTTTTTTCTTTGTTTTTTTTTTTATTGTGTGCCGTGTGCTTTGAGGTCATTTGTGGTGATCTCAGGCTTGCTCTGGGGAAGCAGTTGAGGATCAAGAAGGAGAAATTTGAGATTTTTCCACAGGCAAAGTGAAGTGTTGTATGTGCTTTTCGGGTGATAGTGAAGGCAGCAATAAAGCAATGAGGATGCTCTCTTACAGATTACACAGGAAAAATTACCATAAAAAATGCTTGAAAAGTTGGGCTGCATTCAGAGGTTGCTGTGATAGTCCTTCAAAATATTCTGCTAGATAGACTGTATCATCATGGTTATTCTTATTCCAGTAACCTGTTCAAATGGTTTCCATACTTGCAAATGATAATAAGACCTCTCTTCTTGGGGCCGGCCTCTCGAGGGTGCCACATCAATAATTATTTTTTCTTTTTTTTAGAGCACCACATCATCTTTTAAAAAAAATCAAAAAATGGTTTCTCTAAAATCTCTCCATCCGATATATGCCATATATGTTTTGATTTACTTAGAATGAAAATTTAAATGGGCCTGAGTTATATCTTTTTCAATCCTTATCTTTAAGCATGATTTTACTTAGTTTTCAAATACCATATGTAGGATTTTTCTTAATTATTATTTTTCATTTTATTTAATAAAATGTTCAATTTAATTCCACTTCCAAAGCTACATAATATTAGCATCTCAATCCAAATTTTATAAATAAATTAGTTTATTTTTGGGCTAAGCTTAGCTCTGGCATTTTTTTTTCTAAATATTATTTTTTTTCTTTTTTCTCTTATCATTAAGATTTGAAGAAAGCATTCTTTCTTATATATAATTACTATCTTGCACCTAACAAAAAAATAGTTGTATAAGTGTTTTTGAATCATGGGGCTTATACTCTTTTTAAATTTACGGTGAATTTCCAAAAGTACATTTCAAGAGTTAAAGTTAATAATATATCAAATCACCCTCTGTTTAGATATATATGTTCTTCTCTTTCTTTATAAGTATTATTCGGTGATCTTTAATTCATATTTTTATTTTATAAGTCTTGATGCAAAAGATAAAATTTAAGAATTATGTATGATATATTTTTCTTATTTATTTATTTATTATTAATTATATTTTAAAAAATCGTAAAATTTAATATATTTTCATTATGGGCCTGGGCTTAGCACGGGCCTTCGTTTCCAGTTATATATATTAAAGCTGCTCTAAGAATGGAAGCCTGTGGAGGGTGCCACATCAGTAGCCCTTATTTTTTTTTTTTTCTAGATCGCCACCTCAGCATTCTAAAATCTTACAATCTCTTCTCCTATAATCTCTCTCTCTTCCTCTTATCTTTAGGCAATTAGTATTTTTTTAAACTACCGGATCTGAAGAAGACCGGTGACTTTGTGGCAGATCTGAAGAAGAAGATCCATTTGTCACCAAGGCGGTCTTCGTAGAATTAGGTGTTTCTAGCGGAACTGAGTGCGGATCTAAAGAACCTCACGGTTGGAAAGAGGAGTTTCAATAGCACCACCCATTGTTGGCCACTCGCTCAGATCATATCTGATTTGGGCCACTCGCTCAGATCAGATAAGATCTGAGGAAGCCTACTACGGACTTTGCGGAGATCCGGCTGTCGCCAAGGCGGTTGTCGCGGCTTTGATTGTCCTCATAGTTGGAAAGAGCAGTTTCAACAACACCACCCTCCGCCGGCCACTCGCTCAAATTAGATCTGATTCGGGTAAGAATACGGCTTTTTCCCCACCTTCTTTACTAATGGGGAGCACATCTTATTTAGGATTCAGATATCCAGTCAGATCCATTTGCCAAGTTAATGTTGGATCTGGATATAACTTAAGTGCATGCTGGATTTGACTCCGAACTATAAAGAAGAAATTCCAATGGTCGTTGAAAGTAATTGCATTTCACCAGAAAAAAGACCCAAGTGAAGAACTCTTCTGATTGATGAAGAGAACCCGTGCACCATGAATCGCTGCATCTCATTCCTCTAAGCCATTATATTTATTTTCTTTTGTCATCTACCTTGAAGATGAAGGGATATTATGGATGGCGATCTTGATGCGTAGGTACCAAGTTTGGATTACCACGTATGCAGCAGAGGTTTCTTCAGGCAACTCCCCACTTGAACCTCGATGTGCAATATTATACGGGCGAAACGTTTGTAGGGGTTGTTTATTCTGATTAACAGTTCTGCTTGGAACAGGGTAACAAGGCCTCCCAACACAGCCTCCAATGAGTGACAGAAAGAGAAAAGGGGACGCTGTCAAGATCAAAATAAATCCATTAATCATTTATTCCTCTTCACTCTAAAATAAGATCCGAATGGAAAATGTAAACAATTCAATTTCAGTAAATTACACCATTGTACAAAAGATGTGTAAAGATCAATAAAATCAGCAACTGATAAAAAAAAATGATCACACAACATTTAAATTATATAATCAGCAAGCATAATTTCAAGACTATGAAACCCAATATCTAAACTGATACAAAACTGAAACAAAAATGCTATTCAGTGAAAGTTTTCAATATGGAAACAAAGTTTGTGTGTTTACAAAACTTGGGATCATAGTTGTTGGGAAAGAAAAAAAAAAATAAAAGGATCAAAAGAAAAAGAAAACTACACCATAGCTGCCTACAATTATTTCAGAATTTCTTTCCATACTTCACAGAAGTTTAAATTGGAGATTCTTATAAAAAGCCACTCTTCACTGGATTTCCATTGAAATGAGCATTAAGAAAGAGGCTTCTTGGTGACAGATAATTTTTGAAAAAATATTTTCTATTAGTGTAGGTCCAAATTTGTGTCTTTTTTTAGGGCCCGAGCAGGGCCCGAGCTTAGCACGGGCCTTTGTTGCTAGTTATATATATTAAAGTTATAAGAATCGAGGCCTGTGAGGGGTGCCACATTATCACCCCTTATTTTTCTTTTTTTCTATAGCACTACATCAGCATCCTAAAAAATTACATGCGGCTCTAAGAAATCACAAATTCTCCTAAAATCTCTCCATCTACTACTATCACTAAAATCTCTCACTTATCCACCTTTTTTACACCTTTTTTTTTGTTGTCTAATCCTATTTATTGCTTAAATGGTAGCATGATAATTTTTCTTGTTGGGCTTCCTTATAAAGATCTGGCACCAATCAAAATAGATGACTCCATTTCTTATAAGAGTTAAGCTCATGATCAAATTTTAATGCTAATTTTTCTTGGGGGGCTTATTTATAAAGATTTGGCACCAATCAAAATAGATGACTCCATTTCTTATAGGACCATCAAATTATAAAAGCTTTGTAATATTTTCAAAATATGAAAGTGGGCCTCACCAAAATCATTCCCAGAGAATATGGCTCTGGGCCACCATTAAATTATGAAAATGTCAAGTTTTTTTATAGTTATAATTGGCTCAACTTATGCTTATTTGAAATTTGGTTTGAATAAATCCAAGCCTATAATACTTACTTCTCTAATTTGATATGACATGTTGTTTTATCTTTTTTTTTTTTTTTTTGAATGGTTTTCAAGTTAAATCAACTTTATTCAAGCAACTCCAAGGAAGAAGGTTGACATTTCATTTTTCCAGATTATGAAAATGAAGCTTCTCAAGTAATTTTGGTATTCTGTTACTTTTCTAATTGATTCTAGAGATGAGGATTGTGTGGTTTTTTCCTTGGACAATTAACTTGGTAGAATAATGTTTGTATAATATGCTTTATTTTTCCTCCTTTTTTTTCTAAGTAGGAAGTGAGCGTTTTTAATAAAAATTTTTGGGATTTAAGTAGACTCAAACTACAAAAATTTTTTCCTTTGAAGATGTTGTTTTCCAATTTTATTGAGATAAATTCTCAATCATCATCATTTCCTTTTTGTAATTCTTTTTTTTCAATTTGAAAGCAAATAACATTAGTATTTCAATCTAATTCTAAGAAATAAATTAGCTTAATAGATAATATATTTATCTATTTTTATTAATAATATTTTGAAGAATACGATTATATTTGATGCATTATTTTTATGCAGCATAAACCTTTAAAATACTATCTTAAGTAAGGACTAGCAATGTAGGCCTGTACTTAGCCCAGACCTATATAAAATTTAAATAGTTTATTACAAAGTTTATAAAAATAATAAAAGTTCAGATGTTTATAAAATTTAATAGACTTTTGAATTTTTTTCTTTTATTTAAACCATGAGAATCATTGAATGGGCTACTTACATTTTCAAACATTTTATAAATTTTATTTTATTCATTTAGTAGGCTGACTTTTATAAATATCTGAAATTTAGTATTTTTATAAATTTCTTAATAAACTATTTAATTTTTTTTTATAAAGGCCAGGGCTAAGCGCGGGCATGTGTGGCTAGTTTCTATTTTACAACCGGAGCAGACAAGGAAGTCTTCTGCCTTTTCTGATTGTGGCACATTGGCAGCAATGACATGCAGTTGGAGATGGTGTAGGAAGGATAGATTTTTTTTTTAATGTAATACATCATCAGATTAGTTATGTTGATTTTAATTGGATGCTTGCTTTTTTGATACGACGATTAGAGTTGATGTTTCGATTTAATGGAAGATCCAAGCCATCCATGTTGATTTTGATTTTGATTTTTTTTTAACCCTTTTTGGAGGATATGTTTGATTTTGGAATTTTTTCTGATGGAGAGATAAAGATTGTTGAAAGTAGAAGGTTGTGTTTTTCGAATCGATTCAAGTGAACCTTTTCACTTATGGATACCTTGAAACATCCGATCATCATATCTTGTTTTCAATTTTTCTTCCTTTGGTGGATATGGTGAATGGACCGTTTTAATTCTGCAATGCAGGTCGAGTGAGCGGTCGAGTGAACATAATTGGAGAGATTTACCAAACTACATCTGCCATTGTTTACACTTATAAATAAAAAACGGTCGAGTGAACATAATTGGAGAGATTTACCAAACTACATCTGCCATTGTTTACACTTACAACTAAAAAAAAACTGTGACTTTTCAATTAGCACAATTTGTAAATAATTTGCAACGAGCCGAGTAGCCCACTGGCCTAATAACTTGATAAGTCTATCACGTGGCCTAAAATGCTTAAGCCCAAGTTAATAGTAGTAACCTACATGGTTCATTATATACAAGACTCATATTTCGTTCATAAGCGATGCGAGATCTACCGCCCTTAAGGCCACACATCCCTGTGTGGATCCATCTAACTTCACCAGATGATGTGCGACCGAAGCATTTCACTGGTGCGCACCCTGACTCTGTCCTGATCTTGCCTCAAGGACTTTCCCAGCGGGATTGGGGGTCCTACATTTTCGGCTGGTGATATGCTCTAATACCATTTGTAATGACCTGAGTAGCCCACTGGCCCAATGAATTGGTATGCCTATTACATGGCTTAAAATGTTTAAGCTTAAGTTATTAGTAGTAACCTACATGGCTCATTATATACAAGACTCATATTTCATTCATAAGCGATGTGGGATGAGATGTTACATGTATACTTAGAGATGACCTGGGAATATGAAATGGAGATTGAATTAATATCTATGGCTGGAATAGCTATTCAATAGCAGTGTGAATGGGATAACTGAACTATAAAATAGATGGAAGCTCAAAAGGAATGGGTACCTGCATGAATACGTGAGAAAGGATAACATGGATGGAAATATGATGGCATAGATGAATAATATATCTATTGCAGATGAGATCTTGTGCACGAATATTTTTGCTCACGCAAGGAGCCCAGCCAGACATAGACCTTGCATTATTGATTCAGTACTATTGACACTTACATCTACTCAATTGATAGCTTAGCCTTGGGTAGGCTAACCCTTGGTAGGAGCATATTTTATAGGCCCTATGGTTGGCTAAGATCTGACAAGATTGTTTTTTATAGCTGGATGCGCAATCCAGTGGATACTACGATATCAAACCTATGCTAAGGATTCAAAACTTTTTTTTAAAAATCCTACGGGATAGATATAACTAGTTTATCATGCCATGCAATAGTGGTTTAGATGTGCCTCTTGTTTAGGTGATAGATGATACAAATGTTACTTAATTTAGGTGATCCTTATTTATCAATTTATGATAGTATTGCCTTTGATATTGTTAACATCGACTTCATTAATTATATTGGCTCCCTTATTCTATCTTGAAATATATATGATGTTATTTGCATGCCGTGTTTGCCAAGTCCTATGTGACTTGACATGATTTTTGCTTTGGATGTGTAGACTGTGAGCCCACTACCCTTACTTCGAAGGGAGAGGCGTTAGAGAAAGCCTCTGAGATACCTCGATTAGATCAGTTTACGTGGACAGCAGTTAGTGAAGAAGCTTAGTTGAGCACTTGGAGATCATCATTATCAATTGAGAGGTTGTTCTTTTAAGATAGTTTTTCCTCTAGTTTTGTTAGTTGAGTTGTTTTGAGAAGTTTTATAATAAATTATAGTCATTTTGGATTACTTAAATTCCATAAATAAGACTTATACTTTCAGTTTTTTTTGGATTTGACCAATGTGATAGATACCATTTACTATATGGATTATAAATTATCAATTACTTTTGTAGTTATGCAATGTTCCACTTATTTCTCATATGCAGATTGAATGTATGGAAAAGTTTTAAATTGGTCCTCACTAAGGATTAAAAATCCTGTTTATATCGCGCCCCAAACTTGGATTTCTGCCTTATTCGAATAGCTTGGACTTGGGGCCGTTACAATGCCGTAGGTCAAATTACCCGCTATATATTTAAATAATAGAGAGAAAAAACAATAACATCTTATTAACATCTATGAGAAAGAGGGCAAGAATAGAATAGCAATGTAAGATCTATATCATTTCATCTATCAATAGAACGTATGAAAAAAGTAGCCAAACTTAGGTTAAGTTGTACGTTTCGCGCTATAGAGGACTTTGAGTTATCATATGATGAACATTCCAAACCTATAGGGGTTGTATGCATTGGGTGTTACAATGGTTGGGCCCCATCTAGATCCAAACATTCATCTATTGGTATGCATCTCTTTCTCTATACTTTATTATGCTATAAGAAGTGAATAAAGGCCAAGCTCACACCCTGAATCCATATGTGCATGTTTTATAGTTTATAATCTGGGTTAGATATGATTCAAGTGGTGTCCAAGGGCAAGGTTTAGAATATCCATTTTTCCCTAATTACTAAATTTTATCTAAAGTGTGCTCAAGTGCGATCTAGGAATTCTCCGAATTGAGAATTGTATTCTCATGTTTTCTTCAATTCTCATTCTTTTTCCCACTTCCATATACATGTATCTAAGCATGATCAATCATGCCTCCACCTCCTGTGGGTCCCCATCAATCATACCCATTCATTTCCAATATAACACAATCCACATCATCCATTCTCCATTTCATTCATCATAAGCCATTCATTCCATCATTTTTCATTATTAATATAGAGATTATTACATGCATTTATCGATATAAACACTAGTATGCAATTATTCATCATTAATATATTTAGGGCCATTAAAAGGAGTTTCCACCTATACTTCTAAGTACGACGTGAGCTTATTTAGAGATAGGTTTCTTCGAAACAATCCATCAAATATATAGAGCACAATCAAGGAAATCATACATATATGGATTTAGGAACATGCTACTTGCTTTCGATGAAAAAAAATGAAAAGCTCACCAATAAACCCAATCAAGCTCCAACTCGTACAAATCTAAATCCACTCAAATCAAACCTACAATCCAGTTAAGAGAAACTAATGAACATGCCAAAATCTATATTAAATCAAAACTCCAATGACCTAACTAATGAGGGCGGAAAACCTTACCTAAGGCCTGTTTGGTTTGGCGGAAAAATTTAAAGAATGGATTCCTTATAAAGATGGAGGTAGAAGAGAGAGCTCCGGCGGCAGTGGTAGGCACGGTTTCCGGCGGCTACAACAGGAAGGAAGAAAATGGGGAAAAGAGGACAATAGAAAAGTAGAGAAAATTGGAGAGGAAAGGAAAGATGAAGGGGTGGTGGCCGTGGTCGCCGGAAAAAGTGGAGTCCGGATCCTTTGACGGCTACGGCTGGTGAAAGGAGGCAGAGATCGAGAGGAACAGAGAGGAAGAGATGAAGACATGGTGAAAAAGGAGGTGGGTTTGTTGTTGGGATGGGAGTAAGGGAGGAGAAAGAGAAAAAGGAAAGGAAATGAAGAGAAAGAGAGAGAGACTCGCCTGGAATGGGGAAAAGGAGTGAGGGGGAAAAAATCGGATTTTGAGATACTTACAAGATTGACACTCATTTAATAGTTGGCTAGATACTTGTTTTGACCGTAACTTGTGAACCAAAGGTTAGATTGAGTCACTGTAAGCACCATATTTTATGAAATAAAATAAGCTTCCCAATAAATATACTTTTGGCATGGTTTCGAGGAAGAGAAATTTGGCCTATTTAAATGGGTCTTTTAGGTATTTCAAGTGGGTTGGGGTTGGAATGACCAAATACTCATGAACAATAAATAGAAGAGGGAAGATATTTTAAGGGTAATGTGGAATTGGCAAAAGTAGCTTTTAGATTTTTTCTCTCAAGGACCTCTAATCCTCTAATCTAAGCCTAAACACCACTAAGAAAACAAAATAACATATATATATATATATAGAAAATAAATAGGTGGGGCCTCACACAGTTAGCTCTATTCATCCAAACACACGAGCCTTCATTTACATGTACGAAGAGGTGGTGGTGTAAGACACTCAGATCGGACCTAGGGTCAAATTCAGATTCCATTTCTCTCGCTCTTTCCACTGCTATTTGGCGGGCAATTTGGGAGGTAAGAAACGTCCCTCTATTCAATAGGAAACCTCAAACTTACTTATGCCTTATCTCTCACTAGTAGGATCGTCCTTCAACTCAAAAGTGCTAATGACCTTGAGAAATCTTGATTTCCTTCTGAGTTCAGTGGGTTTGGGGAGCAAGAATTGTTCCATCCTATAATATTGTTTACTGATATAGCGTTTGATGCCTCATTTGGCAAATCAGCTTTCGGATTTTGCCATGTATTTTACGAGTTTCCTTATGGTCACAGGTTCATCCCAAGGACCAAGGGCCCTCTCTATTAAAGATGCTGAAACGTTGTTGGCTCTCTTTCTGTTAGACTTGAATTGAGGATGTGGTAATAATAGGATATACGTTCATGGATGCTTTGAAAGGGGTCGACGCTTTCAGAGGGGAAATTGACTATCAAATTTGCATGCTCATCAAGGATCTCTATTAGAATTATAAGTGTTGTTTAATTCCTGGGTTGAACAAAACTCAAGGTCCATTGAGCTATAATTTATATTTATTATAGAATGGACTGTAGTATATATCATTAGAAAAGCTGAAGTGAAGATATTTCTATAAGCAAGGCTTATCAACATCCAAGGGCATGGTTGGATTGCCCACCTCTCACCTCTATATCTTCCACACTCCATCTCTCCATCTCTTGTCCTTTCATCTCAAGTCATCAAGGAGGCTTAGTCATAAAGCTACACCACAAACTTAGAGTTCCCAACTAGAAGGACGAATCCATTCCATCTGAGCAATGTAATGAAATTATTTTCTTTCAAGTTTATTTCTTTGCAATTGATGATTTGCATGCTAGTAAAATTTATGTTTCTTTCAATTCTTCATGTTCTGAATTTGTGGCATTTTTAATATGAGTCTTGTCAGCCATTGCAATAGGGTTAGTTTGTATTTTCGGTTAGTAATTGGATAGGTTTGGAATCATTACTAACAATACACTTTACTAACCCTTTTAATATACTTTCTCTTCTTTGGATATTTCATATTTTTAGGGGCAATGCAAGGTGGAGTTGAAGAGGGTTGAGCAAAAAATATTAGAAGTCCAAATCTGAAAGTTATCTATTAGAAAGTGAAGATTTATCATTCTCACTGGACTGACAACCCAAGTTGGAGAGTGGGACCCCTAGGACAACATTTCTAATCTTTTTAAGCCCGAATTGAGAGAGAAGATTTAGAAAGCAAATTACCACCTTTAATTTTGTCGCCACCTTTGCATTTCAGTTTACCACCTTTAATTTACTGTAACTTACATTTTGCACTTTTATTTACTGCACACTTCATATTCAGGAATTTACACATTCTTGTTAGGACTGGTTACTGCTAAAGTTGCATAGGCTTGCATGGATATTTTAATATTTTTTTACCATGTTTTGGGGAGTTGGACAAAGTGAATCTAGAAATCAGATCTAATTTTTTTACATGTATATATTAAGTGCTTGAATTTGAAATCTTGTTCTAGTCGTGCTTAACATTTAGAATGGTGCATGTTGTTCACTTTTACATGACTAGTGATTAAGTCACATTGAAAACTTCGAAAATCAAACTTGAAACTCAATGGAAATCAGATCAGAATCAATGCTCAAATATTGCTGAATTTAGATTTGAACAAGACTACAATCTGGCCTACTTGTGAAAGGAGTACTGTCACGCCCCAAAATCCAAGGTCCTTGGGACCCTCAAATCAAGAAGCACGATGGGTCCACAAAAACTAAAGCAAAAGAAAATTTTAATTAGTAAATCTCGTTATACAATAATTACATGAACAAATAACTCCTACACATGCTACAAATGTCTAATGTGAAATTCTTGCAACTCATTTCTTAATTCCGATCCTACATGCGAGCTAAGTATCCTCCATGTCCGGCTCAACTACCAAAATCTGGAGAAAAACAAAGGGAGGGAAGGGGGGGTGAGTACAACTCTGTAAGTAAACCCACTATGAAATCATAGCAAACAAGTAACAATTAAGGTGTCAAGTTTAAGAGCTATGGTTTTGAACAAATCAACAAGGAGCGGAACATAGCAATCTCAAAGGTGATAGAATCAAATAATAAGATCAGATCAAATACAATTTGTAAAATCAGATTTCAACAGAGTTTACACAATCTGGATGAAATAAGCAAAATACACCAACAACTAGTTAAAACATCACAAATTAGTTGCAACTTCCTAAAACCAATATAAAGATGAGGCATCTCCGCAGTAAACAAAATAACAAAGTGTGCTCGCCAGAATTAAATTTAAACCAAGCACAAGGTACCCGCCAGGTATAAGGCATTTTATATCCAAAGTTGACATAAGGCCTGAGAATACCGATAATCTTCAAAATAAAGTGGGTCTAGCTGTAGACTAGAAATATCGCACAAAGGAGTTTCAACCCCATTGTCATACCCAAAAGGGCTAAAATCCGCATATGAGCGTCCCCATAGTGCGTTGCCCTTACTTTAGAGAATGCCTTGAGATCAAAGATGTACAAGCAACAAAATTCAATAATTCATGAATTTTAACAAAGGTTAAGTTGGAAACACAAATCAAGCCATATATCATCGAATCTTTGAACAAATCCAACCTTTTCAATCAAGTGACAATTCATCTCAAACACTAACATAAAATAATTCATTTTTTAGAAAAACGGTTTTAATGGGACCAATATCAAGTCTAATAATGGACAAATCCAAAATCTAAAACAAATCAAATAACAAATTCTAACAATAATGACAGCATGATGATGTCAATATCAAATCCAATGATCATCATATCAAAGGTAACAAAATTCCTTGGAGCTCTACGATTATTTCAATAATTTCAAATTTCAATTTAAAGCTTAATCGAAACAAGGAATAAAAAACTCAAATACTAGCGTAACATAGTACCACTATTTACCTAGATCAACAGTGAACAACAAATTTGACTTGGACCTTCTAGAATCTTAATATAAGGCCCTGATAATAATAGTTAACAAATAAATTTAGCAAATCGGTCCAATGATTAGTTTCATGCACTAATTGTTTGACTTGAGTTAGGCTTGGAAACGGATCATGAACATGGGCTTACATCATGAATGAAACCTATAAGTCAGGTTTGAGTACGATTTTTGCGTGACATGAGTTGATAAACGTTGGTTTTGGCTTCCGGTTGAAAAATACAAATGGGTCCTGAATAGTATAATACAATATGGTTTATTCAAGCATGAAGGTGAAAGGGGTTGGACCTAGGGCCAGTAACTTGCGTACGTGGGTTCCGTTTGGGCCGGGTAATACATTAGAAGATCAATGAGTGGGCCAAGAACTTGGAGGTCTAAAGGGTAGCACGAGTGGGACCTGAGGTTGATATGCTCTGTTTACATTCCACTGAGCATGGGTTCGATAACGGTGATGTGGCCTGTTTTTGGTGGAACACGCAGAGAGGAGTGGCTGGGTTCTTAGTCGTAGAAGAGACACAGAAACGAGGATGAAGAGGAGAGAAGATGATGAACAGTGGATAAGGGAAGAAAATGAAGAGAAACCGCAGAGGAGAGAAGGAAGAAAAGAAACGAAAGGAATTGAAGGAGGAAGAAAAGAAGGAAGAAACACGAGAAGAAGAAAAGCGTGAATGATGGCAACAAGAGAGGAAAAAAGAAAGCAGAAGAGAGAGGAGAAGGAAACGGAGGAGAAGAAGAAAACAGAGAGGGAGAAAAGAAAAAGAAAAGAAGAGGAAGAAGCAGCCAAGAAGAGAAGGAGGGTGTTGATCTCAAGTGGGCTTTGCCATGGCATGGGGAGAAAAGAAAGATGATGCAGAGGCGCCGAAAACTATTTGGTGAAGGGACTGTTTGAGAGGGAGAAGAAGCAGGAGAAAAGGGTGAGAGATGGGCCAGTGGTTGCAGTGGAAGAAGAGGAAGAAGAGAAACTGGCAAGAACAAGATGGTGAAGCTGGGTTCTGCAACAGAGAAGAAAGGAACGGTGAGGTAGGAGAAGAAAAGAAACAAGGAAAAAGAAAAGAGATAGAAGAAAGATGAGGCAGAGAAGTTACAGCAACGAGCAGAGGAAGGAGAAGAAAAAATTGAAACGAGAAGAGGAAGGTTGCAGAGATGACATGGGGAAGAAGAAGAAACAGTGAAGTAAGGGAAGAAAAACGGCAGAGGAAAAAAAGAAGAAGAAAGAAAGTGAAAGAGTCCCAGGCCAGGTGGTTCATAGGTCAAGCCGGGCTCGGTGGGCTGGTAACGGAGGTCGGAGTTGCATGGGTTCCAAAGGACCATGAAAGATGATACGAGAAATTGGATTGAGCCTGATAGCAGACAGAGAGAGATGAACCATGCTAAGGGTGAGGTTAGCCAAAACGATGGGTATGGTGGCCCAAGTACAATGACTGGATGGCTTAGGTGTATGGCTCTTATGCAGTGGCTTAAGGTGATGATGATTGAGGGTGAAGATCATGGTGACAACGGCTGGGTGATAATGGTAATGCATGTGATGTCTTCGCATAAAAATGACAAGATGAAAAGAACCAATATGCACATGCTGAGGTGAAAGATACGAGAATAACCTATTATAGAAACTTGCAACTGAAGTAGAAAAGGCAAAAAGAGACCGTACCTTAGGTAGAAAAGCCTTGGAAAGAAGATTTAGGTTTGTGTAAGAAACTAAAGGGATGATGTCTTTTTATAACGAAAATGAAGAGAGTCCATATCCTATATGGATCCCGAACCAAGTTTAACCAAGGAAAACTATTTCTACTTGGACTCTACTATATAAGTTGGGATTGAACTCAAATTTCTATGTGGAGTTGAGATAGGAATTACAACTACAGGAGACCTGATCAATTTGAGTGTCGTGGTTGAGCCAGACACTCTAATAAGCCAAATTCTAACAAAACATAGTCCCACAAATAATTCCAAATTTTAAATAATACAAATTCATGTGGGGTCCATCACGGATCAAATCAATGGTCAAGATTAATTTTAATTGAAAATAAAAATTTGAGTCATTACAAGTACAATGGAATGAATGAGAATTTTTTAAACCCATTTTGAACCTGATTTTCTGCACTTGAGTTTAGGTAATTTTAATTCCAAAACTTGATCAAATCAGTACTAAGGACTAGTTTCTGGAATGATTTTGGCAGCCTACATAGTTCATGTCTGTAGGCCACGCATGTCCCACTCAGTCACGCTATCATACATATAGTTTCAGATTTAATTCACTCATTTACTTACTGTTTTCTTCTGCCATTCCATGCATCTTAGGGTAATAAAAACTCAGCAATATGTAGTGGTCTAGATAGGCTTCGGTCCAACTTTGCATTAGGAACAGTTCGCATTCATCATAAAAATTCTGCACTAGTAATAGGCCATACGTCACATGCATCATTGTATCATTCTTTTTTAGAAACTACATTTTCATAAAATATTTGCATCATAATTAAGATTCAAAAGTTTTGATTCGAATTTGTATTTATTTTTTTGAAAGTTTATCATGCATGCTAGATTAGGTTAGTTTCATTTATAAATTTAGGGAAGTTGTATTGTTTATTTTTCTGCGTTCTTTAGTTTTAGAAATTGTTTAATTTAGGAAAGTTTCCAGCTTTGTATTTTTAGTTTCTAATTTTTGTTTATTGTTATTTTTAGTAAATTTTCATTTTTGAATTTTTTTTTGTTTTAAGAAAATTTTGATTTTATTGGTTGTATTTAATTCTTTTCATAACAGTAGGATGGTTGTGATTTGTTAGTTTTTAAATTAGGATAGTTTTAGATTCTTATTTAGGGCAGGTACAAGTTGAAAAGGATCTTTAACACATTGCTTCCTGTGGATTAATTTGGTCTCACCAATTTTATTACTACATCGCGGTTTTGCACTTGGAACTTATGATCAACTCTAAGAGAACCTATGCGTACAAAGTGTCTGCAGAAAAAATGTGGTGGCACTTAGATGTGTTAGGATAGTTTAGTTCTTTGAATCTCATGTCCGTTTTGACTATAAATAAGTAATAAAGATTAGTTACAATTACATTTCTAAGAATAAGCTCAAACTATTTTGTTATGGCATACAAGAACATAACTTTTATTGATATGATTGTTTGATTTTCTTGAAATCTATTTACAATGTGTTGTGAGAAACATAATATGATTACATATGGTGTGTCCTTTTATGTGTCCATATTTTTTATTATTTTACTATCATTAATTTACAAGGTGTCATTTTTAGTTTTATTTTGATTACTACATGCTTTTTACTTTCTTGTAAGAACACGTGCTTGCTATATTTTAAACTGAGCCTATGGAAAAAAATTATTTATACATTTTATTTTTATGATAGGAAATTCAAATAAAATTTTCTTCCCATTTAAGGCACACTATGTTTGGTAGTAGCATTATGCAACAAATCAAGAAAATGAGATAAATGTATTAATTTTAGCCGCAGCTACAGTATGGTATGCAGAAAAGTATTTGGATCAAAACCTTGTCTTGACTCTGCTCTTCCTAGTCATGATTATGTCCAAGAATTATTGGAAGGTCACCCAGAACGATTTCAACAAGTTTGTCGAATGGAAAAACCTGTATTTATGAAATTATGTGAAGTTCTCCTCGTGCAAGAAATATTTTAAAACGGACTAGGGCTACAACTATTGAAGAACAACTAATGATTCTTTTATTTCATTGGGTCATAAAGCAGTCAATCAACAAGTTTAAGAGAGATTTCAACATTTTGGATAAACGATTAGACGTCATTTCAATAACGTTCTCAATGTTATAGTCTCCCTTTCACCAAATTACATTTGTCTTCCATCAATGAATACTCCTTTGAAAATAAGAAACAATAAACAACTTTATCCTTTCTTTCAGGTAACTTGTTAATAACTTTATTAAGCTCCATCAATTGGTAAATATCTTTTAAATATTAATTTTGATGTTTTTAGGATTGCATTGGTACAATTATAGCACAATACCAACTTTTATTGACGTTGATGCCCAAGCTCTTTATCGAAGTCTAAAAGGATGGTTGTCACAAATGTGACTACAGCATGCTCTTTTGATATGAAATTTGTACATGTTCAAGTAGGTCGGAAGGGTTGTGCAGCTGATCTCACTATTTTACAGGCTGTAGAAAGACTTGAATTTCATGTCTCAAGAGTAAATAGTGGTAAATCTTACCGAAAGACTAATATACATTCTATGGAGTATTAATCTTATTGTTATTTTTAATTGCGTGCAAGAAAATATTATCTCGTCGATGCAGGGTATGCAAATACTCCAAGTTACATTACACCATTTCGATGAGTATGATATCACCTAAGAGAATTTGCATGTGGAATTAGAGGCGCTCTCAATTTTAAAGAACTTTTTAACCTTTGGAATTCATCATTACAGAGTGCAATTGAGAGAATTTTTGATGTAGTTAAAAGCCAATTTTTTATTCTGAAGAATGCATCCCATCACCCATATGACAATACACCAAAAACTGTCATTACATGTTGCGTTCTACACAATTTCATTCGAACCGAAATAGGCGATGAAGAGTGGATATAAGAGGAATATTACCATCAATCTATGATTGAATTTGTTCGAGATGATGATTATTCTAGTTCAGAAGTTGATTATCAAAGTGTTGAGCAAAGACGATTGATGGAAAATGTAATACAGAGGCAAATTGCAGATTCAATGTGGGAAGACCATTGCCATCATATTAACAATCTTTGAGAATAATTGTAACTTTACATATTGGTGATTTTACATTTAGCAAAATAAGCAAATTTATAAACTTTCATCTCAAATTATTACTTCATTTTACATTTTTCGTATTTTAAATATTTATGAATAGCCAAACGCATGAATCTAGAATTTCTTAAAATACTTTGCATTTTCCAAACACTCAAGAGTAGTAAAGCATGATAATATATCAATATTATAATATATGCAAACAAATTATGTCAATATTACAATCTACATATATTTTATTTTTCTAGTAACCAAACACCCCCTTAAAGCTCAAATTATTATATACTAAAGGCATTGATTTTAATTGTAACATTGGCTTTCATTCTCACAATTGATTTCAATGTTGGTCGAGTTTCATTAATTTTGACTAATTCACTTAGGTGAGTATCCAATTGAAAAGTTAACCTTTCTTAAGATTTTTTTTGGTTTTCTGAGCTTTCTTAAGATTTTCTTAGGTTTTCTTATTCAGTCCAATCCTTTTATATTTTACCAACAAAACACGCCCATGCTTAGCACAAACATTAAAAATTCATAATATGGAAATATATATAAAAAGTTAAAATGGGGAATTTCTAGGAAATCTAAGTTATGCCTTCTTGTCAAAGGAGCCAAAATTAGCAAAGCAATAATGAAGATCCCCAAATGGCCATTGTTAGTCACTACTTTTGTTGGAAATGATCACCTAGTGTCCACCTAGTAGATCAAATCAAATGTACTTTTTTTGGAAATGATCACCTAGTGTCCACCTAGTAAATCAAATCAATTGCAATTAAGTAGATTCATTTCTATGATAAAAGCTTTGGAATTGGTTGATAAGTAGATCTTCATCCCTAAGAAACTAAGATTTTCGTGTGTGTGTGTGCTCTGTGTGTGTGTGTGTGTGAGAGAGGGAGGGAGAGAGAGAGAACTAGGATCTTGTAGAGAAGAAATAATGAGTACCCGATGCTTTAGTCTCTTGAGTTCTTTTGGGATTGCACAGTTTCCCAGGATTTTCTGAGTGGCAGTGTTCTTTCTTCTTGCTTTTCAATCAGCTTTAGTGGCCGCTGGTGAGGAAATTCTTTTCTTTCTTCTTCTCTTCTCTTTTTTTATTTAATCTTTTTTTTTGTTTTGTTTTGTTTTTTGGTTTTTTGAAAAGGAATGATCTCTTCGTAGCCCTTTCTCTTATTTCTATTAAAGAAGATATTATAATCTTCTTTGATGCAGCCAATAAGGCTAATGTTGAGTATATCTCATTTGGTTTTTTGATGATATTAAATGGGGTTATTGTGGATGTGGGTGTTGTCAAGGGGGCTTGAGTCCCTTCAAAGGAGGCCGAAGCGAGGGCGGTCCTAGCAGAATTGGAAAAAGTAAGGAAGAATGGTTTTTTCAGGTTTGATGTTTTGTCAAATTCTCAAGAAGGTCTAAATCATTGAAGGGAGATTGTGACTAGTTTATACATCCTATTATTTCATACATTAAAGTTGTATTTCCTTTGTATAGTTTTGTAGACTTTGTGTATGTTCGAAGGGCCCTATATAGCTAAACTTATAGACTTGCCAAGTTTTGTCTTCTCTGTTAGGTAAGATTTAATTGGGATTTAGCCTCTTCTATCCTTTTGGCAGGGGCTTAAGTTATTTTGTCCTTCTTGTTTCTTCTTTGTTTTTGGCTATTTGTTTATTTTAATGAATTTTCTTTTCTACCAAAAAAAACAATATCGGCCGCTTACTTCTTTCTGCCACTAAATTATTATTGACATTTACTTTTGCAGAAGAATATGGCGGGGGGAATTTTCTGTTGGTAATGTTATTAGTGGCATTTTTAGGACTTTTAGGGGTGGCCTTTTTCCGCCACTAAAAGTCCTCTTTCTTGTGGCGTATAGCAACTTTAGTAGCAGAAATCATAACTTCATCTCCAAAAAGCCAGTGAGAAATAGAGCAATCCCCTTCAATGAAAGGAGTATGGATTAGGCCATTGGTACACATTCATTTAAGGAAGCTGAGAAAAACTTCATAGCAATACACATTCATTATATACACTTACCTTTCCCAAAAAAGAAAAAAAAGAAAAAACTGTTTATAAACTTTCACCTTTAATCCCCAATTTCAGTTGTCCGATGCAAGGCTATGGACATGAAAGTTTTAGGGGGTCTTCTAGAATGGATTAACAAAATCAATCTTAACAATATGTATGCAAATAATCAACTACACGGTAGAAATTAAATCAAATACAAAAGCACACACCACAAGAACACAAATTTTATGTGGAAGCCCAAAGTGGGAAAGAATCACAAGTCCATACTGGACCAATAAAAAAGTACTATGGATTATCATACAGTTATAAGTCACTTACAAACATCCGCATGACTTCCTAATGTCAACCTCCTGTAAAGAATCACTCTACAACAACCCTTGTTGTTGCCTACTACAAATCTAAGCAATTAAATGCCTTCTAGCTATTAACTTGACTCCTCAAATCTTCTATGCTTAGAAGATGATCTTCCACAAAGGGATGTAGAAGACAAAGATCTCTAGAGCAAACCTTCAGCCATTCAACTCTCTAATGACAGCTCTAGAGAAGATGATTTCCAAGATATAATCTTCACTTAAACCAATGAGATTTATATTCCATACTTTAGGGTTGAGAGAGAAAACCCCTTTTTATAGCTCCAATTTTGTGTCTTATAATGGTAATTCAACGAGGAAAGGATTTGGCATAAAACAGAAAAGTCTCACTTAAAATAAAAATAGAAATTCTCACAATGGCACTTTCATAATGTCAGATAGCATAATTTTTGCAAATCTCTTGAGGCCATAACTTATCATTTTAGCTCTAGTTGACGCAATCTTAGAATCTATGGATATCTACTCGAAAGGATATTTTCAAAAGTAGATCGCTTACTCATATTCAATGCTCATTTTGTGAGATATGACCTTTTTAATCTATGTTATCTTTTAAAAAACACTTCAATTTAGCTCTCTTGAGACTCTTTAACTTCTTCGAACTCCTAATCTAAAATAAATAGAAATATAACTTTGATTAAAACTAGAGTTTTGTCTAAATTAAGAATTAGCCAACACTTTTAATTATAATGCTAAACACAAAAACCCAAAATCCTATGACAGTTCTAACAGGATGTAGACCAACACCTCATGGGAGCGCACGACAAGCAGTACCAGACCCAAACTCAAACATTAGACGGGTTCAAAGTACTGATATCCTATTTTTATATGGGTGGGGCTTGGATCCTGGTTTGTTGGCACCCATTGTCACCCTCATCTTATTTTGATTTATTTGTTTATTTATTTATTTTTTGAATGGTAAGTAAGAGTCTATTATTAACTGTTTTCAAAGGTAATTAAGCTACGTGTCGTAGTCTAATGGGTTTTCATCCTTTTGAATCATTCTTGATTCTGTTGTGATGGATTTGAATATAAAGCCCATTTAAGGTCTTATGGTGGAATGTGAAGATTAAGCGAGACCCATGTTGGCCCACTCAGAAACAAATACTAATCACTATTACAAAGGCAACGAGAAGCCAGCTTAGAATTATAGATAACAAAGCTAATAATTTAGACCTTTTTGACCAAAACTTATTGGAGATGTCCAACAAATGAAAATATTCTTTGCTAGAAAATTCTAAACATTAAATGTTGTCCCAGAACAACTAAACTCACAAAAGGGATAACAAGAAATATATTTTAGTGTGGAAGTGTAATTGGCTCTAAAAGTGTTATCAAGCCTTTTTAGCAACTGTATACATGTTGACGATATTTTCAAAATATACATCTCTATAAACAATGGCAAGGACATGAGAATTTGGCCTTTTTCAAAGAATGGCCAACTTATTATTGAAATGGCTTATACATTAATCTCCAAGGATAGCGAGGCCAACCTTATCTCCTCTATCAATTGGAAAGCACTGTAGAAACTCCTATATCAAAGGTTTCTTAATTTGTTTTACGAAATGGGGGCATCGCACTTGTGATGTTCCTTAAATTGTGCTTTTAATTTAGTTTTTCTTTTAAAAAAAGTAAAAGAAGTTTTTAGTATCTTTTTTGCCCTATGGTAAGTGATAAAATACTCATGTGATGATAACCTATGCTCTCAAGGTTCCCACCTTGGGTGGCTGTGTATGATGAGACACCCTTACCATTCGAGTGTCTCGAGATTCTCAAAAATTGTTGATAACCTATTCTCTCAAGGATCCAAGCTTTAAGATTTTGAAAAGAGTCCACTTGATAGGTGAAAAATTAATTTTTATTTCATCCGAGAGAATAATTTCATTACCTCATGCAATAAAGAAGAAATGATGCGCAAGCGTTAAAATTTTTCTTCAATTTGAGTGATATAAACCACTGGATCGTGGACCTAGGCATTGGACATGGGGGACACTCGCCCCGTGGACTTCAAAAAAGCATCAAAGGGCAAATGGGCAAGGTGGCCCATGCCTTCAAACGACAACAGAATAAAAAAAATGATTTTTAACAAATAATTAAGCTTATAATATTATTAATAAGTTTTGTAAAGAATAACAAGAAAACCACAATTTAGAGGTTCGTACTTTTGGTTTTGACCATTTTGCCAGAGTGATATCATCATAACGCTTTAGTGCAGAGAACCAAATCGGCATTGTTCTTACTTTGTTCATCTTATTGGAGTGAAGTGGAGAACAGATGTTTGTGTTGTGACTTGTGAGCTTCTTCTTCATGGAGAGAGGGATTGGGAAAAATGCCCTTTTGATGGAATCCATGCGGAAAATATTCGTGAAATGCATAAGAGCCAACTAAAAAAAATGTTTCTGTGATCTTTTTTGTGTCTAGTGCTTTTTATGTTTCTAAAGGGTATTACAAAATCCAAACCCAAGGTGCCCTTTTAATCTTCATCTGGTGCTCCACATTTTTTATGGGCATCTTTTATTAGCCTACATCAGATAACCGAAAGAACCAAAGTGCCAAAATATTGAAATAAAACCCATAGCCGAATCACATGATATATCATGCATGCATCATCCCATACCTATTTTGAGGTCATTGATATCCATAAATTTGATTTGGATACACCTCCTCTCATTTAAATCCTCAAAACCATTTATTAAGGGGCCTTAAAGTTTAAAGTCTGTTTGTTTGCATAGAATAAATAAATAAGAAAAGAACACACAGCCAACTAATAATTCAAATCCTAGTAAAATGAAGGTGACATCTAAGTGCTTGGTAAAATGTCTAAATGAATCTCAATCTTGGATTGAACTTGGATGTTTGCTTTTGGAGGTTTGGTGAGTGGTAAATTAAGATGGGAAGTTCTGTTGTTGAGTGTGGAGTGGGCTAGGCCATGCAGACCAAATGACCTTTTTTGTCTTGTGTATGGTTTGCTTGTGCATTCACAAGCAGTCGTGCTTAAGTAATGGGCACCTTGCATTTGTAAAATTGACTCTTTCATGGGAAATTTAAAAAATGGATGGTTAGAATCAATCTCTTTCCAGCGGTTTCTATAAAGACCGAACCCCAGAAATTGAGCTTTAATCATTCAATTCTAGATCAACTAATGGACCCTATTTAACAAATATCAAAGTAGCATTCTATATTTTTCTTTTCCACCTCTTCTTATAAGAATTTCTATATAATTAACTCACTTATGATTGCAGTGATGACTATGGGTTCTTCATGCTGGGGTTCATTGATCACATTTTACACAAGAGGTTCATGCAATTTACGTAAAAAGACATACCCTAATACCATGTGAAGATTGTCTATGACTGCTATGTGGCAGTTTGATGTTCAACTAAGAAGAGATGCAGAAATAGCTAAAGAAGCCCAGTTATAAAACATGATTCTTTTTTTTTTTTTTTTTTACAACATTTTGGTGTAATATGTATAGGATGTAGTTAAAATCAAATGAACCTGTTCTTTTTTGCTAGTGGGGGGATTTTGGCATACTTAGTACTATTCGTCTTGAGAAATATTGAAGTGAGCATGTAAGATGATTCTGTGTGACTGACTCATATCACATAAAGTGTATATGAACAATATAATGATATGATCCAAATGTTTGAAAGTGCCTATGAATGTACTTTCTTATTGCAATAGGTTCTAAGTGGATGGATGGTCAATGATTGCAATGGTTTCCAGGTTATGTTATGGATGTGTCTATGATTGCAATGACACCAATGAATTTTGTATTTTCAAAAAGTATGGATGTTCCATGGAACACCTTCTTAAACTAAATTTTGTACATGAAACATGTAAGATTGAAGTTGAGAGAGATCAGTGGAGGCCATAGTGAAGTTGAAAGAGATCAATGGAGGCCAGAGATGATGATATCGTCAAGTGGTTGATGATATGGGCAACTTTTGTACTATAGTGGGGAGGGCAAAGAAGACTAGAGTTGATGATATCGTAAACTTTTGTATTATAGTGGGTAAGGCAGAGAAGACCAAAGGTGATGATATCATCAACTTCTCCTTAATCTGTATGACATGACTAGATCACCCTCATTACATCAATGGGTGTTTCATTTTTCTTTTTCTTCAAATCACTTTATTTATAGATTAAAATGCATGGGCTCTATTTGAATTTTTGGAACCAAGTTGACCTATAACCGGTTATTGCAATGCAACAAAAGAAGCCTTCTACAAGTAACTCAATTTTGTCCAAATGCACAAACACTCATTTACACAGAGAGACTGCTTTCTGTTTATGAAGATTGAAACTAGCCCTAATTTCAGCCTTTTTAGAATTAGACAAATTGAAACTCCATTATTCCAACTTCCAAGAGCATGACTCCCAATGTACTCCAAAATATTCTTTACTAGTAAGTTAGGTTCTAAAAGTTTTTCTGGATACAATGGGCTATGTTCTGTTACAACCACGTATTTAATAACATACCTGTTGTTGAAGATTTATTTCACATAATAGATTCAAGAAAAATATATGAGTAATGAAATAGATCATTCAAAAATAAATAAAGGGAAAAAAATTAGAGTTCTTTGAAAAGAAGATGATTTGCAATAGAAAATCTGTGCTTTGCCCAAGTAAATAAATATAGGCAATTGACGATATCATCAACTTGGTCAATGATAGCATCAACTAATCATCAACTTCATTACAATATCATCAACTTAATTGACAATATCGTCAATTGAGTTATTTTTGTCAAAAAAAAAAAAGTACAAACAGTTGATTTGAGATTTTAATGTGTTTCTTTATAAGACAGTCTAATTATAATATACTCTTGATTATTTGGTAAAATTTCTTTAAAAAAATAATATTATGTATTTGTCAAACAAAAATTCTGGGTCCACAATTGACTGGATTCATCGATTATGTGTTTATAATGAAACTATATTTTACATGTGAACAATCCAACCATTTATATTACTATTCTGGTTTATAAAATGTCTCTTGGATATGAGGCAAGGACAGGGCTGGAGGGAGGGGAGGTCTAGAGGGGAGAATTGCCCCTCACTATTTCTTTGGTTAATGAGAATACAAGGGAAAAGATTTCAACAGGGAGCTTTTAATTCACTACAAGAAAAACCTTTTTGTCAATGAATTCATGTGTTGGCAAAGGTTGGTATTTGTGTTTCCAAACATATTTTGCAATGTAATTGAGTGTGTTGTCAGCATGTTGCCAAAGCCTCGTTAATAAAAGTATTCAGGGGTGCAAGTTGATCGTGTTGGGGAAAGTTAACTCTTTAGCAACGTAATATTCATTGCTAAAATATGTTGCCGAATCATTTTAAACGATACAAAAAACAAGGCCTGTGCGGGAAATTAGTTGACATACGCCAACGTAGTAGGTGTGTTGGCATAAGTTTTTAACCTTTGCCAACACACGTGGGGCATGGGCAAAAATCTACTTTCCGCAACGCAATATTTCATTGGGAAATAAGTTTTTAGCTCTGTCAGCACAAATAACTAGATTGGCAAAAGTATTACGTATCAAATTGGCATGTTCACAATTTGCTTTTGCCAACGTTGCTATTAGCGTCAACAAAGGTATGACATCACAGCTAACATTTATAAATTTTTTTATATACACCTGTATTCACATAAACTCATTTCAATTCAAAATAATTTCTCAATCTCAAATATCAAAATAAAACCAATCTCCGTGTGCATTCATAGTAAAATTCATCCAAACCTCAAATCATTTCCATTAATAATAAACTAAAATCATATCCAATTCAATTCCAAAACATATCATAATCCCAAATATCAAAATGAAAAAAGACAATATAAAAATATTCAAATAACATCTAGAAAATGTGTTAAATTCAAGCAGTATTCTCTCTCTTTTTATCTCTCTTTCATATTTCATCAAAGCTGCCATGCGTTACATGATGCCGCTTATCTATCTGTGAAAAAAGAAGAAAGAAATACCAATGAGAATTATTTGAATACAAACCATGAAGAACCCAAAATCAAATGTTTCTCTATGAAATCCATATTCTAAAAATTTATCAAAGCAAGAGAAACACAAGTTGTATGGTTAAGATGAGTTTGTTGATCGTGGTTCCTCACGGCCTCATATCTCCTATCATCATTTGTGAGATTTGACTCTAGAGTCAGGTTTTGGATGACAGTTCAGCCTTCGAGCACGCTCACTACGACAGACATGCTGGGCCAAAGTGTTGGATAACCATTAGTGCATAAGAGAACGACAATAAGCATCCCCATTGCCTCTTCTTTGGTGAACTCTAATCCCAATTTTGGATCAACCAGCTCTAGTAGACTTCCTCTCATTTGCAAAGCATAAGCCTTTACTGTCCACAGGGGAGAAACAATGTAACAAAATTGCTTCACCTAGTACGAGGAAAAAGCATTATGTTTGCATTAGCTTCTCAGTATGTGTTTTTATACATATAGTTTACAAGGTTCCACCTGAAAATCTAAGAGGCCCGACCTTGACAACAATTAGAAAGTCAAATGAATGGTTAAGAAAAAATACAATCATATGGTTGAATTATCCTAACAACTTAATTTGAGGGTTTTTTAAGCAAGAAAATGGATGGTTAAGAAAAAAAACCATCAATCTGGCTCTAGACTTTTTCTTCTGCTTCTTCTTCTAGTTTTTTTTTTTTTTTTCTTTTCACATAGAATCATCTAGTTGACATAGATGGTAGAAGGCTTCAAGGATGATAATGCAAGGAAACAGGATTCTTGCATGTTTGAAATAGAAAAGAAAAACTAGTACAAAGAAGAGCATACTAGATGATGAAGCAGCGCAGGGGAAGAAGATTAGCCAACGGGCTAATCTCCAAGCCAAAAGGCTTAGGGATAAATTGTCTAGGTGTCTCACCAAAGACAAATAACTCTCTCAACTGAGAACCAATGCTCAAAGCTTTATTCAATATCAAAATCTATATCTCTTGAAGAGATTACAACCTTATTTATAACTATAAAATTCTCTAAGAAAGGAAATACCTAATTCTAAACAGATAAGAAATCCTAAATCAAATCCAACTGGAATCAAATCCAACTGGACTTGCCAAATATCAAGCAATTACTATTAATATAATCCTACTACAATTCTACTATGTTTTGGGCCTGCGGGTGTAGACTTTCAATCGGGGCCCATTATGATGGCCTGGTCAATCATGGATCTGGCCTGCATCAGTTCTCCCCCGCTTGGAGGAGAACTCGTCCTCGAGTTCTGTAAATATCCACCTGGGTCGAAAATCATTCGAACAAACTTTTGTTTTATCTTCAAATCTATATTTTCATAACATGGCTTGAAAGCTTGTTGCAGTCTTTTCCTCCATGTGATAGTAGATTGAAATGTTTTCGACTGTGGGTCTTTGCATGGAGCTTGGATGTGTGAACAAACCAGTAGATGTTGCAAGTGTTGACAGTCAGATATCCATATGTGATCTCTGAAGATGAAGTCAATGTGGGGAACTTGTATAACTTGAACTACTTGTGAGATAACTGGAGCAGGGAATTTCACTGTTGGTGTCCTAATTGGATTTTCTGGAAAAGGCAGAACAATCAATTCTCTTAGATGTTCAATGTCGGCTTGATGTACCTTTTGCTTCGCACTTGAAGTTGCAATAAGATCTTCCTTTCCATGAATGGGCTTTTCAACATCATCGTTGGAATTTGTTTCTTCTCTGTGATCAACTTGTGACTCTTCAATTGATGGTGATGAGGTAGATGAAGATGTTGTTGATTGTAACAGAACAAGATCAACATATTGTCCTTTCCAATAGAAATAATAGATATTCTTCTCTTTGTCATATTGCACTTTCCGATTAAGAAGCCATGGTTGTCCCAAAAGAATATGAGTGATATTCATGGGAATTACATCACACCAAATTTTATCTTCATATACACCAATCTTGAAAGATACTAAACATCTGTGAGTTACAGTAATGACAGAAGCATTAGACCATGTAACTTCGTAAGGCATTGGAAGAATCTCTGTAGGCCAATTGAGTTTGTCAATAACATATTGTGCCACAAAATTGATAGTACTGTCATGATCAATAACTAGATTAGTTAATCGATCTTCACACCTTACTCGCGTCCGAAATATCATAGTCTGTTTCCATTCTTTGTCTTCCTTTTCATTGGTGGTGAGAAGTCTGCGAATGACAAGAGTGTGAGTATCTTTCGTTCATTGTGGAGAATGTTGTTGCTTAGGCTTGACTTGTTGCAGGTGAGACCATTGAAGCATGTGCTCAATATGAAGTGCTTCTTTGTATGCTTCATGAACACTGTGACATGGTTTCATTTTCTCAAGAATGTCTGGCTTCAAACCTCTGATAAAGCGAGTTAAATCATGCAGCTCATTCTGGTCCAAGCCACAAACTTGGTGCAGTCTCGAAAATTGATTTAAATATTCATAAACTGTCGAATTTGCCTGTCTGAGATTGAGGAACTGCTCAAAGTAGACCTTATTTGCAAAATACCAATCTCCATATTTATACTCATATAACATGCTTTGAATTTCATCAGATGGTCCAAAGATTTGCATTTTGATTTTACTATAAGAAATTCAAAAATCTTCTGAATGCTCAAAATTGACTAACCTGATGACTTGATCTTGTAGACAAAAATACGCAAGTGAAGATGGAACGTGAATCAGACCAAAATATTATCTTTTGAGAAGCAATGGCTGAGATCAATCAATCCAAAAAGAATGGATTTTTTTTTTTTTGGAGTGGGCTTGGGCCGGAGTGGGCCTGGGTTGAACAGCTGCTGTGGACCTGGGCTGAATCAGGTGCTGCTGTGGGCCTGGGCTGAAGCAGGACAGGCCTGTCAAGTCTGGGTCAGGTCAGACCCGGACTGTTTCAAAAGTGGGTTAGACTGGGGTGGACTGGGGTGGGTGTCAGGTCAGTTTTGGCCCAAACTGATAGCGGCCCAACTGATCAACTTTTAAAGGCAAGAGTCAACGAAAAGGAAAGAGAGGAAGGACAACGAAGAGCTTATCTGCAGGAAGAAAGGGAAGACTCTGCCGGCGAGGGAGAGAGAGATCGCCGCGGGCGATGGCGGTCTTCTGCCGGCGAGGGAGAGAGAGAGAACTGCCGCAGGAGAAGGCGGTCGTCTGCCGGCGAGGGAGAGGGAGAGAACGACAGCGGGAGCCCGCGGGGCGATGGCAGTCGGTTGCTTCCAGCCGGCGATGGAGAGAAAGGAACGCCAGCAGGCGAGGGCGTGTGCGTGGCGGCGCTGGTCGAGCGCACACCAGCAGGCGAGGGCAGCCGGCGATGGATCGCAGCGCGCAGGCCGTCGCGTCCGCGCCTTTGTCTCGGTTTCTGGTTTTCGTCTGTTGCGGGCGACTGCAATTGCTGTGTTGATTTTTTTTTTTTTCTGGGGTTGGGAATAGATGATAGCAGCCGAGGGGTTGGGACGGATATGGGGTTGCGGTAAGGAGATGGGTTGGTGGACGGTTTGGAAGTGGGTTGTGGAAGAGGGTTGTGGAAGAGGGTCGATTTGGGGTTGTCGATGCGAGATGGAGGGGTGGTGGCTGGTTCGGGTTCCTGGGTTCGGCTAGGGTTGGGAAAGAACTTGCCGGGGGCTGGGGGGGGGGGGGGGTGGGTGGTGGGAAGTGGATTGGTGATGATGAGGAGGAAGGGAAGATGGTTCGGTGGGAACGGGGGATGTTTACTGGCGGGGAGGAGACGGCTTGGAAAGGGGTTCCGGGGAGGGAATGGGCTCGGGTGAGGGTTCCGATTGCGCGGTGGGTTATGGAAGGGGTCGCGGGAGTGGGGCGATGGTGGGATGGTTACGGACGAACAGAGACGAACGAAAACTGAACCACACGCACGCACGGGAACCTCGAATCGGCGATCAGACGGCGATCCGAGCTTGGATCTTCGTCTCTGATACCAATTGAAGCAGCGCAGGGGAAGAAGATTAGCCAACGGGCTAATCTCCAAGCCAAAAGGCTTAGGGATAAATTGTCTAGGTGTCTCACCAAAGACAAATAACTCTCTCAACTGAGAACCAATGCTCAAAGTTTTATTCAATATCAAAATCTATATCTCTTGAAGAGATTACAACCTTATTTATAACTATAAAATTCTCTAAGAAAGGAAATACCTAATTCTAAACAGATAAGAAATCCTAAATCAAATCCAACTGGAATCAAATCCAACTGGACTTGCCAAATATCAAGCAATTACTATTAATATAATCCTACTACAATTCTACTATGTTTTAGGCCTGCGGGTGTAGACTTTCAATCGGGGCCCATTATGATGGCCTGGTCAATCATGGATCTGGCCTGCATCAGATGATCTGCATGATTTCATATTCACATTCATACAATTTTTTCAAAGTATAAAAACAAATTAAAAAAAGAAAAAGAGTCCTCTTAAATTGCTATAATCAAATCAGATTATCTAAAATTTAATTTACCGTCAGTAAACCAATGAGAATTGAGACCCGAGTAGCATCAAAAGCTGCACAAAACCCTACACTCCTTTTAACCAAACTCAATAAAAATGAAATACAAACCATCTTCGGCGAATATAATCTACATATTGAGCTAGTGCTAAAATCCAAGGAAGCCATGATATCACTAGTTTAGACTTAAGAGTAACTTAAGAATAGTTGCAGCATAATACAACACACTTGATTGTCTAGTGACCTTCAATAAAAGTGATATATTAGGATAGGAATTAGCCACAACCAACATGATCAATCAAATGTTGATAATAAAAAAATAGACATGTTAATTGAAAAGTCATAACTACTTGAAATTCTTGAAATGTAACCATGACACTTGCAGAAACTAAAGAAATCTACTTTATTTTAAGATAACAATGGTACCTGCTGAAAGAAAACCAATCCTGCACCATGATAAGTGCCTTCAAGCATTTTCCTTGAAAAAACTCCCATACTGAATCTTCCTTCTCTTCATCAGCATAAGAAAGCTCAATCAAAATTTCAGTTATTTGTTCTGCTGCTGAATCATTAATACTTTGACCTTGTAGCCGATAGTGGCAAGGTATAGCATATTGTCTTATATTCTGCAAATTGCCTTTTCCCTATATGGCACACAAAAGCAGCCATCAAGGAAATGGTGGTAATTACACCACATGATGAGTCCCATAATAAGGGATATAGGTGCACTAGTTCCATACATATAGCGCCATCTTGATACTTCATTGGCAAAAAGACTACCAGCAGCATAAACCAACTACATTATAGGTATAAGCAATCACTATTTGAAAGTTTAGTTGTTTATGGTAAGCAAAAAATTCAATGAAGTGCTTGAATTAATAACTCACGAGCATCCCAAGAACTATAAATAACTCCTTAAGATGGGTTAGCCTGCCTTGTAGTTGACATGGGGCAATCTCAGCAATGTACATAGGAGTAGCATGCATGGCCTAAGATTGTGAGAAAACTACAAATTACTTCCTATTCTAACATAAAATCCTTGAACTTTTAAGGTTACTTAAGCAATATTCCCTTGTTTTTAAGACAATGAGGCCATTCGAGTAATGCAACAATGGGCTAAATGCCGACACTACAAAAAAATGTTTAAGTAAAGCTATAACAAGGGGATGAAACTTAGAAAGGAAACATAAATTGAATGAGAGAGAGAGGGCACATCATTTATCGTGAAAATGTACTCAACATACATTCATACATATATATATAAAGAAACTCGTGATAACAATATTCATATCAAGAAGGGGCTACTAGAAATTACCAATCTAATCCCAATACTAAACACAAAGCGTCCAATCATCATAATATGAAAATTAGGTGCTACTGCTGTCAATAAAGCTCCAACAAGGTATATGACTAGGAGATGAAACAATCAACTCCCTTCGCCTTCCTTCAATCAAAAAGCTCGGCTTTCAAATTCTATTTGAGAAAAAAAAAAAGGAAAAGGGATAACAAACATCGAACTATAAATGAAAGCTCAAAAAGGTTGAGGAAGAAGAAACCTAGAAAGTCAATAACACTAAATGCTAGCACAGACCAATTAAGGCCCCTTGCAGTGAGCCACTGACCTATCCATTTCAACACCAGCAAATAAAAGGAAACAGATTGTTAGAAAGAACAGAACCCTTGTGGTCTATTGTAGGAATCACAATCACTGCCATGCAGTTCAACTCGCCACAAGCCCAATTTCCATTGGAGATAAGCCATACTATGTCATTCCACTCAAAGTGGATGATTGAAAGAAATTAAACACCCATAATCAATTACATCATAAGGATGGTTACAAACCATAAAGATAGTTACAAATTCTGAAATAGTTTTTTACTAACTAGAAATGCATAGGTTTGCTGTCATCAAATAAGAAAATGTCATGGATAGTATGGATGGCATGTACCTCTATTGAAATGGTAGCACCAGATGGAGCACCAATATCATAGCCATACGGAAGTCCTCCTAGAGGAGGGAACAGAAAACTATCATCATATCAGAGAGAGACATCAGCCATCACCATTGCATTAAAGTGATCATTGGCATCTATCGTCACGGTGAAATGAAAATGAAGACGCCAGGACATTTCTCATTTTCTCCCCCATCCTAGAGTAGGGAACAGAAAACTATCATCATATTAGAGAGAGACATCAATCATCACCATTGCAATAAAGTGATCATTGGCATCTATCGTCACAGTGAAATGAAAATGAAGACACCAGGACATTTCTCATTTTCTCCCCTATTAACTTCTATCTAGCTTCCCCTTTGTTGGGTTGTGGCCAGTTTGCTAGTGGTTTAGGACTAGAAACTATGAGCACCATCCAGGAGCTTAGAACTCAAGCTCATGCGAACAGCAACAAAAGCCTCTTTGGGGGTGGTCCACAAATTACTAATCTACCGAATGGCTTCAACTTCCATAATTATTCTCACAAAAATCACAATATAACAAACACGATCATGCTCTTAATTAAAGTGTTCATATCATCAGGTATCAAAATCCCTATTTTGATACCTAACTCAGATCCCAAAATGAGAGAGAGAGAGAGAGGAAGACGAAGAAGAAAACCTGCAAAGGTTCCGCATTGTACATCGGGTTGTGGAGATCGTCACATCGGTGCCCTAAAACAGAGATAGATCAACTGACTCACATCAGAAACCATATGAGAAAGAGAAATCGAAAACATATGTTATGTATGAATAGAGAGAGAAAGGTGTGTTTACAAAGGCGATTGGAGAGGGCGTTGCAATGCTGAGCTGCAAAGGAATTGCGAGATGGTTAAGGAAGGAAGTTTCAGGTTCTCCAATTCAAGAAACTCCACATCTGACTACATCCAAACAAGGAAGGAGAAAGAAAATAAAAGAAAGTAGGAGAAATATATAGATAAAGAGAGTACCAGAGTGCAGAAGAGAAGAGTGTCCCGACCGATTAGGGACCGATTAGAGACCGATAGAGAGAACGCAGAAAGACAAAGGGCTGAGCATGGGAGACGTGTAAAAAGGAGGATTCAGCACCCATCGAAATTTGATATGAAAAACCACAGTTAAAGCTGTCATTTTTTTTTGTTTTTTTTTTTTTTGGACTAGAGAGGGTTGGCCCGGCTGCATCGATAGGACACCCAATCCCATACCACCACTGGGGATCTGTTATTCCCACTCCGCATTGGGCCAACTTAGCATAAAGCTGTGGTTTTTTCAAAAACAACAATGTAAAACTAGCCATGGCATGAACTGTCACTATATGGCGTCCAACTACGTTGTTTTTGGACGTTTTTGATGCAGTGATTGATTATTTATGAAAAATATTAATAAAAATTTCAAGTGTTTTTATGATAATTGTGGAAACATTGATAGATTTGCAAATTAAAAATAGGTAAAAAAATTGTAAAATGAGAATATGAGCATAGCTAATTAAGATGGGTTTTTGCCAACGCACTGTGTGCAATGTCACCAATGCAGTATGTGCGATGTCAGCTAAGATTCTTCTTTGCTAATGGAAGTAATGCGTTGGCAATGTTTAAGGTGCATTTCCCAATGCACATAGGTATAGTGCAAATAGGTCAAACCATTGCCAATATTTGTTTATATCACCAAAGGGGAACATTTCATCGCCAAAAATTTCAATGTCTTTCGGGGGAATTTTTGTTGCACTCCAATGTAATTTCGACACCTTTTGCCAATGTAATCTCATTTCCATTGGCAAAAGTATATAAGTTTGTGACTTTTGCCAACTCATTATTATTTGTGTTGGCAAAAGATAACATTTAGCAACACTATTGGGATGATATTGGCAAAAAGCGTTAAAGATTGTGCAATTTGTTGCACTAGTTTGGGCTCACTTTACACAATCTTAAAAAATTTTTAAAAATTAAGAATCCCCAAAATACCCCCACCCTTTTTCTCCATACACACTTCTCTCTCCTTCCCTCGTCCCCTTCCCCACCTTCCCTCTAGCTAGCGGCAGAGGGGGACTCCCCTCTCCCTCTTTCTCTCCCTATTCATCTCCCTCCCTCTATTCTTTCTATCTCTCTCTCCTCCCTCTCCCTTTCTCCCCCTCCAAGCAACGCTCCTTGTTGCTGCAAGGGGAGACGCTGCGGGGAGGGGGAAAAAGGGGGGAGGGAGGAGAGAGGGAAAGAGAGAGAATAGAGGGAGGGACAGGAAGAGGAAGAGGAAGAGGAAGAGGGAGGGGAGGGAGAGAGGGAGAGGAGAGTCCCCCTCCACCACCGAAGCTCATTGCCAGCCGGAGGGGAGGAGGGAGGGAGAGAGAAAGCGTTTAGGGAGATAAAGTGGTGGGGGTATTTTAGAAAATTTTAATCTTTATTTTTAAGGCAGTGTAGATAGAGTCAAAACTAGTGTACATCTAGCAGATTCCTTTCAAAATTGTTGAAATTGTTTTTTGTTTATTACATACATGTTTGCCCTTCCTCATCTACTTTGTTCCCTCTAATAAATGGAAAGAGTTTAAAAGCTTTTGAGGTTAATTTTTTCTATTGCTTGAGTCCAAAAGGTAATTGCAGGTTTTAAGGAGCAAATCATTCATTTCCACCCTTTTTTCTCCAAAATGAAAGTCTCCATAAGAGACATTTCTCTTTCTAGGCATTTTGAGATGCTTGGACTTGGATATCTTAGCTATCCATCCTTAGATTAATATAGGAGTTAGTGCTACCATATTTAAGAATGCATTTAAAATATGATACGCTCAATCTTACGGTGAGACCAACCCCCTATTTGAGTAAAAATTCATTAAAGTCCACTTATAAACCATGTCATGCATTATAAGTAGCATGGATAATGCACCTCGATTCTTCACCTTTTCATGGCATAAGATAATGGTTATTAACGATATGCTCCCAATAATACATGCCTACCATGAGCATCACAGCCCATCAAATGATAACAAGTAACTAATCAATGGATTTTCAACTATCCTTGTATATCATAAGCACATTCCTAAACAGCATCGTCATGGGTAAGAATTGAAATATGCAGTGGAACTATGGGCTTACCTTTCTGGGAGGTTCAACGCAGCGGGAACCTTGACACAAAAGTAGTTTTCTGGCTATGGGTCAGGAACCAAATGGGGTCCAAGGTGAAAGTAAAGAGGAGGAACCCATTAGGAAGCTCCAAAATGTCTAGGCCACCTTTTAACCTCCATACCAAAGGCAACCTTTGGAGCAAGATTTTTGTTGGAACCGTCTTCTGAAGGAGTTGGCCAATGAGGGTGACGGTGTGCTGCTCTAGCTCCATGTGGGAGGAGTGGGTGGGGGTGTGATGCTCCGTCATTGAGGATGATTCCATTTCCATCTATCCATTAGGGGGCTCTAGTGGAAAAGGCAAAGGAAGGGGGGAACGAAATTCAGAGCGAGGAAGGAATTGGTCATGTCCAAACTGCAATTGATGGTTTGATTGTGGAGTTATTTGTATAATAAAAGCCTAATCATTTACTTCCTTAGAGCATCGACAACAAGGTTATGTATTCTTTAGCCAAATTTAAACTAAAAATACACAATTCTATTTTAGCTAGCCATCTTTTCAACTACACACTCCAACAATGCTATCTATCCTTTCTCTATCTCATTTAAATATTAATTTTTTATTCATTTTTAAACACATACTCCAATCATTTTATTTTAATGTACATACTACATAACAAAGTCAACTCCATTTAGAGTTTTTTAATGTTTAGCTAGTGTACAGTGGCTAGCTAAATTTTGCTAGCTAAAATGGGACAATATAAAATAGCTAGTATGATAGCTAATTTATCAGAGTCATTTTCTTTTTGTTCAAACTAGCTATTTTAGCTAATGAGAACTTTTAGCTAGTCTGTTGTGGATGCTCTTATAATTTAATATGGACTTATGTTTTGGCCTTTTCTTTTCATTCAAATTTTATGATGGTCTTTGATATCTAAATAGACTGTCCAAAAAGTAATCTTGAAATGAAGGTGATGTGGTCACTGTTAGTTTTATGTTTTGTATTTCCAGTATAGCCGGATTGGTACATTGGTCTAACCAATGAACGAGTTCAGAGTCATGGGTATTTTGGTCATTCATTATAAGAAAAAGCCTTTTTTGTCAACGCATTTATGTGTTGGCAAGGTTTAGTATCTATGTTGCTAAACATATTCTGCAGCGTAATTGAGCGCATTGCCAGCATGTTGCCAAAGCCTTATCAATAAAAATATTCCACGACACAAGTTGACCGCATTGGGGAAAGTTGTAAGGTTCCGAATCCCACTAATCCTAATCTATGTTAATTAATCGTGTTCTATATTAATTAAACCTTGTAAAGGTTAATCGAATATAAAAACTATTAGGTTTGGGTCTTAGATAGGTAGTTGGGCGGAGTTTGAGCCTTACTTCAGTAGTTGAGGACCTTTTTGTAAATTGTTCTTGCATCTTATGGACACAACATCCATCGCCTCTCGTGTAATTTTTTGTGTAGATCATCTTTCATGTTGGACCCAACTTGATTTGGATCCATCTTGGGCTAACTAAGGCTATGTCACTTAAATCGTAAATATCCTGAAGAAATAGGTTTGCATGCAAGGGCAGGAAAATTCCATTTAAAAGATGCAACTCAACGTTCCTTCTTTTTTCTCCTTTTCTGCAATTGCTGGAGCTGCTTCCTCTCTTCCTGATTCCTTTCATTTTCACTTTAATTTTGAAGAGCTACTAGGGTTGGGGGTCTTACATGCGTTAGAGATAGTCTTCACCCATCTTCCTCTTTTTCATAGGAGTAGTCTCTTCTTTGAGAAGTACTTCCTCTTCAAGCTACAGCTCACTAAGGTGAGGATTTACCTTCATTTTATTCATTTGGGTTTATTAGAGAGTTAAGGACCCAATTACATGGCATGCATGCGAATCTAAACCCCATTCTTCATTACATGTTCTATTTGTAAAAAACCCATTCTCATTTGGAAGTTCTTCCCTAACCACACAAAAAGAAGGACTTAGAAAGGGCAAACACTATTAAGAGGCAAGTATTAGAGTTTCTATGTGTTATATGTGTGATTAAGCCATTGATTCTTGGGTCAGTTCTTTAAAATTCCCCAATTTCATTCATCTTTTCATTGTTAATTGTGTATAAATGGGGTGCAGATTGAGTTAGAGTGATAAAAATGGGATAGAAGAGTTTGTGGGTATTGAACACCATCAAGTATACTATAATCAAGTCATGTAAACTCCTCACAACTCAGGTTCTGTATTGGTCCTGTATTGAAACTGAGCTACAGAATTAAGTTCAGATTCTGAAGTGTACGACGAAGCCACGGCTAAGCCGTAATGTTCACGGCTCAAAGTCCCGAGAGCAACAAAATTGGCTTTTGTATTGCGGCTTACCCACGGCTGCACCGTGAAATGGACTACGGCTACACCGTGCCCAGCCCGTGCCCAAGCCGTAAGCCCTCTTACGACGGACTTTCCAGAAAGCTTGAAAAACCCATTTTCTTCTACGGCTTGCACACGGCTAAACCGTGTAATGCCTTACGGCTAAGCTGTAACCCAACCGTAACCTAGCCGTAGGCTTGACACGGCTAAGGCATAGGCTAATATACGGCTAAGCCAAAAATGCGTTTGAATTTTTAGAGGAAACCTGAGCCACTCGGCTAAGTCGTAGCATTATACACGGCTAAGCCGTAAGAACTCAGTGAAATTCAAGATATTAGAAACTTTCACTAACCTTGGAGGACCTTAGTATTGGCACCTTTCCTACCATCACATTGGCCAACGGTAAGTACATGTTAAAGAGAATGAGAAATTCCTGGATGATCTCCCAATGTTAAGTCATGGATGTTGGCATAAAAGAAAAAGGGTGTCCTTTGTATACACAAGGTAATACCAAGGTGCGGTAACACAATGGCACCGGACATTTTATGAGTACATCAAGTTGAATGACCCTGGGATCATGGAATTATTTATCATAGGGGAGGCTAATAATTCCTTTGACCCTTACTCAATTCAAATGCATTCATATTGTTAAATACCTTGCTTCAACATGATTGTTCATACATTCACTCTCTCTAGTCAAACCCTAAGGCAATTCAGACCTGAGCTTCTAATGAGTGCATGTCTGACAAGCCAAAGCTTCTAACGAGTGCGTGCTTACTGGCCAAAAAGGGGTATAGCTGAGGTTCGAGCCTTGTAGCTCATGTGTATATGCTCGCTTAATTATTCGTCTGTTTCATGACTGATTATACTTCAGATTATTATTCCTTATGTGTGATATGATTCATATGATTGAATCCGAGTTGGCACCACCTAGCTTGTGCCCTTTTGGGTATTTTGTCACTACTACAGTAGTTTACGGAGGAGTTATCGGTACTCCTCAGGGAGCTAGTTTGATCTCCTAGCGACCCATATATATGTATGCTTCCTTTCGGGAGAATAAAGCCTCGTGGATGCCAATTAGTGTGTACTATATCTTTATTTTGATTCCTCTATTATTACTCATGCACATCATGTTTAGTAGACTATTATGGTTCTCCTATGCAGTGTATATTAATAAGTTCATTGGATATATTATGCTAGTTTCATATGCTCAATACTTGCTTAACCGTCGTGTTAACAGTGTTACCCTTGGTATTGCAGGCGCGGAACCCAATCCCAACCCGAGTGCTAACGGGCCCTCGGAGGGTACCCCAATGGTACCTCGGGGTATAGATGAATGGAATGATGGCGATGTCTTTTATTAGTCATCCTACGGAGTGCGCCGGTTCTAAAGATGTTACCGTCAAACCTTTGATTGACCCTTGGGAATGCGCAAATTGAACCTTTTGTACCTAATTTCTTTAAGTAGTAGTTGGATTGTACGACATGTTATCTAAGTTTTTAAGCACTGACATATATAACTTTATCTATCTATGAATATTTGAGGATATGTTTCTTTTGTCTTGGCTTTTGATCATTATAGAGTATTTCGCAGGAGTTTGTTATAATGAGTTATATTCCTATGTGTGTTGGCATTCATCACCCGTTCCTATGGAATCTTCCTTGTAAGAATTCATGCACAATTCTTCAAAGCACGGATTACTACGGGATTACGTATCCACGCCTTGGGGGCCCACTTAAATCCCCAATTCTCGGGATCAGGGCGTGACAAAAGTTAACTCTTCAGAACTTATTATTCAGTGCGAAAATACATTGTCGAATCATTTTAAACATTGCCAAAAGATGGTCTATTGGGGAAATTAGTTGACATACACCAATGCAATAGGTCCGTTGGCAAAAAGTGTTAGGGATTTGCCAACGTACGTAATGCGTTGGTAAAAGTCCACTTTTCCCTATGCATGTGACGTGTCGGTAAAAGTCTACTTTCAGCAATGCACGTGTTACGTTGGTAAATATTCACTTTTTGCAATGCACGTGGTTCAATGGAGAAATTCCACTTTCCGTAACGCACACGGTGCATTGGCGAAAGTCCACTTTCTGCAACGCACATGGTGCATTGGCAAAAGTCCACTTTCCGCAACGCACGTGACTCATTGGCAAAAGTCCAAATTTTGTAATGCACTTAGCGTGTTGTTAAAAGTCCACTTTTAGCAACACAATGTCTGCATTGGCAAATAAATTTTTTTGCTCCACCAACACAAATAATTGCGTTGACAAAGGTATTACATATCATGTTGATATATTTAAAATTTGCTTTTGCTAACGCCACTATTAGCATTAGCAAAGGTATAACATTACACCTAACATTCCTTAATTTTTATACACAACCAATATTCATATAAACTCATTGCAATTGAAAATAATTTCTCAATCTCAAATATGAAAATAAAAAGCCAACCTTAATGTGCATTCATGATGAAATTCATTTAAACCTCAAACCATTTGCATTTATAATAAAATTATATCCAATTAATTCTAAAACATACCTTAATCCCAAATATCAAAATAAAAAAAGACAAAATAAAATATTTAGACAATGTATTAAATTGAAAGCAAATTCTCTCTCTCTCTCTATCTATCTCTCGTTTCATCAAAGCTACCATGCATTCCATAATGTAACTCATCCATTTGTGAAAAATGAAGAAAGAAATACATCAAACATGTTTTCAAACACATTTCAAGTATAACATATGTGCAAAAAATTTAGAATGAGATTAGAGAAGCCATTGGAGTTTTTAATCAAGCAGCTCAATAAATATAAATGCATGTTTTATTCCAAACTAAAACAGAAATTCTAAAACTGATGTATTGAGATTCATACTATAAACATGAATTTACTAACTAAGAAGTCTTAGCATGATCGGCTCCCGATACGTTTGCCTCACCAGGCGATGATGTCGAAAAGAATCCTGCCCACTGTAGGGCCTCTATTGGCATAGCCTAGAAAGCTAAGAATTCTTCAATTTTTTTGTTTGCAACTTCAATTTGATCTTTAAGGCTCCACTCTTCATGATCATGTGCTTGAGTCTGAATGACACTCCTAAGAGACGAGGGTTTCAGTCTAACCCCGAATCCATTCAAGTACCCCGGTCTCGAGCCAAGCACCTTAATTGACATCTCCTCCTTGCTCATCGGGGCTGCACTGAGCTATAAACACCGATCTAGCACTTTTACTAATTCATCCTATCATTTTTATAAGGAATTAATAATTAATTATACTGAGAAATAATATTATTACCATCTAAATAGATTAAGAACTAAAGTAAAAGAGTAATAACCATTATTACATATGTAATATGCTATAAGCAAGCTATAAACAAAATAGTCTATCCACTGTATTACAGCTAGTATCACAAGATTCTAGTGGTACATGTGCACACACACACATACACACACATATATATACATACATATATGATTTTCCTTGCATTTCAGATTCAGCCAATCGTTCTTCAATTTACTCCAATAGGAGTCCTTATAAAAGTCCACAAAGTGGGGTTTTTGGCCGCCATTCTCTGCCACTTGATTTCATTAATTAGTTTTATAAGTAAGGTTATATGAAAGTACTAGAAAATAATTAATATTATTTTTTGAAATTATCAAGAATTAACATCACCATGATATACATCGTTGATGGAAAGGACCTCGACCCACATGCATGATTATAGGGCAGTAGTGCATGGGATGCTTTGGCTTTCTGTGACTTAGCCTATCAAAATAAAGAAACCAAACAAGGAAAAAGTTAGTAAATCCCAATTATATTAAATCTGAACCAATAGAGATTCACGACAAATGGCTTAGGAACATATAAAACATATAGATATTACCTTCCACTTCTTATTAGTCCATACATGGTCAATCATGTAGTTTCAATGCTCTGGCTTAATGCTATTAGGTGGCTGAGTTTTGAGGTCAACACCTTCTTCCAACATATTCTTATACTTAAGTTGCAAGCTACACTTCTAGCTCCTGTATAATGTCTGACATTTTTTATCAATTGCTGCCTATATATACTTTGGGATCAGTTATGTAATCCATGATCTCAAACTTCCCCTGCAAACATAATGTTAGTGCATTGATATCTATTAAATAATACAAATTAACCTTATTAGTTAATTAATAAATTTCAATTACCAAAGCTTGTTGTATGATGGCCTCTCTAAGTGAAATATCAATATCACTCCATGTATTGATGCCCTGTAGTGGTGTTAGCACTCTAATCTCTTTGGCAAGCTCCATCACAAAAGAAAAGGCATTAAGCCCCACTGGCACATTGCAATCATCCGAGAACTCCACTGAGAGTTTTTTACTGGATCGTGCTACAAGCCTCTCAGTGCTTCTACCTTTTGTTGGGCCTTGTACAAACCTTTTGGTTCGGCTTGAGGCTAGAAAGAAAAAAAAATGTTGTTTAAGCTTACATGCATAACACTTAAGAGTAAGATAAAAATAATAAGTGAAGAACATTAGATTCTTACCTACACTACGAGCTTGGGTGGTCGATGCATGCATTCACTAATGGTGCATGTTGTCTGTGCAAGTTGGGACTGTGCCAAAGGAGTATGTGGGGTCTATCTAAGTTGGGATTGTACCTCCGAGATTAAGGACTGTGTGGGTATGGAAATTGGTAGATGACGAGCTGATTGACGTTTGGCAGTCATCGATGAGACCTGAAAGAAAAGAAAATAACAGATTATGTGTATATATATCACTAATTATTAATAATTACCATATTATGTGCACAATATCACTAATTATCAACAATACAAAGAAGTGTCGTTAGTAAAGAAAAATCAATCTTAGATGATACTCACAGACATTACCTTTTTAATTTGAGATCCAAAACACTCATCATCACTATCACCAGCATATTCTTCATCATCCTCACTGAAGTAACTCGGTCCTTCCTCACCCTCTGGCAGACTATACTCCTCATCATCTTCCTTAACCATGTTTCTTTTTCTCTTCTTAACTGAATTCGTATGGGTGATCTTTTCAATCGACGCCCTCCAAGAATTTTCCGTCATGTGCAACCCCAAAGCTTTAAGTCTCACTTGGTTTTCCGCAATGGTAGCCATTCTTTCCTTTTCAATATCTGACATCTTCTGCCTCAGAGATTCATGTTTGGCCCATAATTTTTCATTCTTGGGCATTTTAGCAAATTCTAGTTATTGAAAAATGATGAAAACATGCATGAATAGTCAACTAACAGCAAAATATGATTAAGAATAAAAGTCGGAAAATATTTAACCATTTACATAGCTTGCTAGTGAGAAAACATTAGCATCAATATATTTGTAACAAATACAGAGCAAAAAACTGAATAAATGTAAATAGCAAATTTCTAGAAGTTAGGTTGAATAGAATATTTCTCCATATGTAAACCAATAAATTTATTAAGAACATTTATTCATATGTAAAGGAAAACAAATACTACATATTGCTTTCTATATCAGATCTATATCCGAATCAGAATGCCTTTGTTGGACATCTTCTTCATCATCTCCATTCTCTATCATTGTTTCATCCTTATCATCACTATGGTCCATCATTTGTACATCACCAATATGTACTCGGCTGCTTGAATGCAAAACCCTATCTCTTGAAATAATCTCGGGATCAATACATCCCTACATATTGAATATTAGTATCTTCAATGACCATTTGGACAGCCCCGGTTGTTTCTTCCTGCTGGTACGCATCATTAGATTCGGATACTTCTACTAAGCTATGATCATCACCATCCAACTTTGGTACTTCCCATAATCCCCGATGTCGGACTCGTTATATGACTTGCCAATTTGTATCTAATTTTATATCTTTAACGTAAAAGACTTGCCGCACCTGACTTAGCAAGACAAAGGGATCACTTTGATACCACTGATTGTTGACATCAATACTTGTGCAATGTGCATGTGTTTGTATTGTTCTCCTACTATCGGTCTTGAACCGTTTACATTGGAACAAAACAACTTTATTCCCATACAGGTATTTCATTTCCCAAACTTTGCATAAGTATCCTTAGAAGTTAATCGTTTGCCCTTTATGGTCGCCTTTTAAAACTAACCCACTATTTTGGGTTTTATGACGATTGTCTAGATCTCTAGTATGGAATCGGATTCCATTAGAAATGCAACCTGAATAGAGATTGACTATTGCATCGGGAACATTTGCTAATGACTAGAGGTCATCGGTTGCCTCTGGTGACCCTTGTGACTGCATTTAATTTATCTACATCAACAACATATAGTAGACGTATTAAGTTACTGTAACGTCAAGCATAATTGAAAATATCTTATATATCTTACACATAATTTAAACCAGTTTGGAAAATATTGTCATTGTATTTGAGTGATATCACGTCCGCTTGAATTCTATAGTAGATTCTTGTGTTCCCTAATTATAGAAATTTGAATCATAAGTAAAAATCCTCAAAACTCAAAAAATTTTTACAAGTTATGCATACACTTGATTAAATGACCACATACTCTAGGTACTGTTATACTTCGATGCTATTATACAACACAAACCATTACGCCATTTTAAGTTCCTTCTCGGACACCTGGGGAACCCTTGTGAATCATCTAAAAGGACGAACGTTTTGTGTGAAGACCATTAATCCTAGACCACAATGACCACCATCAGCATTCTATTCGTCTAGATTAAATACGGTTTCGACCTCATTAAAGTACATTGAGCAAAAAGTTAGACATTCTTTAACAATATAAGCCTCAGCAATTGAACCTTCAAGCCGAGCTCGATTGGCGACGTACCCTTTCAAAGTCCCTAGAAATCTTCAAACAAACACCAGCTAGAATTAAGTTACAAATGCAATACAATTAGACTAAAAAATATCTTGAAAATCACACTAGGATAATAACAATTATTTTTCAATTAGGTACATCCAACGATATTGCATTGGTCTCGCAAGCATAGCCTCACGTGGCAAGTGGACCGTTTAATGGAGTATCACATCGAAGAATGTTAGAGAAAAAATCTTTCCAACTTGCAGAGTATGGGAACTATATGTTCCTTTAATTTTTTTTCAAATTGTTTTTCCCCAATGTCTTGGAGCACAGCTCCTCAAAATAATTACCTAACTCGAACAATGTAGTAGAAATATCCTTGCTGAGGTATCCACGCATCCCAATTGGCATAAGTCGTTATAGAAGGACAGGACAATCATGGCTTTTCAAACTTGATAATCTACCATTTGTTGTGGTCACTCATCTCGAGACATTTGCTGTATAGCCATCTGGAAACTTTATAGATTTCAAGAATTCACAAAAACCCTCTTTCTCCTTCAGGGTCAATGTGTACCTCGCTGGGGGCATCACATATTCACCATTAACACACTTCCGTATGTGCAATTCTTTTTTAATGCCCATGTCCTCCAAATCTCGACGTACTTTTCTGTGTCCTTATTCTTCCTGTCTATGTTCAATAAAGTTCCAAGAAACTCATCACATATATTTTTCTCGATGTGCATGACTTATAGGTTGTGCCGGAGTTTTAGTCTGAAGTTTATAAAAGATGCTTTTTTTTTGTCCAATTAAGTTCTTCAATGCTACGGGGTATCTTTTTGTTGCTTTTATGCTTCCCAAACTTGACAGTTAGCAAGCGATCCATCTGCTCTAATGTCTTCTCCACCAGTAACTCCAAGGATTTTGTTCAGAGCTCAACCTTACCATTAAAGGCCTTATTTCTTCGCCAAGGGTGGTTCTTAGGCAAATAATATCGATGGCCCGTGTACCTGGTCTTTCTTCTCAAACCTTGTGACAATGGATTATCATTACAATTTGGACAAACTAAATAACCTTTTGTACTCCAGCCTGACAAGTTACCATATGCAGGAAAGTCGTTTATGGTCTACATTATAGCTGCATACATTCCAAAAGTTTAGTTGCTAAAGGCATCATAAGTCAGTATACCATTTTCCCACAATTCATTCAATTCTTCAATTAGCAGTCACATGTAAACATCGATCTCTCTTCCAAGTGCTTGTGGTCCCAGAATAAGTAGGGACATCATGAAAAATGGCTCCTTCATGCACTTCCAAGATGGAAGGCTGTAGGGCATAAGTATTACAGGCCACATACTATAAGAGTTGCTCATGTTTCCAAAAAGACTAAATCCATTTGTGACTAGCCCTAGTCTTACATTACGGGACTCAGATGCGAACTTGGATATTTTATGTCGAAGTCCTTCCACTCCTAACAATCAGCTGGATGCCTGAATATCCCTTCATCAAAGCGCTTATCACTATGCCATCTCATATCCATAGCTGTCTTTTTAGACATGTACAATCTCGGCAACTTCAGAGTCAGCTGAAAGTAACGCAGGACTTTATGAGGGATCTTCTTACCATTGCCATCATTGACTTCGTATCTAGACTCTCTACATATCGGATATTTTTCTAAATCTGCATTCCTTTTCCAAAATAGTGCACAATCATGTTGACAAGTATGGATGACCTTGTATCCCATGCCTAACTTACATAGGAACTTCTTGGCCTCATAGATTGAACTTGAAACTAAATTACCTTCTGGTAAAAGATCTAGCTATACCCCCATCAACATGTCAAATGACTTATTATTCCATTTACACAAAACCTTCACATGAAGCATTGTAATCATGAACTTCAAAAGAGTATACTTTTTGCAACTTGGGTGTACCTCACGATGGTTAGCCTCAAACAATTTTTCAATATTTTTTACCTCCTCCCCTTAGATGGTATCAGTAGCTTGTGCAGATCTGGATTCTCTCCAATCACGGTCCTTGTAAGTCCCCCTATAATAGTCTTCCATTAATTCAGGAAGTTCATCCCCAATAACGTCTTCATTATCTGCTATTTCATTATTAACATCATACTTTCCACCCATTTTTAAAGATGTGCTGCTATAATGTGCTTCAGAAATATTGCTTCAAATCCCCAGTTGCATGCCACTCTTCATCACATGACTGCTAACAACTTCCCCATGCCAATCTTTAATTTGCAAATCCAGATACTCTAAAAGTCAAATCAGAGATATAGTTCTACTTATTCTCTTAAGTCATTGATTCCATTCAAAGAGAGAAGTATTCATGTTCCAATTAGAAAAAGAATTTCTGAATGTGCTAAGCCCAGGTCCACTCAATCTTACGTAGGTTTTCTTTTTGGTAAATATGGATCATGACCCAAATTTTAGTTAATCATCATTCCTTTTTACAATACCAACTTGGAATCAAGGATCATTAATCAAAGTGTTTAATTGGCTAGACTAGGCATATAACTTTGATACATCATATTCAACAAAATAAACTTCATTCAAAGGTCTAGCTCTACTCACTAGGCCAAAACATTATGTCAATCACATATTACAGCTGATTAGAATTCAACAGATAGGCCATATGAGCCAAGACACACCAACATCCAGGTACAACAGCCTCTACATCATGCCAAAGTTGACAAGTTTAGCATTAAGTTGAAACCCTACAACTTTAATCAAGATGCATTTTGGAACACTATCTTCTTTTTTATTTGATATCTATTCATAGAGTTTAATTTCTGCTGATTGGATGTAATGATCAATGCTAATTTTAGCTTAATGCAATTACAAGCCTTATAATGGCCGTAAAAGTCTTAGGATTGCTGTAATGTTGATAAAGTAGAAAAACAAGGCAATCTACATTACATTCTTGGGAGATTTGTTAGAAATTTGACAAACTTGAATATCCATTTTAAAATTTTTGCAATTACCCCAATAAATCTGGAGGTCAGCTTGTCTGGTATTACCATAATTCTAGTCTTATGGTCATCATTGGAAGACTAAACTAGAGAAGAATTTAGGCAAACCTGTATCTATGCTTAACCTTGAGTAGATCAAATCTTAAAGATATTAGCCTGATCTACTTCTAGTTATCTCTCCCCTGTAGGAAAGATGAAGACTTTTGAGAGCACCCTGTACAAGAGTAGCATTGGGTCTACCATGCATTGTGGGAAACAATTCTAGCACATGACTTGGATATCTTTATGATAAAGTATGAGTTGTAGAGTTAATTATCGCACACCACTCTCAAAAGGTTTCGCTGCATCTACAATTAGAAATCAAATAATAGATTTGTACTCTAAAATTATTATCTTGTAGACTTATGTTGAGAGCATTGATGATCATTTTCCTCTCTGCTATCTAGTGTTCACCACCATTCACTTCATGCGTGCCTGTGGATCTCATTGGTGGATCAATGCTCATCGGTATGCTGAACTTTTACTTCCTCTAGGCCACTAAATGGCACTCCACACATATCCATTCATTTCAGTATTTAGTTGCTTATGGTGATGGCTCATTTTCAACTAGAAAACATTTGTAATTGAATCATAGATATGCTACACCAACCAGCTTGAGGGGCTAGGTTTATAATAGGAGATTATATTGTTGGCATAAGGGTGGCTGAACCAAATTTGAAGGCCATTGTAGATTTTAATGACTTCATTAAATCTTTTATTTAATGATTTGAAAATGTTGGGCATTTCTTTTGTCAGTCAAACTAACTAGATGCGGCACGACATTACAATTTAAACTACACAAAGTTTTGGCCAATAAGATTCTTTTTTTCTATTTGATACTGGAGACTATAATCTTCTCGAACCCCGATGATCTCAAACAAATAGGCCATTGGAAGGCCTCCTAAAAGTCCAAGTCCACAACTGGTTATCCTATTTCCCAAAAGAGGAGAAAAGAGGAGAATTGTCATTAGACCAGTAGTATGCAGTCAAAACATGCCAAATTACATCATTAGCTACTTCAAGAAAAAAGTAGTACTGATACCATCCAATTAAGAGGGGACAAGGCTTCAATAATGTGATGCACTTATAATGGATTAGGTTAAACAAGTGAAGGTTTTCAAGGTTTCATTTTAGGTTGACTAAGTTCGGTGAATGGGATGTCAATGACTACATAATGCATTGTAGAAGAAATCCTAATAACAAATTCAATAGAATTTCCAATCACATTTAATTTAAGTTACAAATTTCTATCTGCTCCTTTGTATACGTTTTCAGTTATGGCAATTTTTCCACTGATTTCAACTTTTATAGAAAATGATTTTAGTGAATGAAAAATGGAATTAGGTTAAACCATGTCCCAGAAAACTGGTTTATTTAAAAAATGGTGAAATTTTGGTATGGATGTGATATTTACCATAGAAAAGTCTCAAGTTAGTCAAATGCCTTGTCATCTAATTTAGGGCTAGATTTAGTGTTTGTGCTATTCATTTAGTGGATAGTAGAATTTGACTATTTTAATATGACGGACTACTGGTTAGATGTGATACTTTTACCTTGATGACCCAGGGATTGATCCATAGGCATGCATGTGAAAGAGTGAGTGTAACAATATATTTCTGTTTAAATATTTTCTAGTTGTTCATTTGATCTTGTGGGGTTGTTTAAAAGGGGAATTGATTTCTGGAGTCCTTACACTACATATTTGTTATAAGTTCAAGTTCCCATGTATTTGATGTTTTCTCTTGTATGAACTTTTCTATTGAAACCTAAATAACACAGATTTTTTATATCATTTTTTTGGGAAAAAGTGAAGAGTTTTCCTTGTAAACGTCAATTGCTGCTAATCATTTAGGGTCTGTTCATTTGCATAGAATACATAGGAATAGAGTACATGGGTATTCATCCCCGAAGTCATTAAAAATGAAGATTAGGGTGAATAACAAAAAAAAAAAAAAAGAGCATCTTTACCTTTCATTTTATGAAAATAGAATCAAGGAAAGTTGAAGACTACCATGAATTGTGTCCTCGTTGTGACAATTTGACTTGCAACTCTGATGTTAAGGCAAAAACATATATTAATTTATTATTGGAAGGCATTTTGAAGGGACCATTTCTTTAAATGGAATACATAATGCATGTATGTGAACATGTATGTATACTTTATAATATGGGCTTCTAGTTTTAACAATAGGAGACCATGTTTCACATGCCCAAACTTTTATCAAATGGCCATGTTAAGAAAATCTTCTAGGTGGGAGACTCCTAGGTGTTCAATTTGTGGTGTAGTCTTACATTGTAATGGAACTCTCTAGTACAATAGACTAATGGCTGCCATATTTAAAACTTAAAGCACTGAAACATGAGCTTGGTGGTCATTTTTATAATAAAGAAAGAAGAAGAAGAAAAAGAAGAAATGAGAGAAAGAAGGAGTACAAATTGCTCAAGTTTCATTTTTAAAAACTAAGTACATGTTTGGCATCTCTATTTCTATCCTCTAATTGTCTAAATGTCTAAAATGAGCAAAGCTTTGAGAAATAAGAGTGTTTGGCATGCCATTTAAAGCTCTACATGCTTTAGACAAAAAGAGGCAAATCCTCTTAAAACTAGATGCCCCAAATCTGAGCTCCTCGAGATAAAAGGCAAAATTTAAGAGGCGTTGCTACAGTACCCATGGGATATCAATCCCAGTCTCTTTTTTTTTTTATTCAAGTCCGAGAGGGTAAATGAAGATCGAAACGATTAGAAATGTTCAAAAGAACAAACACAGCCATGGATCCATATTTCAACCGTTGGATTATCACCAATCTTGAGATATATGCAAAATGTGAGCCATTGGATATTTTCTTCTAAATTTTGTGGGCCCCAACACAAGATCCAAATGGTTGGAAATGTTTGAAAGTCTTAACATGACTATGGGGTCAACTTTCAAGACTTGATTCCTTGTGGATCTTGAGATATTTGTAAAAAAAAAAAATTCAACCATTGATTTAACATGGTTCAATTTTATTTTAGTCCACAACATTCCCTTTTTTCTTTTATATTATTATGTTTGAGACAATAAATCACAATCCAAACCATTAAAATTTTTATATGGTCAATGATCATTAGGAGACGAAATTTCAGTTGTTAGATCATCACTAATATTGAAAAATTTGCTAAAAAATGCTAATTATTTGCTATTATTTTTTAGATTTGTGGGCCTCAAACATAAAATCCAAACCGTTAGATCTCATTTGAAGGATGAACATGGCTATGGGCTAGAATATCACAGATTTATACTTTGTAGATCTTGCAAAATTTGTGAAAAACCTTCAAACATTGATTTGAAAAAGTCTATTTAAAATAGATCTTTGTATTATCAAATACATAGTTTGATTCTAGCCTTTTTTTTATGGCCCCTTTTTTAATGGCTCTATTTTAGATAGTTTGCAAGAAAAATAGTAGAACTACCAAATAAGCCCTAACACTGCTTAAGTTTCTAGTTGGTGGAAGTTGTCCAGATCCTCAAAAAATAGATTTTCCTTATTGCATTTTTAGAAAAAGAAAATCTCTCCATGCACTTCAAAAATATCTTTTCCTTTATTCAATCCAAGAATAAGAAATCACACATTACTCCCTCTCTAGAAGGTCAGTTTGAGAATTTTTAGGTACATGTCACTTCAACCAAAAATTTGAAAACATTTCCTACAAACTGAAAAAATATAATAAAAAAAGAGTAAATTATAAAAGTTGTGTGGAAGTGTGTTGCACTCTTCTATATGCTTCTTTGAACAATCATGTCACAATATAGAACATGTTCAGTTATCATTCATAGATTATGTTGCACTTTCACTGGCTATTTAGCAAAACTCATAGATCAATTAGACATAGTCATAATTTTTATCCTTTCCTCCCTTAAAATTCATCAACTTGAAAAAACTAAGAATTATCAGGGGTAAATCATCAACTTGTAAAATAAATAGGAATCTTTATTGATGAGAGAGAGAGGGAGAACATAATAAAATAAATAGGAATCTTTATTGATGAGAGACAGAGAGAACTTAATAAAATAGAGGAAGGCTTCTTAGGACCTCCTATTGGATCATATTATACTACTTTTCCCTCAATCAAGAATTGTAACAAAAAAAAAAGATCTTTACAAAATTAAAAGAATCACTCATGTTCCAATTGGAAGAGGAAGGAAAACGGCCGACATTGGAAATAAATTGGCTACTTAATTTTCACCCTTGTTCCCTTTTCCAACCAATCAAAAAATACAACTTGTTCTCCTCTTGGGGTTGTTGGTCGAGGCTACTGTAGTCAGTTAGCCAAGCTAGAATTGTAACCACTCTAGCCGTCAATTGATTTTCGTTCTCCAAATTGATCCAATCTTTTTGAAGGATGTTCACAATGATACTAGGCTAGTATTTCAGCTCCAAATCCCAACTTTTGTCATTTTGATCAAGACCTAGGACTAGAATTCTCTACAGCAACCTTCCCTTCTTTTATTTCAGTCAAAGCTGGTTTGGGCTTTTTCTCTGAACCCTCAGTTGGGATGAAGATACGCCTCAAACCTTTGTCGTTATCGCTTCTTTTGAGTAGCTTCTTGCAAACCCCCATGGCTAGCTGGGCATTGTATGGGTGAGTGCGAGCCAATTCTTCAAATCAATAACGTATAGGTATGGGTATGGGCATGGGCATGGGCATAGGTTTTTTTTCCATCTTGATCTACCGAAGCTGCACATTCTCCTTCTTCCACTTGGTCTTAATCTCCTTGTTCTCTATCTTTTTGTTGGAGAAAGATTGCCGGGGCTTATATTCATCCCCATCATTATCATTCGCCTAGATCTCCGTTTTTTCGATGATTCTAGTTGAGATTGTGAAGCAAAGGGACCATTGAGACAGTTGGAGAATGATTGTTGAGGCTTTTGTTCATCGGCATCATCATTGGTCTTAATCCGATTATTCTTTTTGGATTCTTCTAGTTGAGATTGTGAATTTTTTTATTTTTTTAATTTTGTTAGAAGAAAATTTTTAATAAAAAAAAAGACAAAACAATTACGATACGCAGTAGTTAAAAAGACCCATCCCCTCTATTAAATGTAGCAAAACAATTTGATCAATACGAATTTTTGATTGAACAAAACCATTAAAACTTTTATGAATATAAGAGAAAGAAATGTCCTCAAACTCTGAACTCGAATCTCTGATGTCCATCAAAATATGATAGATGAACCACTCCAACAACCCATTAATCACTCGAATCACCTTGAGGGCATCCGCCAAAACGTGGATCTTGTGAAGGCTTATCAGTCTAGCTTCCTTCAGCCTGCATAAAATATCTCTTGCCTTGGCTTCCTTCAGCGTGCATAAACAAGTTGAGATTATGAATTAAGTTGACCATTGAGACAGTTGTGTAGGGAATCAACATTCAAGCACGAGGGTCTATTTCTTGTTCTTTGCCTCTTGGTGAACAATTCAAATATCATCTCCATCCTTTATTATTCGATGAACACATTAGCAAGAAGCATGAGTTCACTGGTTTCTTAGTGTTGATTGTGATTCATGATTGCTGTTTAGCATCCAAATGTTAATGTAATGGGGCTCGCTAGAATTGAAAGTGACCCTGGGTAAAAACCAAATAGACCAATAGATAAACAAAAAATGTAAAAGAAGAACAAGAAAGAAAGAGAAACAAGACTTAAATTGATGCAAATTGCAAAGAGGGATGATGATTATTGAGAGATTACTGAATTGAAAATGCAAAACAAGAGCAAGAATGAAAACAGACGAAAGATGGAAAATGAATCAAATTGAAAATGCAAGACTTACATGAGAGAGAGGTGATGATGATGGTTATTGATTGAGAGATGACTGAATTGAATTGAGAATGAAAGAGAATAGAATGAGGGAGTTTCTCTGCTCTTCCAAACAATAGTGATCATTTGTTGTTGGTGTTGAGAAGGACTTTATTTGTTTCGGTAGATGAGTTGCCTTGTCTTTATAGAAATAAAATGTTCTTTTTCTAACGACTTTCTATTTTTCATGGTTCCTGACCTACAACATGGGAGCATATGTAACTTGAATGAAACAACATATGTTACTAGAATGAAACAGAGATGTTAGCTATTTTTTATGCTCTCGGGTTGCTTTTAAGAAGATATTTTGGTCCTTTAGTTGTCGAAAACAATTCTTTAAATACGATCACTTGGGTGTCTAATCAAAAGGAGTTCCCTTGGAGATTTCAATTTTAGTTCAATGAACTTAGAGAGTTATTGGCTAATTTAAATATGTATTTTTGTCATGAGGTTAAATATGCCAACCATATGACAAGATGCATTAGCCAAGCAAGGGTGAGGCTGTCTCCGTGGGTGGGTGTGTTGATGTAATGGGGTTGGGGGTAGTATAATGCTCTTGAATCTTTTCTTTTGTTTTCTCTTAATATGATTTTGTTACCATTCAAAAAACAAAAAAAAAATGCTTCCTAACCTAGAAAGGTATCTAATTCTATTTCTAAGTTGTAGTACAAGGGAATTAGGAAATGCTTTTATACTTTGCTTTTATTGACAAAAAGTGGTTTAAATTTTAAGTTTCAAATAAACTCCAACCCTTTTTTTAGATATGTATCTTTCTCTATCTAGGGCTCTTATTCGGTGTGGCCCATAGTGGAGATAGATTAAAAGCCATTAATTCATTTTTCAATTTGCACTCATCATCTACCCAAGCCAATGCTTCCTATATTAGGGCACCAATATGAGTCAAATTTTAGTATGGGCCTATTTGTTTGCATGGAATTGAATTTATAGTGAAATAGTCCTAATAAATGGAGAGAAATAAATAAGATGGAGATGCAAAGGATATGGGAAAATATTCCAGTGAGAACTGCCCTTACTATTTTTTCCAAGGATGGATGGGCCTATGGTGGGCCCCATCTATCATTTAATCCAAACATTGCAATGGATAGAGACCCCATTGATAGTCACACATCCCAAGTTTGGGATACATCCAAATGAACTGGACCATTGGATCAACTGTACATCTATTCGAATGGACTAGACTTGTGTGCCACTGATGAAAGGCTTAGGGATAAGGTTGTCAAAGGGTCGAGGCCCAACCCTCAATAAATGCAGGGTTGGGTTACGGTAGGGCTCAGGGCTTTAAACCAGAACCAATTTTTTTTAATTTGACTATCAGCTATCGAATGTTAAACAATCATTATTTTGTCTAGCCTTTACTGAAAAGAGACTACTAAGAGATCATGTGGAGGAAAAAACATGCATTTAAAAAACTTCCTTTATCAAACAAAGTTATACGTGCTTTTATAACTTGTGCTCTAGACATATGGTTTTATATATTTTGTTAAATAATGAAAATTGTTAAAGAGCTTGATTTATCTCACACCTTTTGGAATAATTTTCATATACGCATCATTTTAGCAGTTTTATCGTTGAAAAGTTTTTAAATATTTATATTCAAATACTTTTTATGAATTGAACTTAGTTTCAATTTAACACTTAATATGACTATTAAGCATTGTCCAATTTTAGTCAACACTAAAATAAATGCACATAAAGAATTACTATTAGTTTAGATTTTAAAATTTGAGAGTTATAATGAAGTAATAAAAAGGTTTGGATCACACCATATCCTTGAAGGTCCATACTTACAAATTACCCATATGAATTAGTTAATATCCCAAGTCACTCTATAGGGGAAAAAGTATATCGTATTACACCCCTTTTGCACTAATAAGAATGGATGAAAAATATTATAAAACGTAAATAAAAAATAATAAAACTAGAAGAGATTGGAAGCAACCATGTAATGCTTATTTCTTGTGTGTGTATTAGTTTTCACAACATTTTGTAATGGGTATGGGGGTATGAAATTTCCTTCATATCCTCACTTTATTATTACTATGTGACTATTAAATGCATATTTTAGTGTATGTATATATCTATGTATGTATGCATACATATAAATATAATATAGTATAATATTAAAAAGTATTAGGGTTAGGACCAGGATCAGGCCTGGCTAGCGTCCTAGCCTGGCCCTCAAATTTCAAGGCCTACAAAAAATTATCCAAGCTTGGTCCTAGGGTTTTTCCATAGAAATAGAAGCCTAGTTTTTTAAGGGCTTTTTAAGTGTTGGCTTAGGCCAGGCCAGGCCACCTTGTCTAAGGGCAAATTGATAGGCTTACCTTTCACCCATCTAGGTGTGAACTTTTCACGCCCCGATCCCGGGAATTGGGGTTAGGATGGCCCCACGGGGTGTGCATACGTAATCCCGTAGTAATCTGTACATGTAAACATACACACACAAATCACTACAAGGGATATTGCACAGGAACGTGTAGAGAAGTTCTCCAACACATAATTTACATTCAATAGTAAGCAGAAGTTTGTGTAATACATCTGTAATGATCATAAGCAATAACAAACGAATTATCATAACATTCATAAATAAGTCTATACTTAACCATTCTCATTTACATGATAACAAATATTTAAGCATAAACAAAATCCTAAAGTGTAAACAGGTCTATCCAAATCTTAAACACTCAACAAGTATCCCGTTGTCGCTCTTCGTACGATGACTAATAGAAGACATCATCTGCATTACACTCATCTAGTCCCCGAGGTTTAGTACCTGTAACACCAAGGGTAGCACTGTTAACACGACGGTTAAGCAAGTATATAGAGGTACATAAGACCATCATGCCGTATCAAATGAAGTAAGAGTATATATTGATTTAAAAGAAGGCAAAAATTATACACTAGGCATGTTGTGCATGAGTAAGCATGTGTAACGAATCATAAACAGATTATCATACAAACTTATTGGCAACCACGTGGCCATATTTTCCCAAGAGAGAGTATATCATCTAGAGGGAGCATACATATTCTAGGGGATCAGCCTAGCTTATTGAGAAGTGCTGACAACTCCTCCAAGGACTACTGTAGCAGCAACATATCATATCGTACCCAAACTGGTCCCGTCAAACCTAATAAGGGCGTAGCTAAGTGGTGCCAACTTAACATATCAAGATCGACTCAAATGCATATCTTTTATACATCCTGGTTATACTTGTTATATCATCATACATACTAGGAGTTCGGTCTTGAGATTACATTCATTCATTCATTCAAATCTGATAATTAATTCATGCATACTTAATCGAGCTACATTATGTTGAGGGCATGGTTTCTTAACAATATGGATGAATTTAGATTGAGTAAGCATCAAAGATAATTACTAGCCAACCCTATGCTAGATAATCCGTGATCCCGAGGGCATTCAACATGATGTATTCATAAAACGTCCGGTGTCATTGTGTTACCAATGTTGGCGTTACATTGTGTATGCGAAGGACACCTCTTCTTATGCCAACACCCATGACGTGACATCGGGAATTCGTCCGGAAAATCGAAGGGGATGAGTGATAGCTCTACACTTGTCCACCTTTCATTTGATCACAGTTGGGCTAATTTGGTTAGGAAATAGGTGCCATATCTAGAGCCCTACAAAGTCATTGAAGGTTCCTCACATCCTACATTCACTGGGTTCTTACAGCTTAGCCGTATACAAGGCTACGGCTTAGCCGAAGGGTTCAGGTTTCTTTCTTAATTCAATGCGCATTTACGGCTGGACCGTATATTAACCTACAGCTTAGCCGTGCTAAGTCTACAGCTTGGGTACGGCGTGGCCGTAGCAGAGTTCACAGCGTAGCTGTACGTGAGCCGTAGATGAATTCTGGGTTTTGGGCTCTCTGGAAGGTTCACCGTAGAATAGCCTACGGCTTGGTCACGGGGTGGTTACGGCTTAGACGTAGTTCATTCCACGGCTTAGCCGAGTGTTAACCATAGTTCAAATTGGCCCTCTGGATTCTAAGCCGTAGAGACTTACGGCTTAACCGTGGCTTCACCGTAAGCTTCAGAATTGCAGAAACTGATTCTGCAGCTTAGGTTCAAGTGTAGAACTCTATCATTTGGGTTCCAATGAGGGTTCTTATACTTCTAAACTCCGTAAGAGGTCTTACATTATTTCATATCATCAATATTGCCTAATTATACTCATTATCACCTAATTCCATACCTATGTGTGCTTATTTAAGGGGGAATGAGCTGTAAGTTGAACATTGAATGATCAATCCAAGAATCAATCAAATTAAGCATACATGCAGTACCATATATACTCCAATACTTGCCTCTTAACAATGTTAGCCTTCTCTAACTCTTTCTTGTTGTGTAGCTAAGGAAAACCTCCGAAACGAGAATGGATTCTCTACAAGTGGAACATGCAAATAAGGATGGGGTTTAGATTCACATGCATGTCACATAGTGGAGTCCTCATACCCCTAATACACCCAAAATGAATGAAACGGAAGTAATCCCTCACCTTATACTGCTGTAGTATTGGAGAAGGTTATGATCTCTAAGAAGGAGGTGCCCAAAGGGAGAAGGAGAGATTAGATGGATGCTATTGCCATTGCATACAAGCTCCAAATCTTAGTTTCCAGCTCTAAAATGAAGAGAAGATGAAGAAGGGTGAAGAGAGGGGATGGCTCTAACGAGTACAGAAGAAAACAGAGGGAGGAAGAGACGTTGGGTTCTCTTATAAACCAAATTTCCTACAGCTTTTGCATGCAAGTCCAGGCTTTTCATGAAATTCCAGTTTAGGCCAAATGGACCTCATTTGGCCCAGAATGAGTTCGGATCAAATTGAACCCAACATGAAAGTTGTCCCACAAGATGAAATGCACATAATGCAACTGATGAAACGTCTGTATGATGCAAGATTAATTACAAAAAGGTCCTTGACTACCTAAGTAAAGTTTGAACCCAACTACCTATCCAACTGAGACCCACTAATAATTAAAAGAGGTGAATTAAGACTAAAATATACATATTAATAGGAAAATCAAACTTAATTAGTATAAATTATAATTAAGTCTGGTCGGAACCTTATAGAACTAATGATGTGGAATTTATTTCCAAATACATTAATAACTACGAGTGCATAGTTGTCTTATTGAGACAATGACAAATACAAGTCAATCCTACTGGGAGGACTTTTGAACTTTTTAATTAAAAATCTGAATTTTTTTTAACTAGAATGTTGATTTGAAATAAAATGAAGAATATCAAAAACTAGATTCAATTAAAAGTATTGAAAAATCAACATAGAAAATAGATTAGAGCAATCGTAATCCACTAAGTAATTCAAAAATACAATTTGTGCAATTAATTTACCCTTTTTGTCTCAATTATTACTTAGATCAGAAAAAAAAATCTATCTTTCTGATTTGGATGATTTGACTATAACAAAAACCAATTTTTAATTAAGAAAAATAAAATCAATACCCAAAACCTCCTTCACCTAGAAAAAGAAGGAACATTCTAAGCATTACCTCTCAAACTAAGCATAGACTATCAAAGATAACTACAGATCTAAGCATAATCAATCAAAGTAAGTATAAATGATCAAAATTCATTCATTATGAACATAAATCAGAGGTCTTTATCATGAAAATAGATCTATTATTATCTTTTAAAAGCACATTAAGAAGAGACAATTAGAAAGGAGCTGAATAATAAACATAAATTTGAACATCAAAATACTTTGCTTCCACTTTCAAGTGACTATTGAGCCATTATCAATAAATTCAGGAATATTTTCATTAAAATCATTAAGTCCTTACAATGATTCTTTAAAAAATCCTCTCTTCTATGCCTAAGTTCTGGAACAAGGCTCTAGAAATACCTTAAAAAATCAAAAAAAAAATAATGGGAGAGAGAGAGAGAAGGCTAGTCGTCAGGGGGGTGCGGAATTGCATGTAACGATTCCTCCTTTGGTGTTCCTTTTATTTCTATTGTTATTTTACAGATTCATTGAACTTGGACACTTTTCTGCTGATTTGTTGATAAAGCTGGACGACTTGATGAAGTTAATTGAGGATAAGGTTATCTCTATAAATAGAACTCATCTTTAATAAGGACATCTCCTTAGATGGGGTCCCACTTTGGACATTTAGCACTGGGTCATCAATGGTAATGGTGTGGATTTAATTACAATCCCATCTAAAAATGTACCTGAAATATTTGGGGCCTATAACTTTCTCATTTTAGATCCAATTTGCCTGATCGTGGGCTCCATGAACATTTATTATGAATAAGCTTTCCAACAGTGGTTCATTTGCACTGACCAAACCTACGGTTTGTGAATTATGGTCATTTTAAAATAGGATGTGTCACGCCCCGAACCCAAGAATTAGGAATTAAAGTGGATCCCAAGGCACAGCACACGTAACCAGTAGCAATCATTGCCATGTCAAGACACGTAAGAAGTACTACAAGGGAGATTCCATGGTACGTGTGAGGAAGATCCATATGCATGTAACAATCATTTTGTGCAATTAAACGAAAACTTGGAGAATTCACCCGTAATTCATCATAGGCATTAATAAAACCACATTCATTCGTTAATATAAGCCATGGTCTATTAAGTTAACCATCCACATATACATATAAAATTGAGATACTTAAGCATATCCAACATCATCAATATCATGTCCCTCAAACATTAACTCCAAAATAATATAATATAACTACAAGCCAAAGCATGGCTATGTCCTAGGTCGACTACCATAACAGCATTGGGTTTTGTACCTGTAACACTAAAGGTAGTATTGTTAACACAATGGTTAAGCAAATATAAAGATATATAAGACTATCATGATGTATCAATTTGAATTAAAAACTTGTTGATTAAAAAAGAGCAATAATCAGAAGCTAAGCATGTTGTGCATACGAATAAGCATGAGTAAAAAATCATTAACAAAAATACAATAACATACTAGTAGAAATCCACATGGTTATCTTTTCTCTAGAACGAGAGCATATCATACAATGAGAAATCACTAGTAGTCGGGCCAAGACCATTTAACTACTGCAAGAGCGTCAACAAGCTCTTCATACAGCTACTGTAGGAGGTAACATATAGAATACCCTCATTCGGTCCCATCAAACCTCCTATAGGTACAAGCTAAGTGGTGCTGACTAAACGTATCAAGACTGATTATAATTCATACTTTCTTACTTATCATACGTAGCGATCAACTCAAAACATATACTGGTTTTAAGATCGTATTCAGTCGTAAATATCAGAATTAAATGAAGTAATTGTTATTCAAATAATATATACTTAAATGAGCTATTAGAGCTCGAATCCTCTCAACCTTAGTTACCCCTATCTTGGCTTACAAGCTCACGCTCAATAGAAGCTCCATCTCCATTCTTGCCTCAAGGTTCACCGGGAACAATAGGTACACTATTAGATCATGTTGAGGGCAAGGTTTACTTAAACAATATGAATGCATTTGAATTGAGAAGTTATCAAGGTTATCTACTAGCCAACCTTATGTTATGATAATCTGTGTTTCCGTAGTCATTCAATACGATGTAGTTATAAAAAGTCCGATGTCATTGTGTTACTGAAAATCTTAGTATTACATTGTGTAGGCATTAAACACCTCTTCTGATGCCAACGCCCATGACGTGACATCAAGAAACAACCAGAAAATCAAGAGAGAATGAGTGACAGCTTTACACTTTTCCTCCTCAGTATTTGATTATCACTGGGGTAATTTAGTCAAGGCAAAGGTACTAATTCTAAGGCTCTCTATGGTCTTTGGAAGTTCCTAATTTCCTTAGTTCACTATGTTCTTATGGCTTAGCCATGGATAGGCCAAGGCTTAGTCGTGATTCACTAAATTTTCACAAAATTCTCCCGCGGTTACGGCTTAGTCGTGAATTAGCCTATGGCTTAGCCGTAAATTGCCCACAGCTGGGCCACGGCTTAGCTGTAATGTATTCCATGGCTTAGTCATGGGGTTAGTCATAGAAGGAATCTCAAATCTTGGTTTTCTGGATTCCAAGCAGTAATGTACTTATGGCTTAGCTGGAAGCTTCAGATTTTTTGAAGCTGAAGCAAAGTTCGGTATAAAACTTCTTCCAATTGGTTCCAATGTGGTTTTCTTGCTCCAATCTATCATCTTACATTTCCCAACTCACATTTCATCATTCATGCAAACTATCATATGTTTTTAAATTAAAAGGGTGAAAGAGCTATAGATTTGCATTTAGGAAGGATTCTTTAAGAATCAACATGCAAACTATCATATGTTCTTAAATTAAAAGGGTGAAAGAGCTATAGATTTGCATTTAGGAAGAATTCTTCAAAAATCAATACAAATAAACATACAGGCAATAATATACACTCTTATACTACCTTATCTCAGTGCTTTACCTGAGAGCAAGCTTCTCTTTTAGTTTGATGTTGGAGAAAGCCTCCATAGAAGATGGTGCTACTATATGCAAATACATGCAATGGGTGAAATGGATATGAGATGCATGCATGTCACTAAATTCAGTTTTCTTGACTCTTTTAAACTTAAAGAAATGGAAAGATGATGGGTATCTTACCTTGAAGAGCTGTAGAGAAGATGAGGGATTGAAATTGGAGATTTCAATGAAAGGGATACAGAAGAGGATAAAGAAAGAGGAAAATGAAACGTAGTTGGAGTACATGCAAGTTCCAAAGTTCAATTTCTAGCTCCAAGCTTGAAGAAGAGATGGGAGAAGAGTGAAAGAAAAAAGTTGCAGCAGAGAGATATTAGAGGGAAATGAAGAGGGAAAGCTGGTTAGTCCCTTTTTAAGTAAATTTTCTGGAATTTTGCATGCAATTCCAGCTTGTTCATAGAATTTGCAGTTTAAGGCAGTTAGACTCCAATTGGGCCAAGATGGTTCCGGATTGAGCTGGGCCAAATATGAAAGTTGATCCACAAAATAAAATACACATGATGCAACTAATTGTTAGTGTCACTGTAAGAATGTATTGTCAATTACGTGACACAAGTCTAGTTTAGCTCTAGAAAGACCTAGTTACATCTATGAAGTTCAAGATCAAGTTAGATCAAGGAAGCTCAAGGTCTATCAATGAAGATCAAGCAAGTTCAAGGAAGATCAAGATCAATCAAGTCCACCATCTAGAGGACCCTCTATGAGTGCCAAGGGATAAGGTACATTCTTCAAACTGAGAAAAAGCCCAACACAGCTGAGCCTTTGCACCATTAGTAAAATCATACTAAAAGCTCTCACAACCATCTACTCTACAACTCTTAAAGTATCATTATTGTCCTGAGTAGAGTAGTTGTGCATTTAGGAAAGGCTTCATTCAATCTGAGAAAATCTTAGCCTTCCAAACCCTTATAAAACCTCTTCCCTTGGCTAAACACTCATCTGAAGATCTTCATCACCAAGGATCAAGCACAAGAGGTCAAAGATTGGAGGTAGTCTCTCAAGCTTCATGAGCATCACTCAAAACTAAGGTATACAGTTCCTTGTTTGGGTGTTCTACTTTATTTCAGTTTTCTCTGCTGTATATAGTGGAAGACAAACCACCGCATCAAAAATTGTTATAGTTGGTGGACTAGATCAAGGATCAACCACCTGCTCAAAAATCCAGTTGGTGGAAGACAAACCACCGAATCAAAAATTGTTGCAAGAGGTGTTTGTTATGTAAGTACCTCATATTTAGTAGAACTAAGAGAAATTGCTCTTGAGAGTGGATGTAGGTCTGGGACCGAACTACTATAAATTTCTGTGTTTATTTCCTATTGTGTGTGGTGGATGCCTATAGCCTTATTTACTTGTGTTGATCATCATTTTAAGCTATATCTTCCTTATTCTAGTCGCATTTTTATACACTGTTAGCACACACAACTCTGAGCATCTTTCTTGATCTTACTTGTGCACTCTTAATTTTAATTAACCCTTTAGATTGCACACTAATAAAACCTCATTTCTAGAAAGAAATTTTTAATAGTCCTATTTACTTCCGCCCCCCCCCCCCCCTCCCTCTAGGACTTGGTGAGATCTAGCTGTTGCATTTTCACTAATATGGTGCCAAGATGATGCAAACCATGTAACTCTAAATTATGAGAAGGTCCTTGACTTCCTAGGTAAGGTTCGAACTCGACCCAACTACCTATTCATGACCTAAACCTAAGGGAATTTGAGTTAAATTAGCCTAATTATATGTTATTTTAGTTAACACAAGATTAATTATAATAAATTAAGATTAGTTCGGGGGACCTTACAGGTTGTCTCATGAAAAATGTGATTAAATTTGAATTTTGATTTGCAAGGGATTCTCTCTCTGCAGCAGTTGTGACTTGTTAGCTAGGTCAAAGGAATATTCCTTGGCATAAATAGGATGAGATAAGAGCTTCAAGAAGCTTTAGCTAATCTTCAGGTGGGGTCCAAAGATAGATGAACTTTAAGGGTGTGAATCTTCTAAATTATTCAAGTAGTGGGACCCAAATCGTAAGTAAAGGAAGTGGGGTCCTACAGATTTCATTTCTTACATGTTCTAATTCAACCAGTAAAATGCCAAAGAACCCACATTAAAGCGGTACCCATCTAGACATAGTTCTAATCCAATTGAGACTCTTTAGAGAAAAATTACAAAAATTATAAGTTAATGCAGAAAATGTATAAAAAAATATGAAAATTCAAGTATCTAAGTGAAAATGCATGAAATGATGGAATTTGATGAATAATGATGTAATGCACCTAATTAAACTCCTAATTCATCATAAAAAGATGCATAAATGTGCAAATTCATGAACTTAACACACCCCCAAACTAGCATCTTGCTAGTCCCTAAGCAAAAGTTGTGGACGAAAAGTTTGAAGTTCTTTGACCAAATCTTAAAAAAAAGTAAAAATAAAAACAAGACCACTTTCGCTGGCATTCTCGATTACAATTAGCATATACTACAAACCTTTAAACCTCTACGTTCCTCCTAGTGGACGAGTTATACCTTGTGAGAGTTTGTAGTAAATATACCCACAAAATTCATTTACCTATGAGCAAATAAAAAATAAATTTAAAACCAATGAAAAGAAATTCCTTGAAAGAATGCCAAGTCAGATAAGATATTTTTTACTTTTGGATTAATCAAAATCTTAGACTTTTTAAAGTCCAGTTGACATTCCTAATTTCAAAAACTTTCATGAAATTCATGCCAACTTGTGTGCTTGGTGCAAATGTATACATCAAATCAATCCTCCCAATGTTTCACAAAAATGTTGAAAACAGAATTCTCCCTTAAATATTCAAACTCTCTATATTTAGGAGCTTATAAGTTTTTCTCTCAAAGATACTATCAGAGGTGGGTATGTCATTATTTGCTTTAAAAGGCTTCTTTTTATTTTGAAATTAGACTTTCATTCGTAGCTTACTTGCTAATGAGTATGGTAGCTAATGAGTATGGCAGCTTGTTCCTTGATTCAAAGGTAACTTTTACACATACTCTATAACACTCCGATCCCAATTAAGCATGATTAACGACTAATTAAGTAAGTTATTAGCTAATCAATATAGAATTAACCTAAATCATGGTGCTTATTCTCTAATTAGTTAGATTTAGTTAGTTTTGTATGATCAAGTCTAATGAATCAAGTTCGGGTCATGGATAAGTAGTTTGGGTTGGGTTTAACCTTAACTAGGTAGATGAAAACCTTTTTTTATAATTTTAGATTTCATGGTTTTAAGCCATACATGCATCATATTGAAATTATCGTGTTTGTCCCGTTGAGCTCATCAACTTTCGCTCTTGACTTGAATGCATCCAACTTCGTTTGAATTAGTTGGACCCTCATTTGACTTAAATTGAAAATGTAATTAAGAGATGAGGGCCATCCTGAAATTTCACAAGACTTGTTTTTAAAAGAGCCAAAAACCCTCCATTCAATCGCCCCTCTTCTCTCAACTACAGCCACTTTTCCTTCTTCTCTTATTTCTCTTCATCCTAATCAGCTTGAGTAAGGAACACCTTGCATGCATGGTTTAAGGCAGTCATTCCATTATGCCATCTCTTCTCTACCTTTCTCTACTATTAGAAATCAAAGATCAAGGTTACATCTCTCCCTACAACTCTCTAGGTATAGTCTAAGGTAAGATCTCCTTTTATTCATAAATTTCTTGGTTCAATAAAGTTAAGGAGACTCTTATCACAAACATGCACTCATTCTCTTCATCATTTCTTACATGCATGTCATTTTAGGTCAAGCATTGGATTTTTTTTTCTCAATTGAGCCAAGAGAAGGATTAGTGACTAGAACTCTAAGTCAAAGGTAAGTCTAAGCTAGTTAATGTTGGTATAATATGATTCATGTAAATCTATTGAGCTCTAATGTGATTTTTTAGCCCTTATATCCTTATTCTATCAAATTTCTAATGCATTTTGTGATCTCTTCAATAAATGATGAAATGTGAAGTGGGAATGTAAAATGATAGATTGGAGAAGGGGAATCACAGTAGAAACTAAGTTGAAAAAGTGCTGTAATGAAATAAACTCTGTACTAAAATAGCTTCAGAAATTCTGAAGCTTATGGCTAAACCGTAAGTACACTAAGGCTAGTTTTTCAGAAACCCAAATTCTGACTTTTCTTCTGCGGCAAACCTCACATCTAAGCCGTGAAATGCACGACGGCTAAGCTGTAGCCAAGTTACGGCTCAACCGTAGGCCAAGTAAGGCTAAGCTATAGGTTTCTTAATGTCTAAGCTACAGACATAGGGAAACAGTGCACAGAGCCACAGTTAAGCCGCTATGTATTTCACGGCTAAGCCATAAGACCTTTGAATACCAGGGTTAATTACGGACTATCACAGGACCTTGTAGGACTTTAGTTTCTTAGAACCTTTATCCAAATCATCTGGCTCAATGAAAAATCACTTAACATGAAGTGTCTTAAAGACTGAGACTTATTCATGTAACGTTGTCCATTTGTTAAGCACTTTCTCGTGGGTGTTGGTTTAAGGGACTTTAATACACTTTTTATCACATAATGTAATATCAAATCACATAATGTAATATCAAATAAAGGCAACTGTGTATTAAATAATTTAAAACTACATCATCATGCACAGTTAGAAATAATGAATGACTAGATTAGTGTTGGCTTATAAATTACCTTGATTCTCTTAAGTTGAATTGGATAACCTATTGAATTCTTATGATTCTCTTCCATTATTGAAATGCTTATTCTATTATTGAAATAATTTTGAATTGAAATGATTATAGCATGAGTTGATTCTACTTTACACGTTTCTTGATATACATTTCCTATTGATATTGAGTTGAGTAAGAATGAATTAATGTCTAATAAATTGTTATCATGAAATGAATTCCATGATTTATTCAACTTCAATTATATGATTCGTAATGGTTTGGCTTTACTCAGGTTCAGCCTTATGATACCTGGCGAGGTTGACTTTGGTGTAGTAGATTGATATGGTGCCACAGCAGTGTGCCTTTAGAGCTTCTGAACTCTATGAACATAAAGACCCAATCGTACCTTTGGCCAAGGCATTGGTGTTCTCAATGCAAAGATCCCTAAAGGGAGGATATAGTAAATGTAATAACCAAATAGTAAAGTATTTCTGTTAATTGATTTTTATATTATGTTTTATTCAATACATAACATGCCTAGTATACTAAATTGACCTCTATGATCACTTGTTAATGATTCTTTTAGATACAACGTGTGTTACTTTAATTATCCTTATACTTTGCTGAATAGCCTTTTTCACATGTTGTCTAATGGTGTTATAAGCTCAGATCCAAGTCTTGATCTTACGAAGCTCAAATCTAAATCATTTGATACAACATGATAATTTATATGTACCTATATTTGCTTAACCATCATGTTAACAATGCTAGCCTTGGTGTTACCAACAGATTTGAGTACTGATTCCACCTCAAACGCACCCGTAGAAGAGTTTCTAAAGACTTCCCAAGGTATAGTGTAGTAGTATAGATTTGACAACATTCTCCAGTTATTTATTTCGCAGAGCGTCATGGGTATATTTTGGACATGTTAGTTATGCTTGGGTTCATGTTTCATATAAAATACTATTTTAAGTTCTAGATCTTTGGTTTATAATTTTCAATTTAATAGACTCAGTTTATACTTAATACCAAATCTCAAAATCTGAATTGTACAAAATGTTGTTAAGTACAGGTAAAAATACACAGGCTTCTCGAAATGTTTTAAATGGGCACATGCTACATGTCAATCCTCAAATGTGAGTCCTGTATTTTTTTCCTTGTGTTGATTTGTACGTGTCTTAGTACCACACAGATTGCCACGTGATTACGTATATCTCGCCTCGGGAGTCACCTTAATCATGGAATCTCGGGCTCAGAGCATGACATTAGGTGATGAAAAACTGACCTAAAACTTCACCTGACTATGCTGGACTATTGGGTTGGGCTGACCTTGATCTGAACTGAACAAAACCTAAGGTCCAACCTAGACTGACAAAGCCTAGGCCTAGATCTTCTATCCCAAGCGGCGGTCAAAGCAAAGTCCAGCTTTTTCTTTGGTGATGCGAATGTGGAAATTAGGGAGTCCAAGCTCTATTCAGATCTAGAAAACTAGATTTATCACACACGGTGGCAATCAACGGCTCTGTTCTAGAAACATTAAGATTGTTTAAACTTTTTCTTCTGAGATTTCTTATATCACTATGGCCCACTGATCATAACAAGTCATATCTTTTCTAATTTCTAATTCAACTTAGGGGATCAATCAACCCCAGCATGTCTCACCAATGGCCCACATTGAGATCTGATCCAATCTGTGTGTTTACTATGTGGCCACTAAAGATCAAGAAATAGATTTCCTTTTCTAACCGAATAATTTCTTCATGAACCAATCTATCGGCACTATTCTTTGTTGACACAAAAAAGTCTCAACATCTTTTCTAGAAGATTATACATTGGAGATCAACTTCTCTACAGCATCCATAGAGAGAAAATGGTTGCTGTGAGTTCTAGAGACTCTTGTTTTTTATATATTTTCTAGAAGATTCTCTGAGGAATCAAAAGGTTTGGATCTCCTCTAGAAGATTGCATATCTAGTGCATATTTGTGAAAGAAAAATCACAATGTAAACGTTGTGCGAGAACCAAATAAGGTTATGAGTTTATGTTCTTGTATTGTGAGATTCATGTTGATCTAGTTTAGACGCTTGATTTTTTTTTCCAATTTGGGTTTTCACGTAAAAATCCTGTGGTGGTTGTTTGTTTGATTTTTTTTATTTTCCACTACATATTTTCTATTTGTTTGCAATGTAAAAAATCACATACTTGGGAGCACCCCCAATGCTTTCAACATGTTATATGTTTAAGTGTGAGTGCTTGAGTTTGAATTTCTGTATAGCAATATATATATATATTGCAGCAAACAGAGTTTGAATCATGGTCATTAGTAGGCTATTTAGGGGTGCAACAATCTCTTTTAGGTCAAGAATGTATTAGTTATGAGTCCTCTCTAGCAAAAAAATAAAAGAAAACAAAAACATTACTATAATCACAAACGTCAAGAATAAACCTAGCGGTTGACTTGGTAAAAAAGAAATTTTATCAAAGGGGTTGAGGGTGGGGAAGGGAAAGAAGAAGCAACAAACAACAAAAGAAATTCCAAAATAAAAGAGAAAGATCTAAGATTATGATCAGAAGCCCACTCCCAATCTACATCTTGTCAAAATCTTTTCTTCTAGCTTTTTCCAACGTAGTTAAAACTGCCCTCCGTTCGGCATCGTTTGAAGAGACCACTTCTAGTCTTTGGATAGCGCATACATCCACAACAATATGATTTAAATTCATAAGAAAGTAAATGAGATTATCCTATCATTAGCCTTATATGCAGTGGCGAATGCAACGGATTTGGACTCGTCTCATGTCTAAGAAAAAAAAAAGTAAAGTTATATTTATTTTCTCCAATTACAACATAGAGTGTATGAATGAAATATTGTTTAGTAGTAGATATCCTATTCTATTATAATATTGTTGGTTACTTTTATTTATTGATATTTCCAAAAGCAAGCACTCATGAAAGTGTGGGAGTAAGTAGATATCCTATTCTATTATAGCATTGTTGCTTGCTTTTATCTACTAGTTTTTTTTTCCGACAGCAAGCACTCGTGAAAGCATGGGAGTAAGTGCACCATCAATAGTTGCCCTCCGAGAAAAACAAGCTTTTTGAAAGAATGATTTCAAACCAAGTAGACGTCTTGCTAATAGCACCACTAATGTTTGGTGGAATTGCCAGGTTGTCCTAGTGGCGTGGAAGAGTTCAAGAAACCTACACACTGAGTGGCCAACTTAATTGGACGGAAGTGTGGGAGTAGGTGAGAAATCAAGAATTGCCCTCCTGTCGTTCTCGAACCTCAACTAACCTTACTCGATGCATTTTTTTTAGGTAATTGAATACAAGTGAATTGCAAGACTTTTGTTTTTTAAAAATGACTGCAATTAATGAAATACATGTGTGACCTTCAAAAATGATACATAAGTTATATTTCTTCAAATGGAAAATGAATGAAGGGATGAGGGAAAGAATACACATACAAGACCTTACTAATTCAAATCCTTAAAAAAAAAAAAACTAAGGGTTTCATCATAATTGCCAGTGTCACGCCCCAAAATCCAAGGTCCTTAGGACCCTCAAATTAAGAGACATGACGGGTACACAATACTTAAATTAAAAAAAATTCAAAACTTTATTAAATAATCTAAATGGAATATCATGATTAACATTTCAAGCTAAACAAATAAAATCAATCCACTTATAATAATAAATAAATCTGAAGTGAGAATGACTCTCATAAATTTATTAAAATCTAATAAAGTCCCAAATCAATCATCAAATCTATGACTAAAGTTTTCGCAGCTCATCCCTTAGTCCCGACTCTACAAAATAAGCTAAGTTTCCTTGGTTTCCAGCTCAACCTCAGAATCTGCGGGGGAAAAAAATAAGGGCGAGTAAAACTCAACAATTAAAACAAACTATAAAACCTAGCAAACTAGTAACAATCTAAGAGATCAAATTTAGAGTCATGGTTCACATATCTAAGGTATATCAAGTAAGGTAAGTGCAATATCTTGAAAACGACAAGAAGGTAATGTGACAGAAATTCAAGGTATTTCAAATAGGTGAGCAAATAACTAAATCAACAAATAAAGAGGAAAGACATCTCTGCAGTAAAAAAAATATCAAAGTTCTGAACCAAGCACAAGGTACCTGCCAGGTACAATTCATTTTATATCCATATAAAGTTGGCACAAGACGCGAGAATACCGGTAATCTCCAAAACAAAGTGAAAACTAGCTGCAAACTAGCAATATCACACAAAGGGGTCATAATCCCAATTTCATATTAAAAAAGGGCTAAAATCCACGCGTGAGTGTCCCCACGGTGCATTGCCCATGCTTTAGAAAATTCCTTAAAAGTACATATAGCAAATTCGAAAATTCAAAGCCTTTTCAATCACAAATTTAGTCAAGGGTTGAGATCACAATTGAATAATATGTTATCAAGATCTTCCATATTTCTCAGCATTTTAAATCCAACGATAATCAAAAATCAAGAATAAATATCAAAAAATCAATTGTAGCATGATGGTGGCATGGAAACAAGACTAGGTCTAGTATAACCATCACGCATAAGCATGTCAAAGGTAGCAAAATATCATAATAATCTAAGATTATTTCAATTGTTTCCAAAATTTCATATTTTAAATCAAATTGAGGCAAGGACTAGAAAATTCTAGTGCTAAGGAACTATGGTAAGACTACTTGACTTTTTCAACGGTGAATGATGGACTTAACCTGACCAATCCAAATATCCAAGAGAGTCGATGCCGGTTCATGTTAATGATGGTATGCAAATAGATTAGCAATTGAGTCTTGGACATGGGCTCATGCATATAGGCTATTGATTTGGGTCATAATCACACGAGATGAATTTAGGCTAAGGTATGGTCACATACTTGATTGGGCACTTTATTTAGGCATGCAGTGGGCCTAAGTAATCTGAGTCACACATGCATATGGCCTAAATGGGTCCGACTTAGATCAATGAATGGCTTGGGAAAAAAATTAGTGGACTGCTAAAACTATTGGATCATGAACTTAGGCTTACACACAATGAATGGAACCTACAGACCAAGAAGACCAGGAACAATGGGCTTCATATGTTCAACTAAGTGGGCTTGGGGTTAAAAGGTCATTCTATAGAACTTGAATGTCTTGTGTTAAACATGTAGGCAAGGCGGACCGGATGAAGTGGACCATGTGGTCCAACTAGGTTGATTAAGTGAGTCAAGGTTATGAATCATATGGGTTTAGTTTTGGCCAAGAGCTGAGTCAAAAGAGTGATTGTTATTGTATTTTTTTGGGTGTCCGAGGGAGGTGAGTTGAGATTATCATGTACATGGGTAGAGATGACTCAGACTCTATGCAAGGGTCCTATTGTTTGTTTTAATTGAAGGAAAGACGAAATGAGAACAAGAGCTGAACAATGATGAAAAAAAAGGACGAGGAGAGAAGTAAGAGAGGAGAAGAACAGTGGCTTTTGAGCAGTTATGCACTGTTAGAAAGGAAAGGAGGAAGAACAACAAGAGAGAGGAAAAAAAGAGTGAAGGAAGAAGTGTAGGAAATCATGTGGCCCGCATGCCACGGGTCCCACGTCAGATCAAGCAGGGCAGATGCCAACAGAGATGCAATCCCACTTTAGTGTAAGACTTGATCTGGGCCCCATAATAAGACTCCCAATAGGATCAGTGGATGTGGGCTTCTGGTGGAAGATGTCTCTAGTAAGTGTAACTCTTCGGGACTTGTCTATATAAGGATAAGGGAGCCCTAGGGTTTGGGATTATCATTATTCTCTCATTCCCATAAGAAAGACAAGAGGTAAAGAGATCCACGGAGCTTCCCATCACCGGAACGAGCATAGATCTCTGGCCGCATAACGGAGTCTCCTCATCAGAGTCCATCAGTTGGTATCAAAGCCCAGTGCGGTGCATTCTATTGGTTCAGATTTGGGAGAGGTAACGTGGATATTAACAGATCTAAGATCTTTCTTGAAGCCTCGTACCTTGTTTTTCATTTTTGCGTTTCTGTAACTTGTAGAAGGAAGAAGACGAGCAACGACCCTTGTTTTTCTTTTGAGGCAGCGCACGTAACACAAGGCATCTAAAGATATTAAAAAGTCATCCATCCTTTGTTGTTTTCTACAAACGAAAAGGGTAGATCAAACGTTACTTTTTTAAAAAGGGCCATGTGTTTTGTTTAGTGCACGGAATTCCACAATCACCTTTTCCATCTTATCTTTTCTAGAAGGAAAAATAATGTGGGCATTGTTTTAAAGCCACGTGAAGACAAAACTTCAAAGGCCATCATCACAGTAACTACTGTTGCACGCATGCTCCAGCACCAACGCAACAGGGATCCTCGGCCAATGTGAAAATTTTGTTTTCCTAGTTCTCTCTTTTCTCTGGATATTGTGAGTTGGGTCAGGTGGATCCAACCCATCTCAGATTAGATCCAGCCTAGAAGTGCTGACACAAAGATCGTACGACTGACACAGGCAGGGGCGCAGATCACCGTCAAATCTTCCAACTGCGATATCTTGGTTATCCGGAGTCAGATCGACGATCCATCTGCTTCTACGGAAACCTTGCAAGCAGATCTACGCATTGGCAGCAAAAGGAAGACGATCCAGTGATTCAGATAATAGGGTAGTATTTTCCCCTCATACAGTCAGTGGTATCTAACCCATCCTTTAATTAAAAATAAATAAAAATCATGTCTTCCAAATCAGCCCTGCATGATCTTGCAAAGGCTGATATTTTTAACGGCAAGAACTTAGCAGTGTGGAAGTGTCGAATGGCAGCGTTGCTGCATTTTGACGGATTAACTTATGTAATTGAATCCGATCCAGTTCCTAAGCCCGCTGATGATGCCCCTAAGGAGGACTATGAATTATATGAGCAATGGGTCTTTGATAACAAATCGGCGAGGCATTTATTGATTGGATTCATATCCAGTGAGTTGGTGAAACAGTTTGAGCACTTCACTATAGCAAAAGAAATCTGTGACTATGCCATGGACAAGTATGATGAAACCTCCAAATCTCATCTGATGGAGGCATTTAACGCATATGTCAATTTCAAGATGAAGAGGGGTCATCTATAAGCGATCACATTGATAAAATGTCGGTCCGACATAGTAATCTTGTAGCCTTGGGAAAGGAAATTGATGCAGATTTTCAGATCATGTACTTGCTGATGAGTCTTCCACCTTCGTGGGAGAATGTGTCTCAAACCCTTAGCCTTCAAAAAGGTGTAACCCTTAGTGAGGTTAAAGCAAAATTACTTGCTGAAGGACAAAGGCAGGCTGCCCATGGTATAACACCTACAAATTCTGCTATGGTTGCTAAAACTAAGAGTTATAGCTGTGCGTTAACCGCCAATGTCAAAATAAAAAGAAGTTTAAAGGCAATCCAAAGCGAAAAGGGCCTAAAAATGGTGTTTGCTTTAATTATATGAAGCCTGAACACTTTAATTCTCAATGTAGAAAGAAAAAGGGTGAGAATAGCCTGTAAGGTAAAGTGACCAAAGAACACAGAAATTATTTTGAGATGGTCACTGAGTCCATGATGGTGGACACCAATGATAAGAATTGGTGGATTGACTCTGGAGCCACCAGACACATATCAAGGACCAAGGCTGGATTTATCGAATTCAAAGAGATGAAACCTAGAGAACAAAGTATATACATGGGGAATGAAACATTCTGTGATGTGTTGGGGATAGGAAAAGTCAAAATTCCCTTACCAACCGGCAAATCCCTTTATCTCTCCGATGTCTTCTTTGCTCCCACAATGAGGAGGAGCATCATCTCTGTGAGCCAGTTGGCAATGGATGGATTCGAAATTAGATTCAAAGATAATGGGGTTACTATTGCAATGCGCGGTAAAGTTTTAGTCCATGGTTTTCTTTCTGAAAACTTGTATTTGCTGGATATTCTTCATAATGAAATCAAGTCCACTTCTGATTATTCTGTGTGTGTGAATGTATGCATGAATGGTTTGGCAATGTTATGGCATTTGAGATTGGGCCACATTAATAAAAACAGAATCAGTAGAATGGTTAAAGACGGACTTTTACCAGACCTATGTAAAATTGAGTACCCTATATGTGAACCATGCATAAGTGGGAAGATGGTCAAGAAACCATTTCCAAAAGGAACTCGAAGTTCTGAAATATTGACCATAATTCATTCAGACATATGTGGACCATTGAATGTACACAATAGAACCGGAGAGGACTATTTCATTGCATTTATTGATGATTACAGCAGATATTGGTATGTGTATCTCATTAAATATAAACATGAGGCATTAAAAATGTTCCAAACATATGCTGCTGAAGTCCAAAATCAAAAGGGCAAGAAAATAAAGAGGATTAGGTCTGATAGAGGGGGTGAATACACTTTCGGACTGTTTAAAGAATATTGTGTACGTGAGGGAATCATTCATGAATATTCAATTCCATATACCCCACAGCAAAATGGCATGGCCGAGAGGAGGAATAGGACCCTAATGGATATGGTAAGGTCAATGATCAGTCATGCGAGTCTTCCGCTGTATTTATGGGGAGAAGCATTAAACACTGCACAATATATTTTAAACAGAGTACCCTCTAAGAGTGCCTCATATGAGTTATGGACTGGTACCAAACCAAAATTAGAACATGTGAGAGTTTGGGGCTGCCCTGTACACGTCCTGCTACCACCACAGGAAAGGCATAAACTGCAAGCAAAAATGAAGAAAAATTGTTCTTTCGTTGGCTACCCATTACATTCTAAAGGATATCGTGTGTATGATCACGATAATAGGATAATCATGGAATGCCAAGATGTGTTTTTCCTTGAGGATCCGACGATCAGTCTTAGAGTAAGACCACAGAGTGTGGAATTCTATGAAATCTCTATGGGCAAGGGGTTTTAAGCAAGTGGGGGTTCCGACGAAGGGGACGTTGGACCTAGAATTCCTAGCCACGGCCCACTTGAGGTGATTGAACAACCCGATGAGCCAGTTGGCAGACCAATTCAGGAGAGGAAACAACCGGCATATCTAGATGATTATTACAGTTTATTAGAAACCGTGCAGGATTTGGATCTAACCTCCTACTCTCAAGCGGTCAAAGCGCAGGATGCGAAGTGTTGGCTAGAGGCTATGAGAGAGGAGATGGAATCAATTGAAAAGAACCAATTGTGGCAATTGGTAGATCTACCTAAAGATCGGAAAGCCATTGAATGTAAATGAGTTCTTAGAAAGAAATTTAAAAAGGATGGATCCTTGGATAAATATAAAGCACGGTTAGTAGCTAAGGGATTCACACAAGTGGAAGGAATAGATTACGAGGAGACATTTTCTCCGATTGTAAAATTCCAATCCATACAAATCTTAGTAGCATTGGTAGCATGTCGTGACCTTGAATTACACTAGATGGATGTGAAAACAGCATTCTTGAACGGCGAATTAGAAGAAGAAATTTATATGAAACAACCCGAGGGTTTTGTGGTGCAAGGTCAAGAGGACAAAGTGTACAAACTTAATAAGGCATTATATGGATTAAAACAGGCCTCAAGACAATGGTATAGAAAATTTCATCAGGCCATATGTGAAATAGGATTTGTCCCCAATAGTGCAGACACATGTTTCTATATTAAACGCAGTGGGAGTAGTTATTTATATTTGTCATTATATGTGGATGATACTTTGATCGCTAGTAACAAATTGGAAGCCATAAATGAAATCAAACAATGGTTGAAGTCAAGATTAGAAATGAAAGACATGGGTGAGGCAGAGTCTGTCCTTAGCATTGAAATAACCCGTGATCATCCGAATAGGATATTGACTTTATCACAGAAATCCTATTTGGAAGCTATGTTGAAAAAGTTTGATATGGCTAAGTGTAAACCAATTGATACTCCCATCTGTAGGAGTACAAAATTGTCAAGCGATCAAGGACCCACAAATGAGCAGGATAGGGAAATGATGAGATCAAAACCTTATGCTCAAATTGTGGGCAGCATCATGTATGCGATGCTGTGTACGAGACCGGATCTTGCATTCGCCGTTGGTCTTGTAAGCAGATTCCGAAGTAACCCAGGATTACCGCATTAGTATGCAGTTAAGAGGATTCTGCGGTACATCAAGGGAACAGTGAATCTTCACCTATGTTATCAAGGTGAAGTACTAGAACTACGTGGCTACTCAAATGCAGATTGGGCCGGTGATTTAGACCAGAGAAAGTCAACAACCAGCTATGTGTTTACCCTCGGAGGAGGTGCAATTTCTTGGGGTAGCAAGAAACAAACCTCCACAGCTGTATCAATAGCCGAAGCCGAGTATATAGCTTGCAGTACAGTAGTCCAGGAGGCTCTTTGGTTAAAATATTTCCTGTGTGATTTGGAGGTAATAAATGAGAAAGAGCCTATCCCAATGAGCATAAACAGTACATTGGCCATTTCTATGGTGAATGAACAAAGGATTAACAGCCGATCAAAACATGTTGAAATAAAATACCACTTTGTTAGAGAGAAGGCTAAAAAGAATGATATAGAAATTTTTTATGTGCCTTCAGAAGAATTGATGGCTGATGCTCTCACCAAGGCTTTGCCTGCAGAGATTTTTGCAAGGCATGTGATGCGTATGGGACTAAGAAATATTTGATGTACATGGCATTCGTGCCAAGTGGGAGATTATAGGAAATTGTGTGGCCCGCATGCCACGGGTCCCACGTCAGATCAAGCAGGGCAGATGCCAACAGAGATGTAATCCCACTTTAGTGTAAGACTTGATCTGGGCCCCATAATAAGACTCCTAATAGGATCAGTGGATGTAGGCTTCTGGTGGAAGATGTCTCTAGTAAGTGTGACTTTTTGGGACTTGTCTATATAAGGATAAGGGAGCCCTAAGGTTTGGGATTATCATTATTCTCTCATTCCCATAGGAAAGACAAGAGGCAAAGAGATCCACGGAACTTCCTATCACCGGAACGCACATAGATCTCCGGCCGCGTGACGGAGTGTCCTCATCCGGATCCATCAAGAAGGAAACGAGTTCAGGATGAAGAAGGAAAAAAAAAAGAATAGCAGAAATAAGGTGAGGAGATCCAAAAAGAGAGATAATCAAAATCGAAAGAAGAAACACAGGGAGGGAGAAGGAAAACAAGAAAAGAAAAAAGGAAAACAAAGACGTCGAAGAAGAAGTGTTTGTTGTTTACAAGCAACAATGGACCGGTTTGCAGTTGAAGAAGAAAGAAGAAGATGAGCACGAAGGACAAAGAAAAGATGTAAGAAGAAGAGGAGAATCAAAAAAGAAGAAAAAAAGATGCAGAGGAGAAGTAAAATGTAAAAGGAATAAAAAAAATAAGGAAGATGGAGAATTCAGAAGACAGAGGTGCTGGGTTTGGTGGCAGAGGAGGGGTATGCAGGGGCGTTAACAAGTGAAGATAGAGAGAGAGTAGCACCGGGAGAAGAAATGAGGAAGAAGATGATGCGAGGAGGGACTGGACTAGTACCGAGATGGGTACCAGTTCTGGGCTGGGTTCCTCGGCCAAGAGCAAGGAGAGAAAAAAGAAAGGAGAAGAGGCGAAAGAACAGGAAAGAAAGAAAGAAAAAAAAAAGAGAAAGAAATAGGAAGAAGAAGATGGGCTTGCAGAGATGGAACAGAGGGAAAGAGAACATAGATGAAGAAGAAGGGTAAGGACTCGATACAGAGAGAAGAACGAGAAGAAGAAGAAAAGCATAACGATGGAGAGGGGGCTATTTAGTGCATTATTGAGAGGATCGGGTTCTGTTTGGCAAGACGGAGAAGAAGAAACAAGTAAAAGGATGGAGAAGAAAACAGTGGAAGAAGAAGATGATGATGAGCAATGGGTCTAGTCAAAGGGATGGGTCTTGGCCATTGCTTAGGATGAAGATGAGGTGCTCTTAATGGGTCGAGATGTTGAGAACAGAGATGGGTTCTGCGCTTGGCAAGAGGGGCCCTTCATGAAAGATAGAGAGGCAGAGAGGGAGAAAATGAAAGAAGATGAAGTGGAGAGAAAAAGAGAGAAAATAAGAAGAATGAGAAGGAGAAAAACTCATGGCCAAGTTTAGTTAGGTTACAGAAGAAGAAACAACAGGTGGGTTCGGGCCAAGCTGGGCTCAGGTTGGGTTGACCTAACCTGAGTACATATTATAATCCAGATGAGTCAATGTGTGTGGATTGGGGGTTGACATGGGCTGGGCTAGATGTTAATCACACATAACCCATAGCAAAGATGACTTGAATATAGATACTCACTAGGCTGAGGCGTTTGATGGTCTCGGTGACTTGGGTCTAACTCAGGGAATCCATATAGATCATGATTAATTAAAGAGACATGGTTAAATCAATGGCTTCACCAAAGGGATTAGGTACCATGCAGTCATGTACGAAGAACTAAGACAATTAACTATAATAGTAATATGAAAACAAGAGAGAAAGAACACAGAAGGCTTACCTTCAGAAGAGAGCACTCTAAAAGGGCAGAAAGGAGAAGATTTAGATGAGATTCGTAGGTGAATCAAGGAATGAGGTTGGTGTTCTTTATATAGAAAGCTAAAAGCAAGAGTCTTAAAAAAACACTTATTCTCAAACTAGATTTAGTTAAGGAAAACTATTTCTACTTAGACTCTAATACACAAGTTAGGATTGAATACTAATTTCAAGGTGGAGTTGAGATAGGAAATATAACAACAAGAGACCTAACCAATTTGGGCGTCTTGATTGAGCCAAACTCTCTAATAAGCCAAATTCTAACAAAACATGTCCCCACAAGTAATTCCAAATTTTAAATAACACAAATGCATATAGGGTCCATCACAGATCAAATCAAAGTCAAGATTAATTCTAATTAAAATAAAAATTCAGGTCGTTACAGCTAGCCTATATCTTTATTCCCTGAACTCATATGCTTTTTCCCTCTCTTCATTAATAATGCCTCCAAATGAAGACATTAGAATTGTCTAAAAATGGATGTTTTGATTTTCAACATGCTCAAAATAGAAGCAATATCCCTAGGTTCTTGAAGGGTTTATTACTTTACTATAATTCAAAGAATTCTTATCTAGGGGATTTCAAAATTTTCTGATGTGGGATCCTTGAATGCTCCTTTGTAGCAGAGCATCAAAAATTGCAATAAAAAATAGAGGAGTTGAAATTTTAGGAATTCCAAAGTCATTTAAGAGCTTTCCGATGGCCAGAATTTCAAGTTTTTGATAGAAAAACAAATGGTATTTGCAAATGCAAAGGAACATGCCATCGCATCATTGTCGTAAACTCCCCGCAGACTAGAACTTATTCAAAAAAGAGGTGGCTGTGCTGGAAGTGGGACAAGGTGGTGAACTTCATCATCATCTCTCTTTCTAGTCATGCATGTGTTATGGATGTGGCGCCCGTGTTCTCAAATCAAGGCATTGGCAAGGCAACCTAGTTCAAAAAGTGACTTCTAGACTTTCCTACATGTTTGTTTTCATTTCATTTACTGAATTTTGGAGTTATTTAATGCATGTTTATATTATGCACCGAAGTAAAGAGAATTCGTAAGACCTATATTTCAAAAAATGTTTGAAATTTAAGAAAGAAAATGTGAATTTCCAAAGAGAGTGAGAAATGAATGCCTAGCCACCAGCCTAATATTTCAAATCCTATAATAGTCAAGTTGCATCTACATTATTACTTTATATCTTTCATCCCTAACATCATCTCCTTCAACTTTGCATCTTAATAACCAATTAGTTGAGCTAGATCATTTGATTATGAATTCAAATCTATTCAAATGTATGGTTTTATTTATATATATTCTACGCAAACAAATATATTTTGCAAGTACGAACGAAATGATGAAGTAGGGCCACTAGGACTCCGCTGTTCTTTTGGAAGTAGTAGGGTACAAGGAGAATAAGGAATTAAAGTGACAAAAAAATTTACTTAAGGGTGTTTGGATAGAATTACAAGTTTTGAGAGTAAAATTTATGTGATGTAAAGTTTTACTTAATGAATATTTGGATGTAAAGAGTGAAGGTATGTAAATTATTGGTTGACATAATGTAGGGTTTTACTAATTTTATACCTACTTGTTTTAAGATGAATTGGAGATTTGTTTGGTCATAGTAAAACTGATGTAAAATAAGTTTTGCCTAATGAATGATTGGATAAAAAGAGATAAGGTAGAGTAAACTCTAGATTATGACATAAATTATCCCATTTTATATGCACTTTTTTTTTGTATAAATTGGGAAGGAGTAAAATGTAACCTTTTTGTGTTTTTTAGTTTTACCGAATCCTCTAGATTTTATTCTTGATTTTGACCCCTACTCCATACTACTCTCCTCATGTTAACAAATATGTCATTATTATTGTTCCTTTGATGCTACCTATTAGATTGGATTTAGGGCACACAATCAATCCTTCCTCCACACGCATTGAGAGGAAGATATCATGTAACCACAACACACAAATAAGCCACCTATTAGATCAAATTCAGGGCAAGCATTGAATCCATCCAGCACATACATGAGAAAAAGATAAGCGTGTAGCCATGACACACAAATTTTACGTGGTTAACCATAAAGGCCACAACTATGCACTATGAGCATCTACTCTGGTTAGCACTATGAAGAAATTGGAAATCATTACAAGGATTTCAAACCCTTAAATACTTAGCATACTTACTCTTCATAAATCCCAATTTTGATCTCACAACGCCCAGCCAAACGGGTGGGTTAAACTCCGAGCACCACAAGGGAGAGAGCGCTTACCTTTCTCAAATAGAGTCTAGGATTACATATTACATTAATATATAATCTCCACTTTACTGGCCCTCAAGAAAGCCCCGATACTATTACCAAGATATCCTTAACCCTAGAGTTTGTCATTGGCTAACCCAACCAACCCAGTCGAATTGGAATACAAGACAGAAACTTAACAATCTCCGCCTTAGCATTGATTCCATCAAACTTTGAGCCAGCTTGAAGAAACCTGGCTATGTCTTCTTCACTCCATTTCTTACTAAATGGTACATCCCTACACCGATGGTGCATACTTCAAATTCTTATTAAACTACTCCTTGAACTTAAAGTTAAAATTCATTGACGAGTCCTTGTGGCTTTGATTCCATCAAACTTTGAGCCAACTTGAAGATACCTGGCTATGTCTTCATCCCTCCATTCCTTACTGAAAGGTCCATCCCTACACCGATGGTGCATACTTCAAATTCTTGTCAAACTGCGGCTTGAACTTAAGGTTAAAATTCATTGATGAGTCCTTGTGGTGTTAATATGTGAATCATAAGTTTTCTTCCTTTTCTGGTTTTGGTGCATCGGCAACGACGACTCTTCACCGGAAGGACTCTGACAACGGTGAGGCGGCGAAGGGCGGTGGCCGATAGGAGTCGGATTTTGACAATTGTTTTTTTTTTCCTTTCCTTTCTCCTATGTAAATTGTAACCAACTTAGAAGCCTCTTGCTTTCTCAAGCAATGATGTAACTCGCATGGGTGTATTGCTATCCTAAGCGGCGGTCAAAGCAAAGTCCAGATTTTTCTCCGGTGATCGCGAATGTGGAAATCAGGGAGTCTGTAAGGTCCCGGATCTCGCTAATCTTGATTTACATTAATTAAGCTCGTTCTATATTAATTGAACTTGATTAAGGCTAATTTAATCCAAAAATTATCGGGTTTGGGCGGAGTTTGGCCCCACTTTAGTAGTTAAGGGCCTTTTCGTAATTTGTCCTTGTTGGACACCTCGTCCATTTCCTTTGGTGAAACTTTTCGCATAGATCGTCTTTCATGTTGGACCCGAGTTAATCCGAACTCATCCTGAGCCAATGGAGGTTCTTTCGGTCTAAACTGAAATTTCAGGAAACAAGTGGGTTTGCATGCAACTTCAGGAGAAGTTATGTTTAAAAAGAAAAACGCAACGTACCTTCCTCCTTCTCTCATTCTGCAGTTGGAGCTCGTTTCCCTCTTTCGATTTTCTTCGTTTCTCCTTCCCTATTGAGGTACTACTACGGTTGAAAGGGGGGATTTTCTTCTTCCTCTTTCTCCTCCCTGAGCCACTTCTCTGTATTGTTCTCTTCTGTAAGCTAGTTGGTTAAGGTAAAGATCCACCTCCATTTCGCGTATTTGAAGTTATGAGAGTCATGAGGAATCAATCTACCCGACATGCATGTGGATCTAAACCCCATATTCCACACTTTCATGTTTTATTGTAGAGAACCCATTCGATTTGGAGTATTCCCTCTACCCACAAGACAAGAAGGGTTAGAAAAGGGTTAAACACTGATAACAAGGCAAGTACTTGAGCTTATGTGCACTGTTTGTATGATTTCTTCATTGCATGTTGAGTCAGTTCTTCCAATTTTTCTAACTGTAGTCTCTTCTTAATGGGTATGTGTGAATTAAGTTGTTAGTTGGGTGCCAGTGGGGTACGAATCAAAGGGGAATGGTAAAAATGAGAATAGAGGGTGTGGGAGTACAGAATACCTTAATTGGGACACTACTAGTAAGTCATAGAACCCCATCCCAATATAGGTTTTGTACTAACTGAAATCGGAATTGAGCTACAGAATTGTATCCAAGCTTCTGAAGATTACGGTGAAGTTACGGCTAAGCCGTGAGCACTTACGGCTCAAAGTCCAGCGAGCAGTAGAATGGGATCTTGTACTACGGCTCAACTATGGCTAAACCGTAGATTTCACTATGGCTAAGCCGTATCCAGCCCGTACCCAAGCCGCAAGTCTTCCTACGGCGAGCTTTCCAGAGAACTCACAAAACTCAGTTCCTTCTACGGCTTGCACACGACTGCACCGTGGAACACACTACAGCTAAATCGTAACCTCCCCGTAACCTAGCCGCAGGCTTTGCATGGCTAAGCCATAGGCCAACATACGGTTGGGCCGTAACTGCGCCTGAAAGTTTACAAAGAGCATGAACCACACGCTAAGCCGTAGCCTTGTACACGGCTAAGCCATAAGAACTCAGTGAAATCGGATGTTAACGACTCTCAATGATTTTGTAGGACCTTAGTATTGGCACCCTCTTACCTCTACACGGGCCCGATGATAAGGACACATTAAAAGGATAAATGAATTCCGGATGATTCCCCAAAGACAAGTCATGGATGTTGGCATAAAAAGGGGTGTTCTTTACGCACACAAGGCAATACCAAAAAGTGGCAACACATTGACACCGGACGTCTTATGAATACATCGTGTTGAATGTCCTTAGGGATCAGGAGATACTACTTCATCTAAATGCATTCATATTGTTACGTTATACTACCTTCGACATGATTTGTTATCGAATTCACTTCCTCTAGCAAACCCCGAGGCAATTCAGACCTGAGCTTCTAATGAGTGCGTGTCTGACAAGCCAGAGCTTCTATTGAGTGTGTGCTTGCTAGCAAAGGGTATAGCCGAGGCTCGGGCCTTTGTAGCCCATATGCATGTGTTTCGTTTAATCATTCATCGCTCCATGATTAACTATTCCTTATGTATGTTATGACTAGTATGATTGACTCCGAGTCGGCACCACTTAGCTTGTGCCCTTTTGGTATATGTATGTCACCACTGCAGTAGGTTTACGGAGGGGTTGTCGACGCTCCTCAGGAAGCTAGCCTGATCCCCTAGCGACCCATACGATATGTATGCTCCCTTTTGGGAGAATAGAGCATCGTGGTTGCCAATCAGTATGTATGTTGTTTTAACGGTAATTCCTCATTCATTGCCACTCTGCATTATGTGTTTAGCACGTTATCCTTGTTCTCTTAAATCAGTACATACTGTTAAGTAATTTTTTGATACATATACACGTATACATATTATGTTATATTTGTTTCTTATGCCTCATTATTTGCTTAACCGTCGTGTTAACAGTGTTACCCTTGGTATTGTAGGTCCAGAATCCAGTCCCAACGCAGACACTGGTGCGCCCCTGGAGGGTACCCCAACGGTACCTCGGGGTGTAGACGAGTGGAAAGATGGCGACGTCTTTTACTAGCCATCCTACGGAGTGCATTACTTTTTGGGAGATATCACTACTATGCTTGGACCTTTTGTATCACTCCTTTAAGTAGTATTTTCGGAATGTAATTAAAAGACTTTAACACTATTGTATATATATATGTTTACTTATGAAGGTTAACAGACTATGAACTTCATGTGCTCTTGATAATTACTGACTATTTAGCAGGATCTCGCTTATAATAAGTTATGTTTGTACATGTGTCAGCATACCTCACACGTTCCTGTGAAATCTCCCTTGTAAGAATTCGTGCATAATTCTTCAGGGCATGGATTTCTACGGGATTACGTATCCATGCCTGGGGGCCCACGCAAATCCCCAAATTCCCAGAATCGGAGCGTGACAAAGTCCAAGCTTTATTCAGATCTAGAAAACTAGATCTGTCACCTTTGGTGGCAATCAGCGGCTCTGTTCCAAAAATGTTATGATTGTTTGATCTCTCTCTTCTAATATTTTTGAGATCGCTTTGGCCAACCGATCTGAACAAGTCCTATCTTTTCTCTTTTTTGATTCAAATTAGGGAATCGATCAACCCTAGCACGTGTCGCTTGTGGCCCAAATTGAGATCTAATCCAATCTAAGTGTTTATTATGTGGCCACTAGAGATCAAAAAATAGATCTCTTTTTTCTAACCGCAAAATTTCTTCGTGAACCAAATGTTTGTTGATACAAAAAAGTCTCAACAAAATTCCAAAGAAAATTCAAGCAAGAGAGTAGCCGAGCTACCCAAATCAAGACCAAACACAAGTGAGATTCATCAACCCAAGATTGAAACCACTCAGAGACAAGGCTAGGATGGTTCTCTTGAAGTTTGGAAAAGAAAAACAAAAAATAAAAAAAGAGAAAAGTAAAAAAATTCAAAAGGTTTAGCAGCCAACTGAATGTGCAATAGATGACTGAACAAAGGTAGTAGTTGAATGCAAAATAGGAACAACTGAATAATACAACTCATCAAATGGCCGATCTAGATTTGGTCAAATCTTTCAAGGTTGGATTTCAAGCTCATTAGCATGATTTAAGGGACCTAAATCTCAGTTAATAACCAAGCAAGTTGACCAAATAGGGAAAGTCGATGGAACAAATACATAGTCAGCTACTCCCATGAAAATCAAGATTTTTTAGTGAAATCTCTCCCTTCCTCAAATAGCTAGAGGGACTTTCAAGCCTATAAATAGCCCCATGGATGACCTCTTAAAGGATCAAGCAGCCAACATCGATCAAGCACTTCAAAAAAGAAACACAAGTGAGTTTCGTGTCATGCAGAAAGGTCCAAACTTTGTCAAGGGGGAAATTCAAGAAGTCCCATCACCTTTAAAGTCACAAGGTATTTAATCTTTGAGAACAAACTCAGAGAATTCAAACATGTGCCTTGACATCATGCAAGATTCGACAAGAAATCCTTGAAGTCCTAAGTCTTTTGACGATTTCTTCGTTTTATTCACTTTGATGTCGAAGAAGTCTATGGATTCCGGAATGACACCTTGGTGATTTGCATTCTGCATGTCGAGGAAAGCGAGTGATAGATTATGAAGATTGCACAATTAACCTTGAGAGGAGGCAGAGCATGTCCAGATATCAAAAGTTAGAGTTAGCCTCAGATCGGCCACTGTCTTTTGATAGTCAGCTACTCCTTCCTCTTTATTCTTTTTTATGTATTTGTACGTAAAATTTACATTATGCTGTAATTCTTTTGCCAACAGTTGATCATCTATGACCAGGTTGGGGAGTTGAAAGAAAAGAAATATGAGAAACTTGCACCCATGAAGTTAGAGTACTAGAACTCATGTAAATTAAACGCGACAATGAAAAAATAGAAAGGAAAAAATCATTATTTTTCCTGCTTGTGTCTTTTCATGTCATTGAATGTGTTGTGATGTGTACTGTGTTCGCGACCCATTTTCAGATGAGCAGAAAAGATTGGTGCCATTGTGGGAACTCAATTAATCGAACTCTAGTTTGATCGAAAGTTGGCAAAGAAAAGAAGCAAAAAGAAAATGCATGGAAAATGCATGGCGAGTAGTCGATCCTAAGCACTAAATAGGTGGGGTTTTAGGTGACGAAAAGTTTTCGTCGCCTAAACCCTTTATTTCATCACCTATGGTATAGGCAACGCAAATTTTTCATCAGCACATTCCTTGCAATAGCTCTGTCAACTATGCTCTTCGGTGACGAAATCAAAATTTTGTCGCCAGCTTCAAACGAAATAATTTCGTAGCCATTTTGTCGCTATATCATTTATTTCATCACAAAAATTATATAAAGAGAGAACTAAAATACTCATCTGCGACAAAATATGTTTATTGCCAAAGGCTTTACCTTTTAGAGATGAAATTATTTCGTCATTAAAAGTAATTTAAAAAATGATAAAAATACTTCTAATGACGAAATAATTTGGTGTCCAAAAGGAATATATAGTTTTTAAAAAAAAATCATTTTTGCCGCTGGGCTGCTGCTGTAACCAGGTCAGGTTCAACCTAAACCAAGCCTAGACTTGGCCTGCTCCAACCTGGGCTCTGCTACAACCAGGTGACGAAATCTAAATTTCTGCTGCTCTTGTTTCTCTTATGATCCTGATGATGGTCAGGTTGCCGATGATGATGGCGACGCCAACACCAAGGATGAGGAGAGCCGGGACAAGGATGCTTGAGCTTCGATGGGAGGAGATGCCAGCATCCAACGAAGGCCTTCACGGAGAGAGAGGATAAGAGAGGAGAGGGATGAGGTGGTGGAGGATCAGTTCCAAATTGGTCGTGGCATCCCTCCTTCCTTCCTTCCTTCATTCTTTCTTCTTTCTTTTGACTGCATAAACCACAAGCTCAAGAATATTAAAGACAGCAACTGATGATGAGAGGGGGAAAATGGAAAATAAGAAGAACGACGTGGGCTCTGTAGCAGGAAAGAGAAGGTGAGGAAGGAGAACAGGACGGAGAAGAATAGAGAGGAAAAGGAAAAGGAAAATTGAGAAGAAAAAAAAGAAGAAACAAAAAGAAGGTGTCTCTCTTGCGCATTTGACATCTGGGTTGTAGTGGGAGCGAATTGGAGAAAAGAAGGGGCTACCCAGGTTCGCCTATCTTGTTACCCCCCAATCACTGAGATTGGTCCATCTGGAATGCAGAAGAGACAAGGAGAGAGGAGAAGTGGGCTGCCAGTTTTGCCGCCAAACGTTGCTGGAGAAAGTCGATCAGTACCTCCAATGCTGCTGCAGCCAATGGTATCCGTTTCTGTTTACAGAAGTGGAAAGGAGGAAGTAAAGCCAGGGTTCTAGTGTCAAGTCCCAAATTTTTATATTGGGTCATACCGGTTTGTCGGGTTTAAGTTGGGTTAAGAGGGTCAAATAGATTGAATTAACACAATTGGGCCTGAATTATTGAACCCTTTTAGGCCAAAGGACTCTTTTTGAAATTTCTTAAAACCCACTAGAAAGCAGAGGGCCCTTCCTTGTAATTTAGAAAAACCCCCTCTCTTATATAAACTCTACTCTTAGGGTTTCTCCCCCTTTCTCTAACCCTCTTCTTTTCTTCTTCAACCAAAACCCTAGAGGCTTTCTAAGGGGGAAACCAAGGTGGGCTCTTCCAAGCTTTGATCTTTAGATCTGCTTTGGCTTCAAGATCCAGGCAAGTGGATAACTGCAAACAATATCTTCTTGGTTACTTTGTTTAATCATATGCTCTAAACATGATTTATTTGTATGGTTTAATATTTTTAGTTAAGAGATTAATAGTGAAGATTGATTTTGATTGAAACCAAGTAAGTACATATGATTTAAGGTTTAGTGTCTTTGAATCATGGTTTGATTTCTTTATATATATATTTATATATTTAGAAAAAACAAAAAAAAACAAAAAAAAAAAAGACTACAGTAGCAGCGCTGCAGTGCAGCAAGCTGCTGCCTGTGCACGCTAGGCAACGCTGCTGCCAGGCGTGCATAGGCAGCAGTGCTGCCTGTGCTGCTCCCTCATGCAGCCGGCTGGGCTGGGCCTGGCCTGCTGGCGGCCTGGCCTGTTGGCAGCCTGGCCTGCTGGGCTGCTGGCGGGCTGGGTCTGCTGGCGGGTCTGGGCTAGAATCGACGAGGCTTAGCCCAGTATAATATTATTATATATTAATTAGTATTAGTTATAGTATTTAAAAATAGTTTAGATCATTGTAGTTCTACTAATGGTCTAGTGGACTAATAGAGAATTGATTATGTTAATTTATTCCTATTTAGGCGATGTTAGAAATTTAGTTTGGATTGTTTATACATTTAATTGAGAATTATGTAATTTTGATTAATATTTAATGAGATTGATTATCTTATTGTGATGTAATATCCGTCTGCGATGAGCATGGATTTTAGTTCCACGTGTGATTATGGTTGCTTGATCACCAAGCATAGCCTCACGAAGGACTTCGATCCACCCGGAATTGGGGCCCGTGCTGTTTATGTTTAGAAAAATTTTAATTGGCCCCAATTCTCACACCCTTGGAACCGGGTTTGGATCTGGCCCAGTTTTGGGGGCGTGACAGATGGTGTCAGAGCCGGTCAAGTTCTAAAAGTTCTAAAAGATGCTAGAACGTAGGTCCGATGTGAGGATTAAAAACGTTAAGTGGGAACGTTGGGGGTTTTTGGCATTTATAATCGTGTCCGTACTTTAGCAAATGTTTAGAGGTTACAGGAGCCCATTACTTTTGCATTTTTGGTTGTTTAGTCGCTAATGTATTGGGGATCACCAAAGAGGTGGCTTGGACTACTTTTCGTAATCAGTTTCCCGAGAAGTATGTACCGGAGCATGTTTACATTCAGAAGCGAATAGAGTTTGATAGACTAAAGCAAGGGAATCTGTCTGTTTAGAAGTACGAGCTGCAGTTTATCTATTTCCTCCATCTCGTACCAACCCTCATCACTCCAATAAGTAAAGAGGATTCGATGGTTCATCGAGGGCCTTTGACTAGATATACGACTTCATACCAAGTCACAAGTTCTAAATACTTACCATGCATTTTTTTAGAAAAGGCATATTGGGCCGAGGAGGTGATTGGACGCATGGTCCTTACAAGCCAAATTAAGCAGAAAGTTACTCCGTCTTCAGTTTCACAGTACCAATTTAATAAGCAAAAGAGGAAGTCTTGTGGCATTTGTGGCAATAATCACCCTACAACTAAGTGTTGGGACAGAAAACAGTTAAGTTATAGTTGATGATGACACAAGGTGCAATTGTGAGATCAAAGAAGAAGGTTGTTATTTGTATGATTTCAATTATTAAGGCTATAAAGTTGTTGAGGAAAGGTTCTGAGGGGTATATAGCATTTATCACGGAGGATAAACGGACTAAAGTGGTGGAGGAGATACCAATGGTATCTCAGTTTCTGGATGATTTTCCCGATGATATTCCTGAATTACAGCTGGTCCGTGAAATTGATTTTTCAATTGAGCTTGTTCCAGGCACAGCTCCGATCTCAAAAGCCCCTTATAGGATGGCCCCAGCGGAGTTGAGAGAACTCAAGGAGCAATTGCAAGAGCTCTTGAACAAGGGTCTTATTAGACCGAGTGTCTCTCCTTGGGGGGCTCCAGTATTGTTTGTGAAGAAAAAGGATGGTTCTATGAGAATGTGCATTGATTATAGACAACTAAATCAAGTGACCATCAAGAATAAGTATCCTCTACCGCGAATCGATGAATTGTTTAATCAATTGCAAGGTGCTCAATATTTTTCTAAGATTGATCTGAGGTCAGGATATCGTCAGTCGATGGTATGAGACCAAGATATCCCAAAAAACTGCATTCAGAACTAGATATGGTCACTACGAATTTTTGGTGATGTCGTTTGGGTTGACAAATGCGCCAGTAGCTTTTATGATTATGATGAATAGGGTTTTTGCACAGTACTTGGACAAGTTTGTGGTGGTATTTATCAACGATATACTTGTGTATTCAAAGAGTCGGGAAGAGCATGCTCAGCATCTTCGTACTTCATTGCAGTTATTAAGGGAACACCAATTGTGTGCTAAGGCAAGTAAAAGTGAATTTTGGTTGGGAACAGATGGGATTCGTTAGTCACATCATCTCTAGGGAAGGTTAAGCAGTGGACCTAACATAGATTGAACCAGTGGTAAAGTGGGATAGGTCGAAATAGTGTCAGAGATCCGAAGTTTCCTAGGCCTCGCAGGATCTTACCGCAAATTCATGGAAGGATTTTCCACAATAGTACCCCCACTGTTGAGATTGACTCGTAAAGGAGTTCCTTTTTGTGTGGAATGAGGATTGTGAACAAAGTTTTCAGGAGTTGAAAAGGAGGTTGACCACAGCTCTTATACTGACATACTCGTGGCAATGATGTTTTGTGATTTTTACTGATGCATCTGGAGTTGGACTTGGTTGTGTTCTCATGTAACATAGGAAGGTAGCAGCATATGGGTCTCGACAGTTGAAGGAACATAAACGAAAGTATGCAACTCATAACTTGGAGCTACCAGCAGTGGCCTTTGCTTTGAAGATATGGAGACATTATCCTTACGGAGCCACTTTTGAAGTGCATCAGACCATAAGAGCCTCCAGTATTTCTTTACACAGGGTGATTTGAACATGTGACAGAGGAGATGGATGGAGTATATTAAGGATTACGATTTTGGATCGAAGTACCATCCAGGAAAAGTTAATGTAGTAGCAGATGCTCTAAGTAGAAAAGTAGCGTTCACTGGAGGATTAATTGCAGAATGCTTTTGGATTCGTTGTTTGGAAGATATGGATGTTTATTTCCAGCCTATCAGTGAGTAAGTAGTGTTGGCTAGTATATTCTCGTGGGAACCCGAATTACTTCCAAGGATCAGAGAATACCAGTTGCTCGACCCCGAGATAGCAAGAGTTAAAGATCATATCGATGAAAGGCCTGATTTTAGGTTGGAAGATAATATTTTGTATTATAAAGATAGAATTTGTGTGCCTGATTTTCCAGAATTGAAAGATGAAATCATGGTCGAAGCACACTATACTCGGTATACTATTCATCCAGGCAGTACCAAGATGTATCAAGATCTGAAGGATTACTATTGGTAAAAGAATATGAAAAAGGATATCACAGAATTTGTTGGAAAATGTTGGGTCTGCTAGTAGATTAAAGCAGATTATAGGAGACCCCCAGGTCTTCTGTATGAGTCGGAGATTCTTCAGTGGGACTGGAAGGACGTCATTATTGACTTTGTGTCAGGATTGCCTAATACTAGAAAGGGATTTGATGCTATTTGGGTGGTAGTGGACCGTTTGACTAAGTCAGCCCACTTTGTACCATTTAAGACTGGTCAAGGAATGGAGAAAATTACAGAGTTTTATTTTAAGGAAGTGGTGAGATTGCATGGAGCACTAGTTTCTATTGTCTCTGATTAGGATAGTTAGTTTGTATCTAGGTTTTAGGTATCACTGCAGGAAGCCTTAGAAACCAAACTGAGTTTTAGTACAACCAATCATCCCCAAATAGACAGACAAATAGAATGTACAAACCAGACATTGGAGGATATGTTAAGGGCATGTGTCTTGGATTTCAAGACTAGTTGGAACGAAAACTTGGCTCTATGTGAATTCGCGTACGACAATAATTATCACTCTAGCATTGGCACGGCACCTTTTGAAGCTTGGTATGGGAGAAGATGTCAAACCCCTATATGGTTGGTCGAATTTTGGAGCTCGCGGTTTTCATGGATTGTCTAGGTTAGAAAGTCCAGTGACAAGATAAGACAGATTTGGGAAAGGTTGAAGGTTGCCCGTAGTCGCCAAAAGGGTTATGCAGATAAACGGAGGAGAGAGTTGAAATTTGAGGTTGGTGACCATGTATTTCTGAAGGTATCACCTACGTGTGGTACTTTGCGGTTTGGGCAGCAAGGGAAACTTTCCCAAAGATATTTGGGACCATTCCAGATTACCAGCAAGGTCAACGATGTGGCTTATCGGATAGCATTGCCACCGGAGCTGTCAGGTGTTCATGATGTCTTCCATGGTTTTATGTTGAGAAAGTATGCAGCAGACCCTTCGCACGTGTTGCAATATGAGCCGTTGCAAGTGCAATGTCAGTATCCGCACCTTTTTCCTGAGGTATGTTAGTCATTTGGAGGACCAAATGTCCTTTAAGGGGGATGAGATGTCAAGTCCCAAATTTTTATATTGGATCATACCGGTTTGTCGGGTTTGAGTTGGGTTAAGAGGGTCAAATGGATTGAATTAACACAATTGGGCCTGAATTATTGGACCCTTTTAGGCCAAAGGACTCTTTTTGAAATTTCTTAAAACCCACTAAAAAGCAGGGGGCCCTTCCTTGTAGTTTAGAAAAACCCCCTCTCTTATATAAACTCTACTCTTAGGGTTTCTCCCCCTTTCTCTAACCCTCTTCTTTTCTTCTTCAACCAAAACCCTAGAGGCTTTCTAAGGGGGAAACCAAGGTGGGCTCTTCCAAGCTTTGATCTTCAGATCTACTTTGGATTCAAGATCCAGGCAAGTGGATAACTGCAAACAATATCTTCTTGGTTACTTTGTTTAATCATATGCTCTAAACATGATTTATTTGTATGGTTTAATATTTTTGGTTAAGAGATTAATAGTGAAGATTGATTTTGATTGAAACCAAGTAAGTACATATGATTTATGGTTTAGTGTCTTTGAATCATGGTTTGATTTCTTTATATATATATATATATTTAAAAAAAACAAAAAAAAAAGACGACAGCAGCAGCGCTGCAGTGCAGCAAGCTGCTGCCTGTGCACACTAGGCAACGCTGCTGCCAGGCGTGCATAGGCAGCAGTGCTGCCTGCGCTACTGCCTCATGCAGCCGGCTGGGCTGGGCCTGGCCTGCTGGCGGCCTGGCCTGTTGGCAGCCTGGCCTACTGGGCTGCTGGCGGGCTGGGTCTGCTGGCGGGTCTGGGCTAGAATCGACGAGGCTTAGCCCAGTATAATATTAGTATATATTAATTAGTATTTAGTATAGTATTTAAAAATAGTTTAGATCATTGTAGTTCTACTAATGGTCTAGTGGACTAATAGAGAATTGATTATGTTAATTTATTCCTATTTAGGCGATGTTAGAAATTTAGTTTGGATTGTTTATAAATTTAATTGAGAATTATGTAATTTTGATTAATATTTAATGAGATTGATTATCTTATTGTGATGTAATATCCATCTGCGATGAGCATGGATTTTAGTTCCGCGTGTGATTATGGTTCCTTGATCACCAAGCATAGTCTCACGAAGGACTTCGATCCACCCGGAATTGGGGCCCGTGATGTTTATGTTTAGAAAAATTTTAATTGGCCCCAATTCTCACACCCCTGGAACCGGGTTTGGATCCGGCCCAGTTTTGGGGGCGTGACATCTAGTCCCAGGGTAGGCCAGGTTGATGGCCAGTCTCTGAGGCTAGACTTAGTATGGTGGAGAGATGGGACAATTGTGGTGGGAAGGTCTTGATGGCTTTGCTGAGAGGAAGAGGTGAGGTGGTAATGCGATGACGGAAAGGAGGACAATAAGTGAGAAAGGGTGTCGAGGAAACTTCGTGGTGAAAAAAATCTAAATTTCGTCACCGACAAATGACAGAAGGTGACGAAATTAATCTTTTTCATCGCCTAATGTACTTTAATGGGAACGGTATTTATATTTTGTCACCAATTAAAAAAACAACAAAAAAAATGGAGCCATTTTTCCATGGAAAATGCTGGGAATACTGGTGCCATTTTTTATATATATATTTTAAATTGGTGACGAAATCTGAATTTTGTCGCCAATAAAGGACATTAGGCGATGAAAAAGATTAATTTCGTTGCCAAATGTCCTTTGTTGTTGACAAAATTTAGATTTCATTGACAATTTCAAAAAACAAAAAAAAGAAAGAAAGAAAAAATGGTACAATTATTCCTAGCGTTTTTGCGGTAATAATGGCGCCATTTTTTGTTGTCTTTTTCAAAATTGGCAAGGATATCTAAATTTTGTTGCCAATAAAGGAAGTAAGGCGGCGGAATTAAATTTGTTGTCACCAGTATTACACTTTAGGCAAGAAATTTTATTTCTCACCAAAATATATGTATTTTTTTAGAAATTAGTGGTGAAATCTAAATTTCACCACTAATAAATGACTTTAGGTGACAAGATTACATTTGACGTCATCTATTTTACACTATATGTATTTTTTTTTTTTTTTGAAATTGGCTATGAAATCTAAATTTCGTTGCCCATAAATGACTTCGGGTGACGAAATCTAATTTTTCGTTGCCTATTTTACACTTTAGGCAACCTAATTTTGTTCCTCGCCAAAATTGGTGACAAAATCTAAATTTTGTTGTCAATAAATGACATTAGGCAACAAAATCCATATTTCATCGCCAAAGATTCATTCTCTTGTATTAAAGTTATGCACACTCGGCTATCCCAAATTGAAAATTATGGGACCTTCCCCTCCATTGAATGGCTATGCAACCTTGATGTGTCACGCTTGGATTGTAGATGGCTGACTGATTTTCTTCCTTTTGGAATTATGCAATTACTAAGGCCACTTGATATGTAAAGTCCATCCTTGTGGCGTAGCAAGCATTTAATTGCCCAACTTTTGCCCTTGGATAAGCTGTAGTCCATATGATCTGGTTCAAGTTGTTTGTGCTAACATTTTTGTCCCATACATCGTCTGAATTAGGTCGAACCCAACTCTTTTCTCTTCCCATTTTGGGGCCATTCCTCCTATAACTAGAATGCAATCGGTTTCGAAACAAATAAAAAGAGGACATATTGTTAAGCTTATTTGGTAAACTTGTTTTGCACGCCAAAACATGTGTTCCCTCGTAATCATCTTCAATTAGGCCAAGGAGCACTCAATTCATTAGGCTTGCCCCAATAAGGACCTAGGGGCAAATGAAGAGGGTTCAATAGGGGACTGTCATCCCTGGATGCATTACCTTGTCCCCCAAGTCCCAAAGAACTGAAATAGCTTCTCTACAAAATGGGACTCTTAGGAGGTTTGAGGGTAGTGCCTTTTATGCCCACGGCGAGGGAGAGAAAGGAAAGTCCCATTCTGTAGTGCATCTCAAACTCTCCAACCTGCCCCTAAAAGGACAAAGCATTTGAATCAGCTAAGAAACCGGCTATGACATAAGACAGCTATGCAGAACAAAGAAGAGATTGCTAAAGTCTTATCATTACCTATTCATAAGGCATCTTGTAATGACCGAGGATAGTCCAAGCCAGTGGCGGATTTGTTCAAACCACAAACTTTGGCTACGAGGGTGACAACAAACTCTTAATTGCCAAAGATAGTGCAAAAATGGATAACTAAAGCTTCTGACCTAGATGTCGCGCCAATCAACATCGTCACAAGGAGTAGGCCCAAATTAGGGCTCTGGAACCTGAATCAAGCTCGGATAGCACTTCATAGGGCCATGTACAGACTAACTATGCCTAAGAACATGATAATGACACTTGAAGAAGTTCGACCAACCAAACCATCACTTCAATGGAGCCCCACCCCAGTAGTACTAAGTCTTTATCACTAGAGGAAGTGGGATGAATCATGAAGACGATGGAGAAGAAAATGATCAAAGGTCTAAAAACAATGTGAACGAAGAAGTTGACAATAATCACCTAGTTAAAGAACAAGGCGAATGAATTAACCAGATTGTTGCATAGTTGCAAATCTTGGTCGAAACGATGACTACATCCAAAGGACCCAATCTGCAGCCTAAACAAAGTCGAAGCATGGCTCATAAGGATGAGAACAAGATCAACCAACTTATGGCACATATCAAAGCCCTAGTTCAAAAGCCACTCGAGACAAGACCGACATGTGACCACTTGTCCAACGGCAATCAAAAAGTTAACCCTAATGAACCCATGACTTATAAGGAATCACTAAAATGATGAAAAAGGTTAAAAGGTGAAAGCTGACTGAAGAAAAAAGGGATCGTGCCTAAATATCCCCTTAAATTCGACCTTGTCCCATTCCCTCCAAGCTTTAAACACCCACTTTCCAGGTTTATTAGGAAAAGGGTCAGCTTATGAACATCTCGTTCATTTCAAATCACTAATAGGAGGATTACCACACATAGATGCCTTGAAGATTAGGCTGTTCATCAGTACGATCAAAGAAATTTCCTTTGATTGCTACTGCCCATTGCCTGAGTAGTCCCTCACTTCCTGGGCACTGTTGGAGGAAAAATCCCTACTCCACTTCCAAGAGGAGGATTAGGTAGTGACCTTCAGCTTTTTAAGCAACACAAAGCAAGAAGGACGAGAGTTGGTGTAGACCTTCAACAACAAATGGAGGGTCCTCTCATACATATACGTTAAAACGTCTTCACAAAAGGCCACTGTAGAGATGTGCATGGAAAACTTGAAACTAGAGATCCGTGCCATGCTGGTGGGGTTGAAGACGAAGTCTCTATCCAAGCTAATTGAGGCTGCTTTCAAGGCTGAAAATGTTCGCAAAGAATTGGATAAGAAGAAAAAAAAAAGCGAGCCATTCGGTGAGCCAAAGGCCTCGAAGGAGAAAAAGAAAGAGGAAGTTTTCAATGTTCAAACCTCTAAGATGCCCCGTAGACCACAAAGTCTGGCAAATGAACAAGCACGGAAGGAGGAACATGAAAGAAGAAAGAATACAAAGTATCCCTTCGATGAGGACATAGAAATCATTTTCAAATCCTTAGTCGAAAATAGGAAGATTGAGTTACCCTTGTCCAAAAGACTGAACCAAGAAGGGAAAATGGATGACCCTGATTGCTATGCCTATTATAGGGTGGTTTCACACCCTTTGAAAGATTGTTTCATCCTAAAGGAGAAGATCACTATAATGTGAAAAAATGGGGTGATCACCCTCGATCAGAAGTATGATTCGGTACTCATCAATGTGGTGTCTTTTCGTCAATTAGAACTAGCAGCACCCTGTTCCTTCCAAGCCAAAGGGAGTCGAGTTCCAGATCATAAACAAAGTCCAAAATTAGAACGAAATGATTCCCATCAAAACCAGTTCTTGAGAAGAACTTTGGGTTCACCTAGACTTGATCAAAAAAGAAAATTAGGACGCTGTAAAACCAAGGCTGACCAGAAAAGAGAAAGAAAAGGAAGGCAAAAAGTGCAGCCATAAAAACTAAAATACCCTCTGATGTCTGGAAAACTATTAAAAAGAAACTTTGCAAAGAAGAAAACCTCCTGTAAAGGCTAGGCAGCCATTCACCCTATTAGATTTCATCATTCCCATCAATGATGAGGATAAATCATGACTGTCTATCTGCAATATGATATCTTGCGCCCGTTTTCTCTAAGCCTCAGAAAATGAAGATAGAATAAGTCTATCCTCATAGAATGACTCGGAAGAAGAAGAGTTAACTATCTAATGAGGTCTTGGATGAAGAAGGCATCCTTTACCTCTAGATGCTGAAAATTACTATTTCCCTCTACAAACTTAATGCACCAACTGAAGATGATTGGCTAGTTGAACAGAGGATGAAAACACATAATGGCAAGCAAGGAAACATTGACCTTTATTTCTCTAAATGGATCATACTACAAATGGAGTATACTCACATCTTTGATGAGTCTGCTTGTTAGTGTCATTGTAAGAATGTGTTGTCAATTACGTGACCCTAGTCTAGTCTTGCACTAAGGAAGATCAAACTACATCAATGAAGATCAAGCCAGATCAAGGAAGCTCAAGGTCCATCAATGAAGATCAAGCAAGTTCAAGGTAGATCAAGTTATATCAAGAAGATCCTCTATGAGTGCCAAGGGATAAGGTAACATTACCCCTTAATATCCATAGAATTAGAATGGGAAAAAGGGTTTTTAAACACCCTGTCTGTGTACTACGGCTTGGACCACGGCTAAGCCGTAAATCCTACGGCTCACTCTCCAGAAAGTATATTTTGAATCATTTTGTTCTACGGCTGACCCTACGATTGCACCAAAAAAGGGTTACGGCTAAACTGTAATGTGTTTCACGGCTAAGCCGTAAAATCTACAGGCCACAGTCCAGAGAGTGCTCTTGGCCATATAATGCCTACGGTTGATCTTACGACCAAGCCTTAAGGCCTTCACGGCTAAGCCGTAGTATGATTCACGGCTAAGCCGAAAGGTTTACGGGTCACTTTCTAGAGAGCATTTTTGGGAGATTTCAGCTTACGGCTGACCCACGGCTAGACCGAAAGGTATTCACGGCTAAGCCGTATAAGGATTTACGGCTAAGCCGTAATCTTAACCGTAAGAAGGAATAACGTTGAATCTGGTCAAACTAGCCGTTGGATGTTGTCAGAGCATACGGCTAAGCCGTAGACCATTCTGTTCTTAGCCGTAGATCTATCCGTTGGAGCTTATCTGTATTTAAAGAGGACCTCTCCTTTGCTCCAACTACAGACTTTATTACTGAGAAAATCATCAGTATAGCTGAGCCTTTACACCTCTAGTAAAACCATCTTTAGAGCTCCCACAACCACCTACTCTTCAACACTTAAAGTGTCATTATTGTTCCAAGAAGAGTAGTTGGCCATTTAGGAAAGGCTTCATTAAATCTAAGAGAATATCTTAGCCTTCCAAACCCTCTTAAAACCTCTTCCCTTGACTGAACACTCATTTGAAGATCTTCATCATCAAGGAGCAAGAACAAGAGGTCAAAGCTTGGAGGTAGTCTTTCAAGCATAAAGAGCACCACTCAAAACCAAGGTATACAATTCCTTGTTTAGGTGTTCTTTAATATTTCAATTCTCTTTGCTGTATTTGGTGGAAGACAAACCACCGCATCAAAAATTGTTGTAGTTGGTGGACTAAATCAAGGATCAACCACCTGATCAAAAAATCCAGTTGGTGGAAGACAAACCACCGAATCAAAAATTATTGCAAGAGGTATATGTTATGTAAGTACATCCTATTTAGTGGAACCAAGAGAGATTGCTCTTGAGAGTGAATGTAGGTCTAGGACCGAACCACTATAAATTACTGTGTTTATTGCTTGTTGTGTGTGGTGGATGCCTTATGTCTTGCTTACTTGTGTTGATCATCTCTTTAGGCTATATCTTCCTTACTCGAATAGCTTTTCTATACACTGTCAACACACACAACTTTGAGCATCTCTCTAGATCTTGCTTGTGGACTCTTAAAATTAATTATTGTACATTTATAAAACCTCTTTTTAATAAGAAATTTTTAATAGTCCTATTTACCCCCCTCTAGGACTTGGTGAGATCTAGCTGTTGCACTTTCACTGCTAACACAGAAAATATAGACAATGGGTTAGATGAAGAAACAACATTGGCATTTAGCTTGATGGCAGCAAGTTCTAACCTACCATCAAATTCTAAAGATATAAGAGAAGAAGGAATGAACCTACTATTCTCGAAAACGAAAAAATGCTTCACCACTAGGAGGGGTCCTTGGTATGAAGCTGACAAAACTACTACTATTGAAAATGGTACTCGATCGAGTTAGAACTACAAAGTCAACTACAATCAGCCCTTTTCCTCTAATTCCTATGTAACTCTCTCTTAGAGGGATGTAAATGTAAATTCTCTTAAAAGTGGAAATGAAAGGCCACCAGGCCCATTCAAGTATGATGTTGTCGAACACTTGAAGTACATACTTGAATGGTTGCACATCCTCGATTTGCTACAAAGGTCCACGAGTGAGTAGAGAAGACCCTTAGGGGCTATAAATACCCCGCTTGAGTGCCTATTCCAAGACACAATGGAGACAAGATAGAAAACATAGTAAAATTTTTCAGATTCCCTTCAAGAAGACTCCAGCACTTTGACTTCTCCAAAGTTCAAACTTCCAATCTCACAATAAGGTACTTGATCTTCTGAAACTAATCAGAAGGATAGCGCCTTGATTCAAAAGGATCCTTGAAGAAGATAAGTCAATAAGTCTTTTGAGACTTTCTTTGTTCCTTTCACTTAGTAGTTGAAAGTGATACAGGTAAGACTATGGCCAACCTATTGGTATAGCATGATAAGCGATCCATAGGAGTAACCATGACCGTAGAACCTTTGTTCCAAGCTCCCCTTGAATTCTACATCCAAAGAGAACAAGTGATAGGCAACGAAGATTGCTTGATCAACATGAAATAAACGAAGGCAGCTCACATCTCCGATCAGTCTCCTTTATTTTTTTATGTAAAGTATTATTTTCTTTCCTTCTTGTAAATTGTTGATTATACGAGACCAAGCAAAGGGGCTGTGATAAACAAATACATGTAAACAGCTACACCTGGGAGGTCAGAATGTAAAAGAACTCACAAAAATAAACTTGGAATTGAAAAGAGTCGAAAAGTTCAACATTCCTTGTTTTATTTTTCTTTTATGTCTTTTCCTCGCTCTCTAAAAAGGGGGCAAACAGTTTGAAGAGCAGGTTTGAGACAAGTACCTAAGACTTTTTCCAGAGACTTCACAGGTACATTTCATTCATGTTTATACATTTTACTAATCCCTATAGATTAGCATTTCATTCAGTATCACACCCCAAACCCAAGAATTGGGGATTTATTGTGGATTCGGAGGCGCGACAGACGTACCTGTGACAATTTGTGCCATAATAAGACACGTACGAACTGTCACAAGGGTGATCCCACAAGTACATGTGAGGAAGATCAGTAAACACATATTAACAAGTACAATTTAATTAAGCGGAAACTTGAAGAATTCACCTGTACATATCATAGGCATCAATAAAACATTAACTTCAGTCCGTTAATAAAACAAAGCCTGTTAATTATCCTGACTACATGCATTGGTAAGAAATCCATAAATAATACAAAATGTCAAGATGAACTTTAAGCCAACCCATGGCTAAGCTAAGTCTTCCTAAAATAATCCTGTTTCGTGCTGTTGAGGAGGATCACGAAAAGATATCTTCCTCATTCCACTCATTCACATCCCGAGATAACGCTTAGGTTTCCTCTCGGAGCGCGCTGAATGCCGAACTGGCAACGGGTTCCGTACCTGTAACACCATGGTAACTTTGTTAACACAACGGTTAAGCAAAGATAAGAATATATGAGCTTAATATGATAAATCAATTGAATTAGAATGACATAATATTAAAAGAGAGCAATATCGAAATCTAAGCACTTATGAATATGAGTAAGCATGAATAAGGAATCATGAATAAGAGAACATCATACCAAATGGCAACCACATTGCTATCTCCTCTCTCTAGTAAGAAAGTAGACTGATCTGCGGGAAATCACTAGCGATCGGGCCAAGACTGACTAGCTACCTTAAGAGCGTCAACTCACTCTTCTGATAACTACTACAGTAGACAACTGATAAAATACTCCCATTTGGTCCCATCGAACCTCCTATGGGGTATAAGTTAAGTGGCGCCGACTCTAAGCATGTTGGAATTAATCTTATACCTATGTTCAACGTATATTGATCTGTTTATCCTTATTTTGAAATGTATTTCAATCTTGATAGAAATATCAATCATAGAATCACAACTAAGTAGAGTACTGATCATCAATAATGCATACTGATATAAGCTATCATGTTAAGATCAAGGTTGCTATCAATATGAATGCAATTAAATTGAGAGGTTGTCAAGGATGGTTACTAGCCAACCCTATGCTAGATAATCCGGGTTTCCAAGGTTACGGTGTATTCATAAGACATTCGGTGTCATTGTATTACCATTCTCGGTGTTATCTCATGTATATGAAGAACACTTCATCTTATGCCAACACCCATGATGTGACATTGAAAACTAACTAGAATCAAGAGGGAAAGAGTGACAGCTCAACACTCTTCCTTCTCCACGTTTAGTTACCATTGGGTTGGTTGGTATAACAAAGGATCCACTTCTATGGTCATAAATGATCTTGGGATAAACCTACAATCCTATGGTAAGGGTGGGTGGATACCTTGGTCTCTTTCTAGGGTAAAAGGGTATAACCCATCACTAGGCTACTCCGTAGACTATAGAAAGTCCATAGTCAAGCATGAAATCCATTTTTGGAATACATTTTTATAAACTACAGGTTAGGCTTACCAGACCGATCAGGTATGGGTCCGACCGGTCGAACCATATCCAAAAATGAAATTCGACCAATGAGGCAGAGTGGCCGACCAGTCGGACTACCCGCAAGGCAATTCTACCGATCTGGCTTCAGGACCGACCGGTCGGCCCTGAAGCACTCTACTATGGGCATGTTTAGTCTCCAATGGGTTTTGTCTTCTAATCCATTATTCCACCTACAATGAAACCAACTTAAAAACTTCCATTCCACATTCTTAGGTTCCCTAAAAGACCACTATCATTTTATTTATCCAAATCATTAAGATCATAAATCAATTGCATGCATTGTCCATTGAGCTGTAAAAGGGGTAATCCATAAGAATCCATCAAGAATCAAAGAATAAAGCCATGCATGTAAAGAAAATATATCCTTATACTTGCCTTAGGCTTGGTGCTTCACTCAAATCGATTTACCCCTTGGTTAGATGGTGGAGGAGGCTTCACTAATGAAGAATCTAACACATGCATTGAGAAGAATGAGAATGTGATGCATGCATGCTAATAGATGGAATCTCTTGAGCCTTATTGAACTCAATAACTCAAATGGAGATGGGTTTCCATACCTCAAGTCTATGTAAGCTCAAGAGAAGAGGATGGGGCTGCAAATAGTTGGAAGGAGAATAAAGAGGAGAAAGAGATTGAAGAAGAAGTAGAAGGCACTCGAATTTCCCTTTGATGCAACAACCCAAGCTTCCAAATCACAGCAAGATGAGGAAGAGAGAGAGCTTGGAAGAAGAAGAGGAGAAAGCTACAGTAAATAAGAGGGAAGAAGGAGAGGAACAGTGGGTTGGGCCCTTTTAAATGAGTGAAGTTTTTGGAATTTACGAGCAAGCCCCAACAGTTTCTTGGATCTTTAAGTTGAGTCACTTGGGCTTAAATGGGCTGAAATGAATCCAATAAAATTGGGCCAAACGTGAAAGATGTCCCACAAGATGAAACTCACCCAATGCCACCAATATGATGCATTAATGATACAATATCATGAAAATACTAAAATACAAAAGGTCCTGGACTACCTAATAAGGTTCAAACCCAACCCAACTACCTATCCATGACCCAAACCTCTTGAGATTTGGGCTCAATTAGCCTAATTAAGATAAAACAAGATTAATTAAAGTAAATTGAGGTTAACTCGGGTTTGGACCATACATTCAAAGGACCGAATGTTCTTAAGTAGGGAAGGATGTAAGATCCTTAACCTGAATTTAGGACTAGATTCCTAATTAATCATGTTTTACCTCTAATTATTATCATTTTATTTTAATCGATGTGTATTTGGTTAATTGGGTTGATTAGGTAGATTAGTGAGACCAAGCATGTGATACATGATGTTGCATCATCTCATCATGTCACTAACACTAATCCACCCTAAGGCCCCACTAGACTAAGTTATGTCTCTTAAAAAAGCCCTCATTGACCTATGTTGTAAATTGCCCAAAAGAATGGGTTTGCTTGTAATTTCCAAAATAGCCCTAGTTATAAAAAGGCTCGCTTCCTTCTTCTCTAACTTGCCTCCCCTCCTCATCCCTAAGAGATTGTGAGAGATAGAGAGAGCCAATCTCTTCCATTAAAGAGCTTCACTATCATCTTCTCCATTTGCTCTCACCCCTTTTCGTGTTTGTTTGGAGAGAAAAGATTTTATTTGGGTGCTTGGGTAGAAAAGAAGCTCACTTTGCGCACTTTACAAGATATAGACCCAGTCTTCATGGGAAAACTTATTAGTATGCATGTTGGACATCTAGTATACATGGATATTAACTAAAATCCTTTGGTTTAAGTAGGGTTTATATATCAAATGTTAAGGAGGTAATTGTTAGTGTTCTCTACCATTATAGAATCATGAAAGTGCATCATACGTATATGGCTACCACATATTTTCACATTGATGAATGTTTACCCATGCGTAAGGATCTTCCGCACGTGTAGAAGAAACAAATTTTTTTTTTCTTGTGGTGATTCATTAGTGCTCTTTTGAGTACGGATTACCACGGGTTACGCATGCTACGTCACGGGTCTAGAGATTTTGTCCTAATCTCGGGCTGGGGCATGACAAATTCATTTATGATTATTTTACTTTACTCTATTCTCTGCGTATTTGAATAAGGAGTTGGCCGAACGAATGGATGAAGTAGTTATAATGTCAATTAAAATGTCAACTTTAATTGTGATTGACACATCATTGTTATCCATATAAATGAGAAATGTTAGGGAGACAAATTACTTAAAATTAGTTGCAAGTTGTGCCCAACTATTTGATTCAAGAAAAACTTATGAAAACAGATACTAAAACTATATTTTTATATTCAGACAATTGATCCATCCTTTAGGAGATGTAAAATTGTCCATTAGATATCAACTCCTTTCCCCAGTAATACTTTGACTATCTTGAAATTCAATAAATTTATCAATCAATGGAGAGTGGATTCAACCGACTAATCATACAATTCTTAAGGCAAAAAAAATTCGACACTATTAAAGAACATATGAAAAATACATTATTTAACCAAATGTTTTGAAAAATGTTGTAATAATTAAACCATGGACATCTCCACAAAGATTGAAATCTACACAAAGTGGACCACGCATGCACTATTTGATAACTCGTGATTCATCTTACTAAGTATTTCCCTTAAAATCGTGATTTATAGATTACCACCTATATGCTTAATCTGGGGGACCATTTTTTTTTTTTTTTTGAGTAAAATTTGGAAACATCACATACTAATAAAGGGCATATGCATTTTGATCCATTTGGCTTTCATAGGGGGTCTTGTTTCGTTTGAAGAAAAAAATTAGTGATGGCAGAAAAGTGTTTTTTTTCATATAAAATCATGCTAACTGTACTCTCCACCTCAGAACTTAACTCACGACATTCATCGCTACAATGTTAAAAACAAGTGGGGCCTAAAATAAAACAAAACAAAACAAATGAGATGGCCCACTAGATAGGGTGATTGTGAGTTGAGTTGTGAGATGAAGAGTGTGGTTTTATGAATTGAGTTGTGAGATGGAGAGTGTGGTTGGTACAATTCTTTTATGTAACATGTTTCCATTATCCATCCCTCTCTCTCCTTTCTAAAGAGCCCCATTTACTTCTAACAAGGTGTGAAAATTTGTTCGAGTTTTTTTAATTCCATTCCTCTCCCAACTCCCAAGCATTTCTCTATACACAAATGGAAAGAAAATTCCATCATCACCATTGGCCAACATGGTTTTGTTTAATACACACGCATCATCATTATCATCATCAAAGCCTTATCCCAACCATGTTAGGGTCGGCTACATAAATTCTGTTTTTCTATTCTGTTCTATTTTGAGCCAAATTCTTAGATAAGTTAAACTTCTTCAAATCTGATTTAATGACCTCCATCAATGTTTTCTTCGGCCTACCTTTACCTCTTGATGGGCCATCTACTTGGATAGTCAAACTTCTCCTCACCGGTTGTCACGCCCTGATCTCTGGAATTGGAGTTAGAATGGGCCGCACGGGGTGTGCATATGTAATCCCGTAGTAATCTGTGCATTAGAATGGGCCCCACGGGGTGTGCATACGTAATCCCGTAGTAATTTGTGCATGTGATGCTCACACAAAAATCACTATAAAGGAGATTCCATAGGAACGTGTAGAGAAGTTTCTCAAACACGTAAATTACATTCAAAAGTAAGCAGAAGCCTGTGTAATACATCTGTAACGATCATGAGCAATAACAATAGAAACATCATCCATTTCATAAATAAGTCTGTACTTAACCATTCCCTTTATATAACAACACTTACTTAAACATAATTAAGAGTCAAAAGTGTACATACGCCTATTAAATCATAAACACACAATAAAGATCCCATGATCGCTCTTTGTAAGATGATTAATAGAAGGCATCTACATGACACTCACCTTGTTCCCGAGGTTCAGTACCTGTAACACCAAGGGTAGCACTGTTAACACGACGGTTAAGCAAGTATATAGAGATATATAAGACCATAATGCTGTATCAAATGAATTAAGAACATATATTGATAAAAAAGGCAATAATCATACACTAGGCATGTTGTGTATAAGTAAGCATGTATAACGAATCATAAATAGGATATCATACAAACTAGTTGGCATCCACGATACTCTATTCTCTTAAAAAAGAGCATATCATCTAGAGGGAGCATGCATATAGGTCGTTAGGGGATCAAACTAGCTTATCAAGGAGCGCCGACAACTCCTCCGAGAGCTACTGCAGTAGTGACATGGAGATACCCAAATCGGTCCAATCAAACCTAATAAAGGTACAGCTAAGTTGTGCCTACTCAACGTATCAAGACCGACTCAAATTCATGTCTTTTATACATTTCAATTATACTTGTCATATAATATATACTAGGAGTTCAGTCTTGACATTATATTCATTCATTCATTCATATTTGATAATCAATTCATGCATACTTAATAGAACTACATCATGTTGAGGGCATGGTTTCTTAACAATATGAATGCATTTAGATTGAGTAAGCATCAAGGATAATTACTAGCAACCCTATGCTAGAAAATCCGTGATTCCGAGAGCATTCAAGATAATGTATTCGTAAAACGTCTGGTGTCATTATGTTACCAATTCTTAGTGTTACATTGTGTACATAGAAAACACCTCTTCTTACGCCAACACTCGTGACATGACATCGGAAATTCATCTGGAAAATCGAAGGGGATAAGTGATAGCTCTACACTCGTCCTCCTTATCACGTAATTACCATTGGGCTAATTTAATTAGGAAATAGGTGCCATATCTAGAGCCCTATAAGGTCATTGGAAACCCTAATACCCTCAGTTCACAGTGCCCTTACGACTTAGCCGTATACATGTTGCAACTTAGTCGAGTGGCTCAAGTTTTCTTCTTAATTCCATGTGCATTTATGGCTTAGCCGTATATTGGCCTACAGCTAGGTTACAGCTTAGCCATAGCGCAGTTCACGGCTTAGCCGTGTGTGAACTGTAGAGTAAAGCCGGGTTTTGGGGTTATCGGGAAAACTCACCGTAAAATGACTTACGGCTTTGTCACGGGGTGGTTACGGCTTAGCGGTAGTTCAGTTTATGGCTTAGCCGTGAGTTAACCATAGTTCAATTTGGCTCTTTAGATTCTGAGCAATAGAGACTTGCGGCTTAACCGTGGGCTTCACTATGAGCTTTAGAATTTCTGAAAACAGTTTTTAAAGCACGAGTTTAACAGAACTCTATCATTTGGGTTCCTATGAGGGTTCTTTTGCTCCAAATTATAATCTTAAGTCTTACACACTCACATGTCATTAGTATTACATTTTTATACTCATATTCACTTAATCCAACATATATGTACTTAATCAAAGGGGGTAAATGAGCTATTAACTTGCACTTAGATTAATAACTTCAAGAATCAACAATCTAGACATGCATGTAGTAATAAATACTCTTATACTTGCCTTATATCATTATCGATTTGGAAAAAGCCTATGATAGGATACCGAGGAATTTAATTTGGTGGGTTTTAAAGAAAGAGAATATCCCCAAAAGTTACATTGAAAGTTTTAAGGATATGTCTAAAGGAGCAGTAACAAATGTGAGAACCACATGTAGAGAAACAGGTGGATTCCCTATGACTATAGGTTTACATCAGGGATCAACCCTAAACCCTTATCTCTTTGCTTTAATTATGGATGAGTTAACTGTGCATATTCAAGAAGAAGTATCATGGTGTATGTTATTTGCAGATAATATAGTATTAGTGGATGAATCAAGAGAGGGTGTAAATGCAAAACTTGAGAGATGGCGGGGGGTATTAGAATCTAGAGGCTTTAAAATAAGTCATACAAAGACAGAATATATGGATTGCAACTTTGGTGGACATATACAAAGTGTGGAAATCACTGTCAAAATTGAAACCCATGAAATACCACATATAAATTTTTTTTAGTACCTAGGCTCAAAGATTAGTAAGGATGGGGAGATTGACGAAAATGTGGAGCATAGGATAAAAGTTGAATGGCTGAAGTGGAGGCTAGTTTCTAAAGTGCTTTATGACAGATGAATGCCAACGAACTTAAAAGGCAAATTTTATAAGACAATGGTTAGACCAACTATGATGTATGGATCAGAATGTTGGTCAATTAAGAAGACACATATTCATTAGATGAATGTAATGGAAATGAGAATAGTTAGGTGGATGTGTGGTAAAACTAGGAAAGATAAATTTAGAAATGAGCGCTTTCGAGAGCATTTAGGGGTAGCACCAATAGGGGATAAGATTAGATAAACCCGTTTAAGATGGTTTGGGCATGTTGAGCTTAGGCCGGTAATGGCACCGGTGAGAAAAAAAGTTTAGCTATACAGGTGGATGGCCCACCAAGGGGTAGGGGTAGGCCAAAGAAAATATTGATGGAGATTATTAATTCAAATTTAAAGAAGCTTAACTTATCGAAGGAATTAGCCCAAAATAGAATGGAATGGAGAAACAGAATTCATGTAGCCGACCCTAACATGGTTGAGATAAGGTTCTAATGATGATGATGATGACGATGACTTGCCTTATATCAGTGCTTCCTCAAAACTAGTCTCTCCTTGATGTGGAGTTAGAGAAAGCCTCAATGAAAGATGGGTTCTCTACAAGAAGACATAAAATGGGGTAATTCTTATATAGAATGCATGCATGTTGTATTTTAGAGTCCCCTTGACTCTAATAAACCTAAAGAAATGAAATGCAAGCTATCTCTTACCTTAGAGAGGTGTGGATGGTGAAAAAAGAAGATCAATTGGTGAGTTCCTTAGAAGAAGATGCACAAGGATGTAGAAGAGGGGAATGGAGGTTAGTAGAATCACAAGCAAGCTCTTAGGATCTAGTTTCTACTTGAAGTTTGAAGAGGAGATAATAGAAAAGTGAAGATGGAAGATGAACTCCAGTAAGAAAAGAAAGAAATACAATGAAGGAACGATGGTCCCTCCTTTAAACTCAAAATTTTCAGGGTTTTGCATGCAAGTCCATAAAATTTGGAAAAATTACAGTTTAAGTCAAATGGACCATAACTGGGCCAGGATGGATCCAAATTGAAGTGGGCCAAACATAAAAGTTAACCCACAAGATGAAATACACATGATGCAATTAATGTGGTGCCAAAATGATGCAAGAACAATTTACAAAAAAGGTCCTTACTACCTAGGTAAGGTTCAAACCCAACTACCTACCCAACTGAGACTCATTAAAAAAAATTAAGAACAGGATGAACCAAGACTAAAATACACATATTAATAGGGAATCAAACTTAATTAATATAAATTATAATTAAGTCGGGTCGGGACCTTGCACCGGTTGTAAGGTCCTGACCCAACTTAATTATAATTTATATTAATTAAACTTGATTTTTCTATTAATATGTGTATTTAGTCTTAATTCACCAATTCACCTTGCTTTTAATTTTTAGTAGGTCTCAGTTGGATAGGTAGTTGGGTTTGAACTTTACTTAGGTAGTTGAGGACCTTCTTGTAATTTAGAGTCACATTGTTGCATTATTCTGGCACGACACTAATTATATCATATGTATTTCATTTGGTGGATCATCTTTCATATTTGGCCCAACTTATTCGGGTCCATCTTGGCCCAAATGAGGTCCATTTGACCTAAATTGTAATTTTTCCATAGAATGTGAACTTGCATGCAAAAACTATAGGAAAATTGAGTTTATAAGGAGAACCCAACTTCTTCTTTTTCTCTTTCTCACTGTGTTCGTTGGAGCCATCCCCTCTCTTCACCTTTCTTCATCTTCACTTCATGTTAGAGCTAAAAACAAGGATTTGGAGCTTGCATGCAATAGTAATAGCATCCATCCATCCTCTTCTTCTTCCTTTGGGCATCTCCTTCTTAGAAATCACAATCTTCTCCGAGCTACAGTCCCTAAAGTGAAGGTTTTACCTCCATTTCACATCCTTGAGTTTGTTAGAGTCAAGAAGACTTAATTACATTATATGCATACACTTTACATCACATTCACTAGTTACATGTCTTTTATGTAGAGACCCCACCTTCCATTGAGGATTTTCCTTAATCCCACACCAAGGAAAAGTGAGTTTGTGGTCAAGCACTATGTTGAGGCAATTATTAGAGTATACATTATCATGTGTATATTTAAATTTGCTTAATTCTTGAAATGATCCTTCTAAATGTAAGTTACAGCTCATTCATTTTTTATTAAGCACCCATATATGTTGCATTAGGTGATAATGAGTATAATTTGCAACATTAATGTAAGACCTATTATGGAAGTTTAGAATCCTAAGAAACACCATTGGAACCAATAGCTAGGAGTTCTGTGTTGAACTCGTGCTCCAGAACAGTTTCCAGAAACTCTGAAGCTTACGGCGAAGCCCATAGCTAAACCGCAAGTCTCCATGGCTCAGAATCCAGAGAGCCAAATTGAACTATGGTTAACCCACGGCTAAGCCGTAACATGAACTACGGCTAAGCCATAACCACCCTGTGACTAAGCTGTAAGTCATTTTATAGTGACCTTTCCCGAGAACCCCGAAACCAAGACTTTCCCTACGGCTCACGCACGGCTACACCATGAACTCTGCTACCGCCACGTCGTACCCTAACTGTAACCCTAGTCGTAGGCTTAGCATGGCTAAGTCGTAGGTCAACATATGGTTGAACCATAAATGCGTAGGAAATTAAGGAGGAAACCTGAGTCACTCGGCTAAGCCGTAAGAGCACTGTGAACTGAGGATATTAGGATTTCCAATGACCTTGTAGGGATCTAAATATGGCACCTATTTCCTAATTAAATTAGCCTAATAGTGATTACATGATAAGGAGGGCGAGTGTAGAGCTTTCACTTATTCCCAACGATTTTCTAGATGAATTCCTGGTGTTTTGTCATGGGTATTAGCGTAAGAAGAAGTGTGTTTTACGTATACAATATAACACCAAGAATTGGTAACACAATGGCACTGGACGTTTTATAAATATATCGTGTTGAATGCCTTTGGGATCACGGATTTTCTAGCATAGGGTTGGCTAGTAATTATCCTTGATGCTTACTCAATCTAAATGCATTCATATTGTTAAGAGACCATGCCCTCAACATGATGTAACTCTATTAAGTATGCATAAATTAATTATCAAACATGAATGAATGAATGAATGTTATCTCAAGACCGAACTCCTAGAATATATGATATGACAAGTATAATTGAAATGTATAAAAGACATGAATTTGAATTGGTCTTGATACGTTGAGTCGGCACCACTTAGCTGTGCCCTTATTAGGTTTGACGAGACCGATTTAGGTATCTCCATGTCACTACTGTAGTATTCTCCAGAGGAGTTATCGGCGCTCCTCGGGAAGCTAGTCCGATCCCCTAGCGACCCATATGCATGCTCCCTCTAGATGATATGCTCTCTTTTGGGAGAATAGAGCCTCGTGGATCCTAACTAGTTTGTATGATATCTTATTTATGACTCGTTACCATGCTTACTCATGCACAACATCCCTAGTGTACGATTATTGCCTTCTTTTAATCAATATATATTCTTAATTTATTTGATACAGCATGATGGTCTTATGTATCTCCATATACTTGCTTAACTGTAGTGTTAATAGTGTTACCCTTGGTGTTACAGGTATTGAACCCAACTCAATAAGGCAAACGATGCGCCTCGGCAGGAACCTCAAAGGAACCTTGCGGACTAGATGAGTGTAATGCTGACGTCTTCCGTTAGTCATCCTACAAAGAGTGACATGGGATAATTGTTGAGCGTTTATAATTTGATAAACACATGTATACTTTTGGCTCTTAATTATGTTTAATTAATTGTTGTCACATAAATGGAATGGCTAAGTACAGACTTATTTATAAAATGGATAATGTTCTGTTGTTATTGCTTATGATCATTACAGATGTATTACACAGGCTTCCGCTTACTATTAAATGTAATTTACGTGTTTGAGAAACTTCTCTACACATTCCTATGGAATCTCCCTTCTAGTGATTTGTGTGTGTGTATCACATGTACAGATTACTACGAGATTATGTATGCAAACCCCGTGGGGCCAATTCTGACCCCAATTCCCGACATCGAGGTGTGACATCGGTGTCATAACTGGCCTACACATAACATGCCAAAACCATCTTAAATGAGTTTCTTTAATCTTATCCCCTATTGGTGTTACCCCTAAATGTTTTCGAAATAGCTCATTTCTAATTTTATCTTTCCTACTTTTACTACACATCTACCTAAGCATTCTCATCTCCGCCACATCCATCTTATGTATATGCGTCTTCTTGATCGACCAACATTCTGCTTCATATGTCATAGTTGGTTTAACCATTGTTCTATAAAATTTGCCCTTTAATTTCATTGGCATTTGTCTATACAAAGCACTCCAGAAGTTAGTCTCCACTTCAACCATCCAACTTTTATCCTATACTCAACATCTTCGTCAATCTCCCCATCCTTACTAATCTTCAAGCTTAGATACCGAAAAGAATCTCTATGTGGTATCTTATGGGTTTCAATTTTGACAGTAGTTTCAATACTTTGTATATATCCACTGAAGTTGCAATCTATATATTCTGTTTTTATACTACTTATTTTAAAGCCTTTATATTCTAATACCCCCTTTCATCTCTCGAATTTTACATTTACACCATCTCTTGATTCATCCACCAATATTATATCATCTGCAAACAACATACACCATGGTACTTCTTCTTGAATATGCGCGGTTAACTTATCCATAATCAATGCAAAGAGGTAAGGGCTTAAGGCTGATCCCTGATACAAACCTATAGTCACTGGGAATCCACTGGTTCTCACATTTGTTATTACTCCTTTATACATATCCTTAAAATTTTCAATGTAACCGCTGAGGACATTCCTTTTCTTCAAAACCCACTAAATTAAATCCCTCGGTACCCTATCATAGGCTTTTTCTAAATCGATAAAGACTATCTAGAAATTTTTCCTTTTTGCTCGATATTTTTTCATTAATTATCTAAAAGAAAAGATAGTTTCCATAGTTGACCTCCTTGGTATAAAACCATATTGATTTTCAGCAATTTTGGTCTTCTGTCTAAGTCTTTGCTCCATTATTCTCTCCCATAACTTCATAGTATGACTCATAAATTTAATCCCTCGATAGTTGGTACAATTTTGTATATCTCCCTTATTCTTATATACAGGTTTTATTTAATACACATGAATGTTAGAATTAAATGGCTGGCTTTGATCTAAATAAATCAACACAATCTTTATTATTAAATGGAGAATAAATAACTCTTACAAAGGTTACCAAAAAATCTCAAAAAAACAAAAATGGCTTTCAGGTCTGGAATTCTTTTATAAAAAAACTTGCACCAATCAGAATTCTTTTCTATAAGAACGAGAAATGCTGAGACAATTGGAATTGTTAAACAAAAAAAATGAACCTTAGGGAGACGAATTACATAAAATTAGTTGCAAGTTGTGCCCTTACAGCTAGAGCCTGTAAAATGTCACCCGACCCACTAACCCGACCCTAACCCGACCTGCTTTAGGCCCTTTTAACCCGACCTGCAATGAAACTGGGTCGGTCGCAGGTCACTGTTTTCTGGCCTGTTAATAAACAGGTTGAGTTAGGGTTGACCCGTTTAACCTAATAAACCCATCTAATTCAACTGATGACGATGACAAGCTGTTTCTGTTTATATCTTTATAAATCTTATGGACTTTCCACTTCATAATTAATAGTTTCCATGATTAGCAAATCTCAATCTTGGTTAGAAATAAGAATCCTTTTTTTCACAACCCGAGCCCAGGAGTTCGGGGGTTAGCAAAAGCCAAACCAATGACACACATACTCCCGTGCCTGTACACGTAGACCTGGTCTAAATGCACACGCACAAGGGAAGAATCACACGTGCCAAACATGTACGCGGAAGCTGTAGATATCAAAACATCACACTAAACAATGCAAGAAGAGAATACGAAACCATAACTGACATATATGGATACAGGTTTTACAAAATGTCCAAAATAAACATGTACAATCAGGATGAATCCATGCATGACAGATCTCAAAAATATGGGAGACTCCTATGCAAAGTATGTCCAGGGCGCTCTCCGGTGGAGGGACTATATCCACTCCGCTAGGCCTGAAGGGACCCCGGGGCTTCAACTGGAGTCTGGCCTACCGACGAGGGGTCGGCAGGGGTATCTGAACCTACAACACTAAAGACAACTCATGAATACAAAGATTCAGCAAAGTATAAGCCATAACAAGTTAACACCTGCTATGTCTAATAAAATAAAGAATTTCATGTAAATCATAACCGGTCACATTCGTAAACTAAGCTGTCATGCAAGAAAGAAACATGCCATATGAATCAATGTATACATGCTGTGTACATAACTAGTTGGCGACTACAATGCCATATGCTCCCAAAGAGGGATCTTATATCCGTGCAGAGAACACCATTGTCCGGGCCAGGGTACAAATGGGTCTCAGGTTCCTGGGGTCTGGATTCCCCAAGACGTTTCCTTACTGCAGCAAGGCCATGAAAACTACACCAAATTCACCCTGTCGGGATCCTAAGGCTGATGCTAAGTAGTGCCCGACCATACAGAGTCAATCATGAAAACCATGAGTAGATCGTGACAAGCATATCCTGCGTGCATATCTGAGATCATGTCTTATACGTGCAAACTTGATAACATAACATACATACATACTTAAGGTAGTAACATAATCGACAATGCGAAATTAGCTGCACAAGTAATCATACTAAAGAGTGGAGATCAATGCTCGAAATACAACATGTCATGCAAGCAAATCTTAACATATCGAGTCACCTTCATTTAATAACTGACTCTAGTCTAATTATCCAGTGTTTCTAACAGTGCATGATGATGTAGTTGTAAGTTATCTGCTGCACCGTTGTCTAGTGTCGCATTATACCGTAGGGTGCACCAAAGTCCCTTAAACCAACACCCATGGGGAGGTGCTTAACAACTGGATAAAGTACATGAATGATTCGCAGCCCTCGAGATCATTCACGCGTGTTATCATGTTCCGTTGGTCAAGTCGAAGTTGCCTACCTTCTCCTTTAAAGGTCCTACAGGGCTCTTTCTTTTCTTATCTTTATTCATGTTCATGTCAACAGCTCAGCCGTAGGTAACCCTACGGCTTAACCATGAGCTTCTTACGGCTTAGCCGTAGAAGGCTACATGGCTTAGCCGTGGCTGAGCCGTAGAAGAGTCGCAGAATTGCATACTCTCAGTTATTTTCAGGTGTCACCCTGTATTGATCTACGGCTGGGTTCACAGTTCGGTCACGGCTTAGCCATAGTGTGTTCACGGCTTAACCGTAGCACATTTGACGGCTTAGCCGTGCATGCACTGGGCCGAATTCTAAATCAAATACAGAAAACTGTAATGACGTCAATTGATCAAATTCCACCAGATAAAGGGGGAATAAACTCAAATTGGGCTATAAACATGATTTCCCTGCAAACTCATGTGAATTAACCAAAATCAAGCAATTACCAACATGGGTTCATACATATTATGCTTATACTTGCCTTAATGGAGTTCAAACACAACAATTGCTGTCCTTGGGCTCAATTCACGTCCACAACCAGTCCAAACACAAACCTATTTCCCCATGCATGAAGAGAAAGGAAGAAAGAAAGAAACATGAGACACATGCACACCATACTTGAGGAGAAGAAGGAGAAAACCACTTCAAGACTTACCTTAGCTCACTAGAAATCAAAACTCAAGACTATGAAGCCTCTTCCTTGGCTTGATCACGAAGGAGAAGGAGAAAGAGGAAAATCGAGAGAGAGAGATGAACGTGAGAGGAGAGAGTGAAAGAGAGTGAGTCGGTGCTGACTTTATAAGATAAGTTGAAAGGCCAAATTGCAAGAAAGTCCAATTCATAAGACAATTTCCAGTTTGAGTCAAATCCGGGTCCAACTGAATCATACGACATCGGTTGCAATAGACGTAGTTACGAAAGCTAACGAGCTCAACGAAAGACACGCATTGACATCAAGATGATGCAAAAATGACCATGTCTTAGAAAAGCTAAAATTACGAAAAAGGGCTTGGTCTACCTAATCCAGATCAAACTCAACCCAACTACCTATCCATAACCCGCAACCAAAACAAACAGAAGCAAAACACAATTAACGACTAAAGCAACAGTAATTAGGCGTTAAACGAGGTCAAGCTGGGTTGAAGTGTTACACTTTCTTGGTTAGAAATTTTGATAGTTTTCCACTTTCCATGATTAGCAGATCTCAATCTTGGGTAGAATCCTATCTCGGTTAGAAATTAGAATCTTACATGGGCCATGCCTGCATTCCTACCGTATATAATATCTTCTTCACATGTAGAAATTAGAGATCTGCAAAGTCTGCAATACTACAGTTCTACCGACTATTCAGGATTTCAGTTTCTTCAAAATCAACTCATCGTCTCCACTCTCCAGTCCAAGTCTGCAAGTTTCTTTCAAGCTTTTCAGCGACTACAGCCTACATGCTACAGGTTCCCATAGTTTTTCCAGAGTGTCTACTTTTATACATGTTATTCTATCTTTTATATACGTTTTTTCTTTTTCTTTTTTTTCATCTTCCACAATGGCACAAATACTTTTCACACTCCACCACCACTGTTTTATGTATTTTTCATACCCTTCTTGCATGCCTATGGTGGGTTCTGACTTTTGACATAGGGACTGGTAATATAGGAGTGATGGGTTCTAAACTGGGTAGTTGTTAGAAGAAGAAGTCAATTTGTGGTAGTATAGAAGAAGAAGAAAAAGTGGGTTGTTACGTTAGTAGTTGTAGTACAGTATTATGGAAGAAGAAGAAGAAGAAGAAGTGGGTTGTTACACCAGTAGTGGTAGTAGAGTGTTATGGAAGAAGAAGAAGAAGTGGGTGTTGACGTCAGTAGTACGTAGCAGTAGTAGAGTAATAAAGAAGAAGAAGAAAAAGAAGAAGAGTGGGTTTTGACATGAATAGTAAATTGGTAGTAGTAGTAGTAATAGTAGAAGAAGAAGAAGTCGGTGTTGACAATAGTAGTAAGAGATGCGGAGTAGTAAAGAAGAAGAAAAAGAAGAAAAAGAAGAAAGAAGCTGGTTTTGACATCAGCAGTAGTAGTAGTAGAGCAATATAGAGAAGAAGAAGCCTTTTTGAGAGTTTTGACTCAAAAAAATTACACCAAACTTCCATGAAAAGCTTTTTCAACCACTCACATGTCACTAATGGAGGTATAGGCTGTAAAAATAAAGTAGAAGCCAGCAATATATCAAATAAATTTCAAATTAAATTATAAAAGTAAAGTAATCAACATCAAACTAACAACCAAGGAGAACAAAGAACATATCAATGCGTTCAATACAAGTTGTTGCCATTTTTTGTTCAAGTTTTCTACAAGTAACTGACATTTAAACTTTAAACCTTCCATACTGCAAATGGAAACATCAATCCTTTATTAATCTTTGTAGCATAAAGTGTGTGCTGTTTGGATTCACAAGGCTTTTTGTAGCATAGAGTGTGTGCCTTTTAGATTCACATTTGAATTTTATTTTTTTAGTATTTTTTATTTGAAAAGTTAATCCATGGATCATACGAGGATCCATACTATACATCACAACAGAGAATACATTATTTTCAAACCATCTAATTTTTCATAATTTTTATTAAAGAACAGTATGTGTTCTTCCATTGTAATACAACCATCCAACACAAAGAAATTTAGCTAATGAAAAATTGATTTGTTTTCAATGTTGGTGAAGAATTATTAATTCTTATGTTGATGGTTTTTGTGGATGTTCAACCCCATTATTCTGACTTGAAGAGTTGTTTGAAACTTGAAATTAGAGAGAGATTTAAAATTCATTAATTAAGATATTACTAGTTTAAATTACCTATTTTTGAAATCAGTGAATGACAGGTATAACTTACTTTATTCATTGCAGTTGGACTTTGGTTTACTATGTCGTCACCTGTCGATAATGATTTTGACCACAGTGATCAAATGAGTGATGATAATATTAATGTTATAGAATCACATGCTCCAGAAGTTAAAAGTAGACGTCAAAGAAAGTGCACATCTTGGGTATGGGAGTTTTACGAGAAAATTACTGACAATGCTTGAAAGTTAAAGGCTAAATGCAAAAAGTATGGTGTGAAATATCTTGTTGACAGTAGAAAACTTGGGACATCAACCATAAGTTGTCATTTAAAAAAATGTCCAAGAAACGAGACTGATGACATGGGTCAGTTACTCTTATCTAAATCAAGTGCAGTTTGTCCAAACAAAATAGAGCATGATGTCTTTCATGAAATAGGCATGACTACCCATTTAATACCGTAGAACATGAGGGATTTCAAGATCTATGCAGTTATCTAAATCTAGATGCAAAGTCTATATCTCGTAATACTGCAAAAGCCGATGTGTTGAAGTTGCATATGAAGCATAAGGATAATCTCCGTCCAAAGCTACTATAAAGTCCTGGAAGAATATGTCTAAAATCTGACTTATGGACCTCTATCACCACTAATAGATATATATGCCTTATGACACATTTTATTGATGACGAGTGGATTTTGCAGAAACGGATATTGAATTTTAGTTATATGCCTCCTCCACACTCAAGTGTCGCAATTGCTGAGAAATTGTCTATGTTGTTAACTGAATAGGGAATTGAAAAGAAAATATTCTCAATCACATTTGATAATGCTTCAGCGAATGATGTATGCATTCAAGTAATGAAAAACCAACTTAGTTTGAAAAATGCTCTTTTGCCTGATGGAAGATTTTTTCATGTGCGTTGTTGTGCTCACATATTAAACATAATTGTGCAAGAAGGATTGAAGTTGTTAGGCAATGCAGTTTACAAGGTTCGAGAAACTGTCAAATATCTTAAAGGTTCACAAGTACGTAGAACTAAATTCTTAGATTGTGTTGCTCAAATGTTATTGAAAAGAAATAAGTCCACATCAAGATGTCCCCACCAGATGGAACTCAATGTTTTTTATGCTTGAAAGTTGTTTATTATATTGTCCAGCATTTTGCCATCTACAACTGGTAGATACAAATTACAAGAATTGTCCGACATCAGATGAATGGAAACAAATTGAAGGATTATCTAATTTTCTTAAATTTTTTTATGATGTCACAAATATATTTTTAGGGACCAAATATCCAACTTCAAATTTTATATTTCCATGGTGTTTGGAAAATACAAATACATCTAAAAAAGGAGGCTGAAAGTGTAGACTAGCTTATCAGTAGCATTGCTCGACAAATGCAGGGAAAGTTTGACAAATATTGGAAAGAATATAATCTAGTATTAGGCATGGCAATTGCCTTTGATTTGCACTATAAATTGCAGTTTGTAGAGTTTTGCTACAAAAAATTATATGGAGGAAATTTCAAAGTTGAATTGGACCGTGTTAGAAGAATTTAAACTCACTTTATGAGAATTACTCACACCTTGGTTCTAAAGAATCAACAAAAATCGATCCATCAGTTAGTAAGTTGGTTGGCATCAGTGACGGCGTTATAAATGACATACAAGTAATTACATATTTAATTTTTAATACAAATTTAGATATTTTACTTGTCACTTTTTTTATATTTTGAAAATAACTCTATTGCTTTCATATCATATAGGAGTTTGCAAGTTTTGAGAGCCAAGAAATAGAAAATCAATTTTCACAAATGGATTTGTATTTGTAAGAACCAAAAGTTCCAATAACCCATGCTTGGACATTTTAAAGTATTGAAAATCTCATGAGTATCGATATCCTGAACTCTCTATTAGGGCTTGTGATGTTTTAACAATTCCAATATTAATGGTCGCATCAGAGTCTGCATTTAGCATTGGTGGTAAAGCTCTAGATCAATACCGTAGTTCTCTTACGCCTGAGAATGTTGAAGCCTTAGTAACAACACGAGATTGGTTGTTTGGATTAGGAGGTGAATTTGTTTGGATTAGGAGGTGAATATTTCTTCTCATAGTTATATATTTTTCAATGAAATATAATTGAACTAATTTTTTGTACCATCAATTACAATTGATTATTTAGAGCTGGAGATAGAAGATATTGTTGAAGATATTTAGGGAATGAAGATGTGAGCTCTACTTCATGATTCAACAGGTTAATGATTTTTGTACATCTTTCTTTTTTAAAAAAGGTTTCCATAATTTAGTTTGTTATCCATGTTATATTTTCTAATTAAAGTTAATCTTTTTTATTTCAGGTGGTGGCATTATGAGGAGAAGTGTGCAATAATTTGCTTCTTTGGATGGTTTAATATGTTGTCGCTTAGAAGTTAGAATATATTTTTTATTTGATAGTTCAATAGTTTGGTGTTTAGATATTGATTTGTTAGTTCATAGAATCACAAACTTATAATTTTTTTTTTTAAATAGCGGATGTTAGACTTTGCTCAATCTTAGATTTATTTAAAATCTCATATATGTTACACTCAGATCCAGTGCTAAATGCATTTTAATTATGATGAATACCATTCTTCTATGATAGAATTGTGCATTCTACATGAATGATTATTCTTTTAAACTTATTTTTAATGGTGATCTTCAAATTTGAATAGCTATCAATGGGCTAGATTGAAATTGGCCAAACTAGTATTGGCGTCTCTTTTTTTCTATTTGCAAATGCAAAACTCGATCGGATTTGCCTTTTTTCAACATGGTTATTCTCTCATAAATTAGAACACATTGTTATTATTTTCCATCATTTTAATTTATTGTATATTTTTTAAATCATTTATAATAATTATTTCAAAATTCGTTTTAAAGTATAATTAATCCTACAAATATATCACTGAAAAACTTTGATGGTGAGTCAATGTTTAAAGTGTTTTAACTTTCTTGGGTTAGGAACTAGGGTAATTAATTCTATCATGTATTTAAATCTTTTTAGATAAAATCCGACAGAGATGGCTTGCCTGGTCTATTGGTTAAATTAGAGTTATAGCCGATGGGCAATCAAGAGTTCGGCATCAAGCGAGATTCAGATTCGTTTATTATACCAGCCTCCACATGCTCTCTCTCTCTCTCTCTCTCTCTCTCTCTCTCTCTCTCTCTCTCTCTCTCGTCTGAAAATAAAATACTGGTTGGACTAACGACCAGTAACTTTTTCTTTTACTAGCTCTTCAGATCATGCAGACTCATGATATAATTAACAAAGACCTCCATTCTCTAACCATTTCATCAAGAGTCTCAGAACAGGTTAATGGGTGGGATCAGGAACAGGTATCTTTAGTCTCAGGTATCAGGAACTGGTTGATTCCAGTCCTCTCTCTTCTGCAAAGACTTTAGCTTAGAGGACTTCCAGCTTTCAATCATGGTACTCCGTTCTATCCTGGTATGCTCTCTCTCGTTCTCTCTCTCTTCTGAAAATAAAATAAAGGTCGGATTAACGAACAGTAACTTTTTCTTTTACAAGCTATTCAGATCACGCAGACTCATGATATAATTAACAAAAATCTCGATTCTCTAACCATTTCATTTTCCACTGTCCTCTAGTTTTGTTGGAAGCCGCCAAGAGTCTCAGAACGGGAAAAGGTATCATTAGTCTCATGATATTATTAACAAAAATTTCGAATCTTCTAACCTTTTTCATTTTTTACTGTCCTCTATTTATGTTGGAAGCAGTTAGGAGCATCTTATGAGCGGCAACGGGGACCGGTACCACCACGACGGTCGGTACCACCACCGCCGCGGTCGGTACCACCGCCGCGGTCGGTACGACGGCCGGCACCACCGCCGCCGTCTTACGACCACGGCCCGTACCACCACGGCAGTTGGTACCAACACCGCTGTCGTTGGTACCAGGACTCAGCCGTGTGATTGACTACCAATTCCAAGTCCAGCGGGGTGCCGGCCGCAACAACCCTCAAAACCAAGGAACTGTTATAGCAGCTCATGGGTCACGGATAAATATGGGACCAATAAGCTGTGTACACCGCCGACACGAATGAAGTGAAGAAGTCACCGGAGGGAGGACGAAAAACCGGTTGAATCGTCGTAGCATCTCATCAGTAACTCGACGAACCTTCTGGAGCTGAGAGCATAGATGACACTTGTGGGCTTCTGGCAAATAACTTAATACTTGTGTTTGTTCGAAAGTTCTAATTTGTTGGTTTTTCTGGTTGTTTTGGTGGTTTTGGTTTGAAGCTATGTCATGATTTAAAGACAAATAAATAACTAAGTCGGGTGTGCTGTTGGTGTGCAATTCTATTTGGTTTTTGTGCAATTTTAATTATAGCTGTTCAATTGTGCAATTATAATTATAGCTGTTCACCATTTGGATAATTGAAATTAGGTTTTCTCTAACGAACTCTCGATTCTCATAAGAGAGATCAATTTTCTTGTCAGAAAAAGCATTTTAGTGGAAATGGATGGAGAAGATCTAAAGTTCAGGTACCTGATTCTTTCAGATCTAGATCTATGTATCTCTTTCTATTATGTTGTAATCTGATTTTGTTTTTTTTTTTAATTTGGATTTGATAGATGTGGAGATGAGATCAAATGCGAGAGCGATTGATGTGAATCGAATACCGACGCCTTCGAAGATTAATCTGATTTTGGTTTTTTTTTTATTGCTTCATGTGTCGTCTTTTTAATCTCCATCTATGGAGCAGGATCTCTCGATGAAGCTCAGATCCAATTCAACCATCTCAAATCCAAGTTCGTACAAGCTATCGGTCTTCAGCCACACGTCTTTGCTTGATCTCCAGCTCCTCCTCCTCGTCAAGGCCGGCTTAAGATAAGTTGAGGCCTAAAGTGATAATTCTAAATGAGGCATTTTTTATATTTTTAATATTATATAAATATTTTATCTAAAATTTATTATTATTATTTTTTTTTAATCCAATATTACTAATTAACTTTTTATATTTAAGTTTTGCTAACATATCTTTGTCAATTAATAGTATGGCTAATTCACTCAATTTTTCTTGTGACATTTTTTTATCTAAATTAGGATTTTATTAATTTTAATTATGAAAAATTTCTTTCTGTAGAAGCAATAGTTACAAGTATTTTCAATATTTTCTGGTAGACATATTTAATATTTATTAATTATAACAACTAATGTTTACAAGTAAAACGAATACTAACTATAACAAACATATAATATTAGCTTGGAATTAAAAAAAATTAAAAGCATAGATCCATGGGATCTAATTTTGTGATTTATAGATATGGATTACTTTTAAATTTGATGTAGTTCCTTTAATATGAAAAAAAAACGATTATATTTGAAGTTATCTTCTATGAATTTAAGCAGCATAGATGTAGAGGGGAAAATGTGCAAACTGGAGAATTTTCATAACATAAAATGATTTCTTGCTTGTTTTGATTTTAGAGTTTTCTGTTTTTCTTTTAATATCAACTTTTCTCAATGGTGAAAATGAACTTTATTGTTTTTTTAAAATATGAAAAGATAATAGTTTTTTTCTGAAATGTAAAAAGATAGTAGTTGCTTTAATTACTTTTACGGGACCTTATTCTGTATGAGAAGCAAAATGATGACAATTGCTTTTTTTTGAAATTTAAAACAATTTAAGTTATTTCAATTACTTTCATGAAGCCTTATTTTTTGGGATTGAAAAAAAAAAAGAGATGGGAATTTCTTTTTTTTTTGGGCCTTGTATTTGTGGGGGACTAAAGTAAGGACTTTTCTTGTCTAATGGTCGAGCCACCCCTACAGTCCTCCTCCTCCTTCTTCTTCTTCTCTTGCTTGTTTTTTATTTGTTATCTCTGTTAGATTTTTTTTTCTTCTTTGATTCATAGCAATGGATTCAGATCTGTTGAAAAATTTGAACATTTTTTTTTACAGTAATCTTCTTTTTATTGATCGTTGGAGGATATGGCGGGATAGGTAGGTTTTGAATTTTTTTTTTTTTTTTAATTGAGTGTAGTGACTTGATTTTGCATGCTGTAGAATAGTCAAGCGACCGGATTTCGATCTGGTGTTTTGATTTCTTTTTTTGTCTGTTCCTTTTCTTTTGATTTGCAATTGGAGATGGTGTAGAAAGGACAGATTTTGTTTTTTTATTTTTTTTTAATGACATAGTTAATAATAAAGATGACCTAGACCGACAAACAATAGAGAACAATGACTTTGGTCCGAAGCCATAGCAAACAATCAAAGTCGCCTGGCAGTTGCATTTGTTAAATCTGATTGTTTGACCCCGTTCCTGGACCTACATCTGTCTGCACTACATTAAACCCACTACTCTTGGCTGGACTTGGCTTGGGGTCATGCAATGGCCTTAAAAAAAAAAAACTGCACCTGACTACCCTGGACTACTGGGCTCTCTCCAAATTGGGGTGGGGTGAGCCTGATCTGAACCAAACCTAATTTAGGTCCTTAAAATGGTCCAAAATATATATGATAATGTGCATTTTTAAGGACTTAATAGTAATCTAACCCTAGACTCAATGAACGAGATGTGGAAGATTTCTCTCTAAAGAGATTATATTCTCCCTAAAGAGAGCATACCATCTAAAAAAAACGTATATCATACATATGGGAATTACGCTAGGGGATCAAGTTAGCTTCCCGAGAAGCGCCGACAACTCCTCCATAACTACTGCAGCAATGACATAAGGAATACCCAAATTGGTCCCATCAAACCTAATAAAGGTACAAGCTAAGTGGTGCCGACTCAATGTATTAAGACCGATTCGAATTCATATCCTTCATACTCATGATCAATCATAATATTCGTCCCATAATCATACTAATCAGTCATACTTATCATGTCATACATGAGGGAGTTTCGGTCTTGAGATCATGTTCAATCATAGAAATCAAAATTACAAGTATCTAATGATCAATTAATGCACAAAATTACAAGTATCTAATGATCAATTAATGCATACTTAATTGAGCTAATAGAGCTCGGACCCTCTCAACTTTACCTACACCCATTTCGGCTCACGGACACACACTCAGTAGAAGCTCTGGACCGATTGCCTCAAGGTTCACCAGGAAGAATGGGAACATGACTACATCATGTTGAGGGCAAGATTTCTTACGATATAAATGCATTTAAATTGAGAAGATATCAAGGAGATTTACTAGCTAACCCTATGTTAGATAATCTGTGATTCCGAGGTCATTCAACATGACATATTCATAAGACGTCCGGTATCATTGTGTTACCAATCTTGGCGTTACATTGTATATGCAAAAGAGATCTCTTCTTATACCAACAGCAATGACATGACATCGGGAATTTGTCCGGAAAATCGAAGGGGATAAGTGACAGCTCTACATTTGTCCTCCTTATCATTTAATCACCATTAGGCTAATTTAGTTCAGAAAAAAGTGACATGTTTAAAGCCTTATAAAGTCATTTGAAATATCTATTACCCTAAGTTCATAGTGTTCTTATGGCTTAGCCGTATATATGTTACAGCTGAGCCGATGGCTCAATTTTTCCCTCAATTTCATACGCAGTTATGGCTTAGCCATATACTGGCCTACAGCTTAGCCGTGCTAAGCCTATAGTTAGGCTACGACTGGGCTACGGCATAACTGTAGTACAATCCATGGCTTAGCCGTGGATGAGCCGTAGAAGAAAAATAGAATTTCGGGTTCTCGAGAAAGCTCGTCATAAAATGACTTACGGCTTAGTTACAGGATGGTTGCGGCTTAGTCGTAGTTCATTCCACGGCTTAGCTGAAGGTTAGCCATAGTTCAAAAATGGATTTTTGTGCTCTCCGGATTCTGAGCTGTACACACTTACGGCTTCGCCATAGCTTCACCGTAAGCTTTAGAAATTCTGAAAATAGCTCTGAAGCTAGAGTTCAATATAAAAGTCTCAATTTAAGGTTACAATGAGCTTCCTATTGCCTTAAGATATTATTATAGATATTACAATGCTTACATATCAGCCATATTATATAATCATACTCTAATTCATTTAATTCAACACATGTATATACCTAATCAAAGAGGGAAAAGTTGTAACTTAAAATTAGAGTGATTAGTTTATGAATCAACAATTTAGACATACATGTAGTGTTATATATACTCTAATACTTGCCTTTAACACAGTGCTTAACCCTACCAACTTCTCCTTCGTGTGTAGTTAGAGAAAGCCTTAATAGAAGATGGGTTTTCTACATAAAAGGCATGCAAATGATGAATCTAATGTAGAATGCATGCATGTTATATATTTGAGTCTTTTTTACTCTATTAAGCCTAAAGAATTGAAATGGGTATAAAGGTTTCACCTTAGGGAGTTGTAGCTTGAAGAAGATGGTGATTCCAACGAGAGAGATGTACAAAAGAAGAAGAAGAAGATGATAAATAGAGGCTATTACTATTACATGCAAAGCTTCAAATCCTTGTTTCTAGCTCCAAAGTGAAGTGGAGGTGAAGAATAGTGAGGAGTAGAAGGGTTCCAGACAAGATCTTAAGAATAAGAGGGCAGAGAGAGACGTTGGCTCCTCTTTTAACACAATTTTCCCTGAAGTTTACATGAAAGTCCACATTCTTTGGGAAAATTACAGTTTAGGTCAAATGATCCTCAATTAGGCTGAGATAGATTCGAATTAAGTTGAGCCCAGCATGTAAGATGATCTACACGATGAATTATACAAGATGCAACTAATGAGATGTCAATATAATACAAGAACTCTAAATTACAAGAGGGCCCTTACTACCTAGGTAAAGTTCGAACCCAACCCAACTACCTATCCATGACCCAAGCTCAAAGGGTTTGAGTTAAATTAGCCTGAATAACTTCTAATTAGTATAAAACAAGATTAATTAAAATAAATCGAGGTTAGTTGGGATTGAGACCTTACAATATGTACTTCCGTATGTGCACAACAGTCACTAATATTTTATGCCAATTTGTCAAAAATAGAAATTTATTTTACATATCGGGCTGAGTTGTTAATCATGATCTCACCGAAATGCAATCAAATACACTATCTAACGTAAGAGTTCAAACTAGAATAACAGTATTCTAGGTTCAATTTCACTAGTTTTAATTGTACATCACACCATTAGGAAAATATCCCTCATGAAGCAAAAGTTTCAAAGATTACAAGACCAAAGATCCCCTCATATTTCTTTCCTTTTTCCCCTTGCATACTTGCCTAGTGGATAAGTTGGACTATGTAAACCTACTTGCCTAGGGATTGATCCCTAAGTAACAATGGTGAGAGTAGGAATTGTATACATAGACATCCTTATATTCTCAAAAATCCCCTCATCTTTAAAATTAAGGTTTTATATAAGATTTCAAAGGATGGACCCTCCAGTGAGTGGCAAGGATGTAAAACCAAAATGGTTGGTAAGCTACTCAGCCTCAACTTGTTTTATGAGCTTTTAAGGCCTAATTGCTCGAGTTTGACCTTTTCAAAGGGCTCAGCTAAGGGCCAAGCTTGGCTTTCTTGGTACATATGAATACATAATAAAATATTTGTACTTTTGATTAAAAGATGTTTATACTTTAGAAAGAATGATGGCTTATAAAAAAATTAAGTATTATATGTAATACAGCAAAAACGTAAGTTTACTTCGAAATTTAAAAAGAATCTCAATGTATTACATTGGCATGACACGAGAAATGAACATACTCTACATCAAAAACCCACCAACGTATATAGGCCCATCTTTCTAAAGTCCAAACCATTCAGGCAGCACAATTATCCCTGTTTGAATCAAGGGATAGCCAAGTGGTTTAGAGTCCATTTCTCACTTAGTTGCTTAGTATTCGATCCCTGAGTCCTCTCCCTTACATGTGCAAGTGATTATTTTTCCTGAATATGCACGTGGTTCATGACATCTGTTAGGTACTTCTCACCATTGCTGCATCTCAGTCTTGGCCCTTATAGTGTCCCCTCTCCCTCCAAGAGGTCTGTCTGTCAGCTGCGGAAATCGCTTTATAGTCTAAAGCAAGCTCCTCGGGCATGGTTCGAAACCTTCAGGGGTCGCTTATGCGACAGTTCACTCCCATTTCAGTTAGGTCTTTCAATGGCCAAGCCACCTTGGTTGGTACGAAAAAAAGCAACATCCTCGTATAAAAATCTTTGTTCATTGAATTTGCCTTTCCATCTATGCTTTAACTTTTAGTGATTTCTACCAAAAGAAAAAAGTCCTTTTAGTGATGGTGGCCCAAATTGTCCATACAAAATGGCACTCTAATGATGATTATATAAGTGAGGCCATAGCTTGATAGAAAGTTATCAAAATTTCATATTCATGATACCATCATTTTTAAGTTTTGTATTTGTACAAGTGGTTAAAAATAAAGAAACAAAGGTGGATTTTCAAAATTGACCATCAATAATTTCCCTTTTAATAGAAATGAATTATGGACGTATGGGAAATAAATACCCAGTTATGATCCTAGTAATTCAAATTCTTGGGACATAAAGGTCCAATCTACGTCTTTATCTTATGTCCTTCACCCACCACATCTTTATAACAATCTTTATTGGAACGCATTTTATTACGAATTCCTATGTATTCAATTCTACGCAAGGGCCCTCAACTGAAATACGAATATCACAAAATTCAAAATGAACTTCTTGTGACATTGGAGAAAGGTATACGAACAGCAATAACGAAAATAGTGTTTGTCGCACTATGCAGGAGAACTGCAAGACAAGGGATGGAAACAAGTTTAACTAAACAGAGACCGGTCTCGACTGGCTCCGAATCCACTTTCCCTCCCCTTGCTGGATGTCTATAATAAAGCCGTCAGTAAGTTTGCCTCCTGCATAAAATAGATCCAGTTCTCTGTATGTTGAACTAAAGTTAAACCCAGAACATACAACCCGAACCTATAGGATGGAACTTGGACAGTGTTCCTGCTGATCCTTAGACCGCAATGGTCACAAGGAACAGTCCCAATGAATAATAACTAGCACATACCACTCTTATAAGAGTGAATTCTACAATTTCAAGATAAATTATAGATTTCCACTGAATCTAAAAAATTCATGTCATGAAGAGTTTGGCTTCAAAATTACAAGCACTGGCGATCAATGTGTGCCTCTCTCGGAGCCAGTGTCTGCCACCATTCATCAGTTCATGTACAAGTGGGTCTGTCACGCAAAGGCAACACCTTTGTTGTGTATCTTGTCGGTAGATCAAAGCATGGCAGCATACCAAAACAAAGGCCTCCCAATGGTACCCCAAACACGATGATTCAGTTTACTAATTAGTTGTGTATGATGACGGCTCTTTTCCGACTACACAGCAATTATGGTTTCATCAGAGTGACGCTACAGCAACCAGCTTGAGGGGATAGGTTTGGTTCAGGGGATTATACTGTTAGGAGATGCCTAAAAGGGAGGCGTGGAAGAAGGGAGATCAACCGAGTTTGAAGGCTCCTATAGTTCTAATGAATTTATCCAACCTTTGAAGCTTGAATTTGAAGGATTGAAAATGGTTGGGCATTGCTTTTGCTGGTGAAGCCGAAGTAGTTGTACTAAAAGTCTATGATATTACAATATAAACTAGAAAGACTTTTGGCTAGTAATGATTCCTTCTATGTATCATCTTTTAACATGGGGGATCTTAGATCAATGGAGCATCGAATAGTCCAGTCCTACTAGGTATTCAGGTCCACAAATGGTTACTGAAATCTTAAATGTAACCCCTTTACACAGCTGCATGAACAGGGGATCAGTCTCCAAAATTTAATCTGCCCGAATCTGACTGTCAGCAAAATTTACATCCCTGTTTCCAACTGTTTCATAGTCTTTGTTAGATCAACTGACTCTAAAGGCCACTTTGCTTACTTGGTATTAAACTCCTAGGAATTGATAGTAAAGGAAGTACAGAGAGTGTTAAGGAGGTGAGGAGTGAGGGGTCCAGTAAAAAAATATCTATAGTGGGGTCCACCCTATCATATGGTCAACATCTAAAGAGATTTCCATTCTTTCTAGGTGGGGGATCATAACCGATACTTTAATACACACAAAACTGGGGCCCTATTTGTTGGCCATGTGGGTCCAGACCATGTTTGGGTTCTATATCTGGGGCGGTTTCCTAATGTATTAGGAATTTCCTATTTTGTTAAATAGTAGTTTTCTAATGGGTTAGGACTTTCCTTTTTCTTGAGATAGAGTTCTTGGGGGATAAGGATGTAATGGTTATATATATGAGATGTAATCTGTAACCCTAGGGGTCAGTCAAAGAGGCTGAGATTCCAAGGCTGTGGTTTCACAGATTGGAGGAGAACCCAGTGGAAATTGGTTTCCCGTGGACGTAGGCATCTTTGCCGAACCACGTAAATCTTCTTGTCTTCTTGTGTGGTGATTGTTTGATCTTGGTTGCGTTTGCACACACGCGCACAACAAGTGGTATCAGAGCGATTGATTGTGCGTGGAAGATCAACGGGAAGAGGAGAGATCAAGGTTGATCTCTGCTGGGCCACACGTCAATCGGGCATCCCTGTTTGCAGACAGAGAAACCGGAATCGGGAAGAAGAAGACAGTGAGTAGGGTTCTCTGCTAGGCTGGACATCTTCGTCGGAGAAAAAGTCGTTGGCCGCCGGATCTGAGGAAGAGAACCGGCGCAGAATATTGTCGCTGCGGAGAAAAAAAAAAAATTCGATCACGCACCGGTCGCCAGCCGCCGGACGTCGCTGCCACCGCCGCTGTCGCCGTCGCCGTCCGCAGCCGGTCCAGCGCCGCCGTCGCCGGACCAGGAAGCCGCAGCCGCAGCAGCACCGGCCGCTGCATCTCTGCGCCGCCTGCAACTGGGTTGCAGACCCAGGCGCAGAGAAGGAGACGACCCTGTCAGCTGGGTGTTGGGTCGGGTCGGGTCAGTTCCAACTGACCCGCGTTAACGTATAAGCCCAGCGCCCTTTTCTCGGGTTGGGTTCAGTTTCGGGTTGGGTCCGAACCAACCCGCGGTTCAAGCCCAGTTTAGTCAGCAGTGCAGTTCGGGTCGGGTCGAGTCGACCTGAACCCGTAAGCAGTAGGTCCAGCCCGTCCGCACTGCGCAGACGTCAGCAGCGTGATGTCATCAGGCTGACGTCAGCCCACGTCATCGGACACGCGGTCAACGGCCAGAGTTGACCAGATTGACGGCAGAAACTTGTTTCTGCGATATCTTGATCATCCGAAGTCCGATCGGAGATCCGTTTGCGCCTACGGACTCGTTTCGAGCAGATCTGCGTGTTAGTGGAAGAAGATTGGCTGTTTGACGGTCAACAAGGAGTTTGACCAAATCAGAAGAGCAGAAAACTGTTTTTTGCGATATCGGAGCCATCCGGGGTCGGATTTCAGATCCGTTTCTTCTAGCGTGCTCGTGTTGACGAGATCTACAGCTTGGTGCAGGAGTTGAGGTCAATGTTAATTATTTGTTTTTCCTGTTACTTAATTTGATTAAGATGGAGAACAATACTATCAACACTACCATGGTTAAGCTCAACCATTCCAATTGGTTGATCTGGAAACCGAAGATGGAGGATATTCTCTATTGTAAAGACCTCCATGATCCCGTTGAGGGGGATAGTGCCCGACCGAAAGATATGCAAGATGCTGATTGGATCAAATTGCATAGAAAAGCGATTGGTCACATCAGACAATGGGTTGATAATAGTATATTTCACCACGTGTCTAATGAAACCAATGCGAATACCCTTTGGAAAAAGCTAGAAGCAATGTATGATAAAAAGACCTCGGTGAACAAAACCTTCTTGATCAGAAAGCTTGTGAACATGAAATTCAAGGATGGTGGTCAGATCGAAGATCACATCAATGAGTTCCAAAGTGTGGTAAATCAGTTAGCCACTATGAAGATGATCCTTGATGATGAGATGCAAGCTTTGTTGCTTCTGAGTTCTTTGCCAGATTCATGGGAGACATTGGTTGTTTCCTTAAGCAATTTTACTCCAGATGGTGTGTTATCTATGAGTCAGGTTACCAGTAGCCTACAGAATGAAGAAACAAGACGGAAATCTGCGGGGACAGATAATGCACAGGCCTTTGTTACTGAGAACAGGGGGAGGAGTAAGAGTAAAGGACCAAAGGGGGGTCGTGGCAAGTCTAGAGGTGAATCACAGTCTAAGTCTAGCAGTGAATTACAGAGCAAAAAAAAGTCTGTAAAGTGCTTTTTCTGTGGCAAGATGGGCCACATCAGGAAAAATTGTTTTGCCATGAAGGAACAGAAAGGATCCAATAATGAGAAGAAGAATGACAATGATAACACTACAGCTACTTTGGAACAGGAAGTAGTGGTGCTCGCCGGCAATGATGATAAGTGTTTGAGTGTTGCAGATGGTCAGGTTGAGTGGGTTGTTGACACAGCAGCATCCTACCATGCTACTCCCTGCAGGGAGATGTTCACGACGTACAAAGCAGGTGACTTTGGTACTGTGAAGATGGGCAACACGAGTCATTCAGATATTGTTGGTATCGGTGATGTCTGCATTAAAACCGATATTGGTTGCACAATGACGCTGAAAGATGTGCGACATGTTCCTGATCTGCGGTTGAATCTGATTTCCGGGACTGCATTGGACCGTGCAAGTTATGAGAATTACTTCGGAAATGGCAGATGGAAGCTCACTAAAGGGTCTCTTGTTATTACGAGAGGTACAGCAGGTAATACTCTTTACAAAACACAAGTAAAGCTGTGTAAAGATGCGTTGAATGTAGTTCAAGACAATTCCTCTCTGAATCTGTGGCATAAGAAGCTTGGTCATATGAGTGAGAAAGGCTTGCAGATGTTAGCAAAGAAGGATTTAATTCCTTGCTCCAAAGGTATATCCCTTGACCCTTGTGATTATTGTTTATATGGTAAATAGCATAGGGTTGCTTTCTCTTCGACATCAACATTGAAATCCAATGTGTTGGATCTGGTATATTCTGATGTTTGTGGTCCCATAGAGGTAGAATCATTGGGTGGCAATAAGTACTTTGTCACGTTCATCGATGATGCATCCAGGAAAGTCTGGGTTTATCCATTGAAATCAAAGAATCAAGTATTCCAGATGTTTCAACAGTTTCATGTCCAGGTTGAAAGAGAAACAGGTAAACTCTTGAAGTGTCTCCGTTCAGATAATGGGGGTGAGTACACATCCAACCAGTTCAAAAGCTATTGCTTGAAGCATGGCATTCGACATGAAAAGACAGTTCCTGGTACTCCACAACACAATGGTGTGGCAAAGAGAATGAACCACACTATTCTTGAGAAGATGAGATGCATGATAAAATTAGCACGGTTGCCTAAGTCATTCTGGGGTGAAGCCATTCTGACTGCCGTTTATCTGATTAACAGATCTTTCTCAGTTCCTTTGAATTATGATCTTCCAGAGAGAAGATGGACAGGTAAAAATGTTTCCTATTCACATCTGAAGGTGTTTGGGTGTAAAGCATTTGTGCATATACCAAAGGAGCAGCGTTCCAAGTTGGACGATAAGGCAGTGAGTTGCATCTTTCTTGGTTATGGTGGAGATGAGTTTGGCTACAGATTATGGGATCCAGAGAAGAGGAAACTTATCAGAAGTAGGGATGTGGTTTTCCATGAAGATCAGTTTTTTGGAGATGTTGAGAAGGTTGATAAGTCTTCTGAGAAAGTTGATGGAGTGGTTGATCTCACACCGACTCCTTCTCCGGTGCAGACTACAGGTGGAGAAGGTGGACAAATCGATCCGGATCGTGATGAGGCACAAGGGTTGCCAGATGATGAAGGTGTTGAGCAGGGGGAGCAGCAGTCTCCTCGGATTGAAACCACGGAACCTCAAGTTAGGAGGTCTACACGGGAGCGTCAACCATCAACTAGGTATCCTGCATCCGAGTATGTGTCGCTTACTGATGAGGGAGAGCCAGTTAGCTTCCGAGAAGCAATGACTCATGCTGATAAAGATGAGTAGATTAAGGTTATGCAGGATGAGATGAGTTTTTTGAAGAAGAACAAGACTTATGAGCTGGTGCAACTTCCTGAAGATAGGAATGTTCTGAAAAACAAATGGGTGTTCAAGCTGAAAAAGGATGAGAATGGGAAATTGGTGAAGCATAAAGCACGGTTAGTGGTAAAAGGCTTCGCACAGACGAAGGGTATCGACTTCAGTGATGTTTTCTCTCCTGTTGTGAAAATGACTTCTATTAGAATCGTTTTGGGTCTAGCCGCCAGCATGGACCTTGAGCTTGAACAGATGGCCGTGAAGACCGCGTTTCTTCACGGTGACTTGAAAGAAGAGATCTACATGACTCAGCCAGAGGGGTTTGAGGTAGAAGGAAAAGAACAGATGGTTTGCAAGTTGAAGAAGAGTCTCTACGGGCTGAAGCAAGCACCGAGACAGTGGTACAAGAAGTTTGATTCATTCATGTTGAGTCATGGGTACCGGAGGACAGCTGCAGATCATTGTGTCTATGTTCGTCGATTTATCGATGGCAGGTTCATCATCCTTCTTTTATATGTAGATGATATGCTGATAGTTGGACAGGATAGCAAGTTGATTGGCAAGTTAAAAGAGGAGATGTCAAAGTCGTTTGACATGAAAGACTTGGGTCCCGCACGAACGATATTGGGCATGCAAATACGTCGTGATAGGAGTTCCAAGCAGCTGTGGTTGTCACAGGAGAAATATGTTGAACGAGTTCTCGAACGGTTCAACATGAAGAATGCTAAGCCAGTTAGCATACCTCTAGCCAGTCACTTCAAACTAAGCAAGCGCTTGTGTCCTACTACAGATGATGAAAAGGAACGGATGGCATGTGTTCCTTACTCCTCTGCTGTGGGGAGTCTTATGTATGCCATGGTTTGTACACAGCCAGACATTGCTCATGCTGTGAGTTTAGTGAGTCGATTTCTCGCAAACCCTGGAAAAGAGCATTGGGAAGCAGTGAAGTGGATCTTTAGGTATTTGAGAGGTACTTCCAAGGTGTGCTTATGTTTCGGAGGCTCAAAACCAGTCATGGAAGGTTATACTGATGCTGATTTTGCAGGCGATCTTGATCGTCGGTTGTCGACTTCTGGTTATCTGTTTACTTTCGTAGGGAGAGCTATTTCCTGGCAATCGAAGTTACAGAAGTGTACAGCACAGTCTACAACTGAAGCGGAATACATAGCTGCTAATGAAGCAGGGAGAGAGATGCTTTGGTTGAAGAGATTCCTTCAAGAACTTGGTTTGAAGCAAGAAGAATATGTAGTTTACTGTGATAGTCAGAGTGCTATGGATTTCAGTGAGAATGCTACATATCATGGTCGCATGAAGCACGTTGATATCAAGTACCATTGGATTCGTGAGGTGATCGAGAAGAACTTCATGAAGCTGGAAAAGATTCATTCGGACAAGAATCCCTCGGACATGATGACCAAGGTTGTGTCTAAGGGAAAGCTGGAGCTGTGTTCAGAGTTGGCCGGACTGAACTCCCATTAAGGGGTTCAGGGCATCTTCCCCATGGTCTGGAGGGGGAGATTGTTGGCCATGTGGGTCCAGACCATGTTTGGGTTCTATATCTGGGGCGGTTTCCTAATGTATTAGGAATTTCCTATTTTGTTAAATAGTAGTTTTCTAATGGGTTAGGACTTTCCTTTTTCTTGAGATAGAGTTCTTGGGGGATAAGGATGTAATGGTTATATATATGAGATGTAATCTGTAACCCTAGGGGTCAGTCAGAGAGGCTGAGATTCCAAGGCTGTGGTTTCACAGACTGGAGGAGAACCCAGTGGAAATTGGTTTCCCGTGGACGTAGGCATCTTTGCCGAACCACGTAAATCTTCTTGTCTTCTTGTGTGGTGATTGTTTGATCTTGGTTGCGTTTGCACACACGCGCACAACACTATTTGACAACGGGGAGTGTAGCTCAACAAAGATATACCCTTTTGATCATTGATTTGGTCCCTATAAAATTAAATCCAGCTGAACCTAACCCGTTTACAGACTTTTCCTCTCCCATACCTATTGTCTCAGTATTAGAAGTATTGTTTGTATTAAATCATAACAGCCGTACAATTTAACAAACAATACTTGGATGAGTTTTGGCTAGCCAAGTCCAGCCCCTATTCCAAATTAGAGGGTATCTCCTTGCTACTTGTCCTTTTGCTAACCAGGTGCAGTGCTTTTTCCCTGTCTGGCTGTGGTTACCCAAGGCACTTTGAAACTTTTGGCCAATGGTTTTGGACAGCTACTGAACAACATAGAGGTGATATTCAGTTAGTATTCTCATGGTATAAATGGAATGCCCTTAACGCTTACAACTTTAATGCCCACCCCTTCATCCAAAATCTATTTTATTGAATTCCATTGCATTTCTTCTCCAATGGGAAGTCAGTATCACTCTTAACATCAACCTGAACCACCAAGTATTATAATAGAATATTGGACTGGACCTTCCTTGGGTTAGATCAAATTAAACTATAATGGGACCTACAACTATTCAACCCAATATAAAGAATGAAATAGATATTTCAATTTGTCACAAGTCCTCTTGTTTGGATTTTCTCACTATTGTTTTGGACAACTGACTGAGCAATCTTTTAGAACTAAGTAATGGATGTCCTCTGTAAACATGGCTTCACTATACATAGAACTTATATAACATTTTGGCTAGACAATATAAATTTCCTTGCGATAAAAGTTAACTAATTAATGGTAAAGCAATGCCAGAGCAAGAAGTCAAGAGCATCATATCTTTTACAATATAATGATAGAACAAGAATACAAAAGGAGAATTCATATCTTATACAATACAATGTTCATGACCCTACGCTAATGTAACATGCCACACAAAAATGTAAAATAATAATAATGAAATAATATTTTTTTTAAGGAGTTGGAGACATTTGATATAAGTGTGCATCACCCTCTCTTCCAATCGAAAACTGGAAATCACAGTTTTATTTTAGAACTGAAAAACAGTCCACTCATTTTTAAAGATGTGCTGCTATAATGTGCTTCAGAAATAGAGCTTCAAATCCCAAGTTGCATGCCGCTCTTCATCACATGGCTACTAACAACATCCCCATGCCAATCTTCAATTTGCAAATCCAGATACTCTAAAAGTCAAATCAGAGAAATAGTTCTACTTATTCTCTTGAGTCATCGATTCCATTCAAACAGAGAATTAATCATGTTCCAATTAGAAGAAGAATTTCTGAATGTGCTAAGCCCAGGTCCACTCAATTTTATGCAGGTTTTCTTTTTGGTAAATATGGATCATGACCCAAATTATGGTTAATCGTCATTCCTTTTTACAATACCAACTTGGAATCATGGATCATTAATCAAAGTGTTTAATTGGCTGGACTAGACATATAACTTCGATACAGCATAATCAACAAAATCAACTTCATTTAAAGGTCTAGCTCTCCTCACCAGGCCAAAACATTATGTCAAATCACATACTACAGCTGATCAGAATTCAGCAGATAGGTCATACGAGCCAAGACAAACCAACATGCAGATATGTGGGCCTCTATGTCATGCCAAAGTTGACAAGTTTAGCATTAAGTTGAAACCATACAACTTTAATCAAGATGCATTTTTGAACACTATCTACTTTTTCTATTTGATATCTATCCATAGAGTTTAATTTCTGGTGATTGGATGTAATGATCAATGTTAATTTTAGCTTAATCCAATTACAAGCCTTATAATGGCGGCCAAAGTCTTAGGATTGCTGTAATGTTGATAAAGTAGAAAAACAAGGCAATCTGCATTACATTCTTGGGAGATTTGTTTAGAAATTTGACAAACCTGAATATCCATTTTAAAATTTTTGCAATTACCCCAATAAATCTGGAGGTAAGCTTGTCTGGTATTACCATAATTTTAGTCTTATGGTCATCATTGGAAGACGAAACTAGAGAAGAATTTAGGCAAACCTGTATCGATGCTTAACCTTGAGTAGATCAGATCTTGAAGATATTAGCCTGATCTTCTTCTAGGCATCTCTCCCTGCTAGGAAAGATGATAACTTTTGAGAGTACCCTGTACAAGAGTAGCATTGGGTCTACCATGCATTGTGGGGAAACAATTCTAGCACATGACTTGGATATCTTTATGATAAAGTATGAGTTGTAGAGTCAATTATCGCATGCCACTCTCAAAAGGGTTAGTTGCATCTACAATTAGAAATCAAATAATAGATTTCTACTCTAAAATTCTTTTCTTGTAGACTTAAGTTGAGAGCATTGATTATCATTGTCCTCTCTGCTATCTAGTGTTCACCACCATTCAGTTCATGCGTGCTTGTGGATCTCATCGGTTGATCAATGCTCATGGGTATGCTGAACTTTTCCTTCCTCTAGGCCACTAACTGGCACTCCACACATATTCATTCATTTCAGTATTTAGTTGCTCATGGTGATGGCTCATTTTCAACTAGAAAACATTTGTGATTGAATCATAGATATACTACACCAACCGGCTAGAGGGGCTAGTTTTATAATAGGAGACTATACTGTTGGCATGAGTGTGGCTCAACCAAATTTGAAGGCTATTGTAGATGTTAATGACTTCATTAAATCTTGTATGTTATGATTTGAAAATGGTTGGGCATTTCTTTTGTCAGTCAAACTAACAAGATGCAGCATGACATCACAATTTAAACTGTACAGAGTTTTGGCCAATAAGATTCTTTTCTTCTGTTTGATACTGGAGACTGTAATCTTCTTGAACCCCGATGATCTCAAACAAGTAGGCCATTGGAAGGCCTCCTAAAAGTCAAGTCCACAACTGGTTATCCTATTTCCCAAAAGAGGAGAAAAGAGGAGAATTGTCATTAGACCAGTAGTATGCGATCAAAGCAAGGCAAATTACATCATTTGCTACTTCAAGAAAAAAAGTAGTACTGATACCATCCAATTAAAAGGGGACAAGGCTTCAATAATGTGAGGCACTTTTAACGGATTAGGTTAAACGAGTGAAGGTTTTCAAGGTTTCATTTTAGGTTGACTAAGTTCAGTGAATGGGATGTCAATGACTACTTAATGCATTGTAGAAGCAATCCTAATTACGAATCGAATAGAATTTCTAATCACATTTAATTTAAGTTACAGATTTCTATCTTCTCCTATGTATAGGTTTTTGGTTATGGCAATTTTTCTACTGATTTCAACTTTCATAGAAAATGACTTTAGTGAATGGAAAATGGAATTAGGTTAAATTGTGTCCCAGAAAACTGGTTTATTTAAAAAATGGTGAAATTTTGGCATGGATGTGATATTTAGCATAGAAAAGTCTCAAGTTAGTCAAATGCCTTGTCATCTAATTTGGGGCTAGATTTAGTGTTTGTGCTATTCATTTAGTTGATCGTGGAATTTGACTGTTTTACTATGAAGGACTACTGGTTAGATGTGATACTTTTACCTTGATGATCTAGGGATTGATTCCTAGGCATGCATGTAAAACAATGAGTGTAACAATAAATTTCTGTTTACATATTTTCTAGTTGGTCATTTGATCTTATGGGGTTGATTAAAGGGGGAAATGATTTCTGGAGTCCTTACACTACATATTTGTTGATAAACTCAAGTTCCCCTGTGTTTGATGTTTTCTCTTGTATGAATTTTTCTATTGAAACCTAAATAACACAGATTTTTTTTCTTTTTTTTTTCTGGGAATAAGAAAAGAGTTTTCCTTGAATTCGTCTTCTTTATCAAGTTATAGTAATTTTGATGTAGCCTACCTTCAGTTGTACTACTCAGATATGTTACTTTGAAAGGGACTTGGTAATTAAGGGCAGATTTAAACGTCAATTGCTGCTAGTCATTTAGGGTTTGTTCATTTGCATAGAATACTTAGGAATTGACTAAATGGGGTACTCATCCCCCAAGTGGTTAAAAATGAAGATTAGAAGTGAATAACAAAAAAAAAAAAAGCATCTTTACCTTTCATTTTATGGAAATAGAATCAAGGAAAGTTGAAGACTACCATGAATTGTGCCTCCTCGTGACAATTTGACTTGCAACTCTGATATTAAGGCGAAAACATATATTAATTTACTATTGGGAGACATTTTGAAGGAACCATTTCTTTAAATGGAATACATAACGCATGTATGCGATCATGTATATATACTTTATAATATGGGCTTCTAGTTTTTACAATGGGAGACCATGTTCCACATGCTCAAACCATTAGCAAATGGCCATGTAAAGAAAATCTTTTAGGTGGGAGACTCCTAGGTGTTCAATTTGTGGTGTAGTATTACATTTTGATGGAACTCTCCAGTATAATAGACTAATGGCTGCCATAATTAAAACTTAAAGCACTGAAACATGAGATTGATGGTAATTTTTATAATAATGAAAGAAGAACATCAAAAAAAAAAAAAAGAGAGAGAAAGGAGGAGGAGTACAACTTGCTCAATTTTCATTTTTCAAAACAAAGTATATGTTTGGCATCTCTATTTCTTCCTCTAATTGTCTAAATGTCCAAAATGAGTAAATCTTTGAGAAATAAGAATGTTTAGCATGCCATTTAAAGCTCTACATGCTTTAGACAAAAGAGGCAAGTCCTCTTAAAACCAGATGCCCCATATCTGAGCTCCTCGAGATAAGAGGCAAATTTTAAAAGGTGTTGCTGCAGTAGACATGGGGTTATCACTCCCAGTCTCTTTTTTTTTTTTTTCAAATCCGAGAGGGTAAATGAAGATCGAAACCATTAGAAATGTTCAAAAGATCAAACATGGCCAAGGATCCATATTTCAGCTGTTGGATGATCATCGATCTCGAGATATATGCAAAAAGTGAGCCATTGGATATTTTCTTCTAGATTTTGTGGGCCCTAACACAAGATCCAAAATGGTTGTAAATGTTTGAAAGTCTTAACACGACTATGGGGTCACGTTTCAAGACTTGATTCCTTGTGGATTTTGAGATATTTGTAAAAAAAGATTCAACCATCGATGTAACATGGTACAATTTTATTTTAGTCCATAACAGTCCCTTTTTTCCTTTTATATTATTATGTTTGAGATAATAAATCACAATCCAAACCATTAAAATGTTTATATGGTCAATGATCATTAGGAGATCGAATTTCAGTTGTTGGATCATCGCTAATATTGAGATATTTGCTAAAAATGCTAATTATTTGCTACTATTTTTGAAATTTATGGGAGCTCAACACATGATTCAAACCGTTAGATCTCATTTGAAGGATGAACATGGCTATGGGGTAGAGTATCACAGCTTTATACTTTGTAGATCTTTAAAAATTTCTGAAAAACCTTCAACCATTTATTTAAAAAAGTCTATTTAAAATAGATCTTTGTATTACCAAACACATAGTTTGATTTTAACCTTTTTTTTTATGGCCCCTTTTTAATGGCTCTATTTTGGATACTCTACAAGTAAAATAGTAGAACTACCAAACAAGCCCTTACACTACTTAAGTTTCTAGTTGGTGGAAATTAGTTGTCTAGATCCTCAAAAAACAGATTTTCCTTCATGCACTTCCAGAGAAAGAAAATCTCTCTGTGCACTTCAAAAAGATCTTTTCCTTCATTCAATCCAAGAATAAAAAATCGCACCTTACTCTCTCTGAAGGTTAGTTTGAGAATTTTCAGGTACATTTCACTCCAACAAAAAATCTAAAAACATTTCCCACAAAGTGAAAAAATATAATTAAAAAAAAGTAAATTATAAAAGTTGTGTGGAAGTGTGTTGCACTCTTCCGTATGCTTTTGTGAACAATCACGTCACAATATAGAACACGTCAGTTATCTTTCATAGATTATGTTGCTCTTTCACTGGCTATTTAGTATAACTCATAGATCAATTAGACACAGTCATAATTTGTATCCTTTTCTCCCTTAACATTTGTCAACTTGAAATAACTAAGAATTCTTAGGAATAAATCATTAGCTTGTAAAATAAATAGGAATCTTTATTGATGAGAGAGAGAGAGAGAGAGAACATAATAAAATATAGGAAGGCTCCTTAGGACCGCCTATTGGATAGTATCATACATACTACATTTCCCTCAAGAATTGTAACAAAAAAAAATCTTTACAAAATGAAAAGAATCACTCATGTTCCAATTGGAAGAAGAAGAAGAAAAACCAACATTGGAAATAAATTGGCTACTTAATTTTCACTCTTGTTCCCTTTTCCAACCGATCACAAAATACAACTTGTTTTCTTCTTTGGGTTGTTGGTCGGGGCTACTGTAGCAAGTTAGCCAAACTAGAACTGTAACCACTCTAGCTGTCAATTGATTTTCGTTCGCCAAATCCATCCAATCTTTTCGAAGGATGTTCACACCGATACTAGGCCAGTATGTCAGCTCCAAATTCCAACTTTTTTTTTTATCAAGACCTAGGACTAGAATTCCCTACTGCAGCCTTCCCTTCTCTTGTTCAGTCAAAGCTAGTTTGGGCCTTTTCTTTGAACCCTTAGTTGGGATGAAGATATGCCTCAAACCTTTGTCGGCATCGTTTCTTTTGAGTAGCTTCTTACAAACCCCCATGGCTATTTGGGCATTGTACGGGTGAGTGCGAGCCAATTCTTCAAACCAAGAACGTATGGGCATGCGCATGGGCATGGGCATGGGCATAGGTTCTTTTTCCATCTTGACCTTCCGGAGTTGCACGTTCTTATTCTTTTGCTTGGTCTTGATCTTCTTGTTTTCTATCTTTTGTGTTGGAGAAAGATTGCCGAGGCTTATATTCATCCCCATCATTATCATTGGCTTAGATCTTCGTTTGTTTCGATGATTCTGGTTGAGATTGTGAAGCAAGTGGTCCATTGAGACAGTTCGAGCATGATTGTTGAAGCTTGTTTTCATTGGCATCATCATTGGTCTTAATCCAATTCTTCTTTTTGCGTGGTTCTATTTGAGATTGTGAATTTTTTTTGTTTTTGGTAAAAGAAAATTTTCATTAGAAAAAAAAAAGAAAAACAAAACAATTAAGATAAATGGTGGTTAAAAAAGACCCACCCCCCTCTATTAAACATGGCAAAATAATTTGATCAGTACAAATTTTTTGCAAGTTCATGGGCAAAACCATTAAAATTTATAAGAATATAAGAGAAAGAAATGTCCTCAAACTTTAAACCAAATTTCTGATGTGCAGCAAAATATGATGGATGAACCAATCCAACAACTCATTGATCACTCGAATCACCTCGAGGGCATTTGACAAAACGTGGATCTTGAGAAGGCCTATCACGCTGGCTTCCTTCAGCGCGCATAAAATATCTCTTGCCTTGACTTCCTTCAGCGTGCATAAACAAGTTCAGATTGTAAATTAAGTTGACCATTGAGACAGTTGTGTAGGGAATCAACATGCAAGCTCGAGGGTCTATTTATTGTTCTTTGCCTCTTGGTGAACAATTCAAATATCATCTCCATCCTTTTTTATTCAATGAACACATTAGCAAGAAACATGAGTTCACTGAAGTCTTCTTCTGTTGTTTCTTAGTGTTGATGGTGATTCATGATTACTGTTTAGCATCCAAATGTTGATGTAGTGGGGCTCATTCGAATTGAAAGTGACCCTAGGAGACCGATAGATAAACAAAAAATGTAAAAGAAGAACAAGAAAGAGAGAGAAACGAGACTTAAATTGATGCAAATTGCAACTAAGAAAGAGGGATGATGATTATTGAGAGATTATTGCATTGAAAATGCAAAACAAGAGCAAGAATGAAAACAGACGAAAGAAGGAAAATGAAACAAATTGAAAACGCAAGACTTACATGAGAGAGAGATGATGATGATGGTTATTGATTGAGAGATGACTGAACTGAATTGAGAATGCAAGAGAATAGAATGAGAGAGTTTCTCTGCTCTTCCAAACGATAGTGATCGTTTGCTGTTGGTGTTGAGAAGGACTTTTTATGTTTTGGTAGATGAGTTGCCTTGTCTTTATAGAAATAAAACGGTCTTCTTCTAACAACTTTCTATTTTTCATGGTTCCTGACCTACAACATGTGAGCATCTGTGACTCGAATGAAACAGAGGTGTTAGCTATTTTGGAAAGTCTCGGGTTGCTTTTAAGAAGATAATTTGGCCTTTTAGTTGTGGAAAGCAATTCTTTAAATGCGATCACTTGGGTGTCTAATCGAAAGGGTTCCCTTAGAGATTTCAATTTCAGTTCAATGAACTTATGGAGTTATTGGCTAATTTAAATGTGTATTTTTGTCATGAGGTTAGATTTGCCAACCATATGGCAGATGCATTGGCCAAGCAAAGGGTTGAAAGGCTGTCTTTGTGGGTGGGTGTGTTGATGTAATTGGGCTAAGGGTAGAATAATGCTCTTGTATCTTTTCTTTGTTTCTCTTTCTTGTCTCTTTGTCTTTCTTTTCTCTTATGCCCTTTTTGTTTTCTCTTAATATGATTTTGTTACCGTTCAAAAAAAAAAAAAAAAGCTTCCTGACCTACAAGGTATCTATTTCTATTTCTAAGTTGTAATACAAGGGAATTAGGAAATGCTTTTGTACTTTACTTTTATTGACAACAATGGTTTAAAGTTTAAGTTTTAAATAAACTCCAACCATTTTTTTTAAGATATGTATCTTTCTCTATCTAGGGCTCTTGTTTGGTGTGGCCCATGGTGGAGATAGATTAATGGCCGTTGATTCACTTTTCTATTTGCACTCATCATCTGCTCAAGCCAATGCTTCTTATATTAGGGCTCCAATATGAGTCAAATTTTAGTATGAGCTTGTTTGTTTGCATGGAATTGAATTCATAGTGAAATAGTCCCAATAAGTGGAGAGAAATAAATAAGATGGAGATGCAAAAGGATATGGGAAAATATTCAGGTAAGAACTGCGCTCACCGTTTTTTCCAGTGAGAACTATGGCTGGGCCTCATCTATCACTCAATCCAAACATTGCAATGGATAGAGACCTCATTGATAGTCACACGTCCCAAGTTTGGAATACATCCGAATAGACTGGACCGTTGGATCAATTGTACACTCATTTGAATGGACTGGACTTGTGTGCCGCAGATGAAAAGCTTAGGGATAAGGCTGTCAAAGGGCTGGGACCCAACCCTCAATAAATGTAGGCTTGGGCTAGGGCAGGGCTCAGGGCTCAGGGCTTGAAACAAGAAAACCATTATTTTTTTTTTAATATGACTATCAGGTATCAAGTGTTAAAGAATCATTATTTTGTCTAGCCTTTACTACAAAGGGACAACTAAGAGAACATGTTGAGGATAAAGCATGCATTTAAAAACTTTCTTTTATCGAACAAAGTTATATATGCTTTTATGACTTGGCTCTAGACATATGATTTTATTTATTTTGTTAAATAATGAAAAATGTTAAAGAGCCTAATTTATTCACACCTTTTGCAATAATTTTCATTTACGCATTGTTTCAGCAATCTTATCATTGAAAAGTTTTTAGATATTTATATTCAAATACCTTTTATGAATTGAAATTATTTTCAATTTAACACTTATATGACTATTAAGCATTGTCAAATTTCAGTCAACACTAAAATAAATGTAGATAAAAAATTACTATTAGTCTAGATTTTAAAATTTGAGAGTTATAATGAACTAATAAAAAGGTTTGGATCACACCGTATCCTTGAAGTTCCATACTTATACAAATTACCCATATAAATTAGTTAATATCCCAATTCACTCTATAGAGGAAAAAGTACATCCTTATTAACAAGAGTATTACACCCCTTTTGCACTAATAAGAATGCATAAAAATAATATAAAACCTAAATAAAAAGTAATAAAACTAGAAGGGATTGGAAGCAACCATGTAATGCTTATTTTTCGTGTGTGTATTAGTTTTTAGAACATTTTGTAATGGGCATGGGGGCATGAAATTTCCTTCATATCCTCACTTTATTATTACTATGTGACTATTATATGCATATTTTAGTGTATGTATATATCTATGTATGTATACATAATATAAATATAATATAATATAATATTAAAAAAGTATCAAAGTTAGGGCCAGGACCGGGCCTGGCTAGCATTGTCCTAGCGTGGCCCTCAAATTTCAAGGCCTACAAAAAATTATCCAAGCTTGGCCCTAGTGTTTTTCCTTAGAAATAGAAGCCCACTTTTTTAAAGGCTTTTTAAGGGTTGGCTAAGGTTGGGCCAGGCCACCTTGTCTAAGGGCAAATTGATAGGCCTAACTTGCACCCATCTAGGTGTGAACTACTTATGTGGAGTTTATTTTCAAATCCATGAATAATTACAAGTGCACAGTTATTTTATTGAGACAATGGCAAATGCAGGTCGATCTCATTGGGAGGACTTTTAAATTTTTTAATTAAAAATATGAATTTTATTGAACTAAAATATTGATTTGAGATAAAACTAAGAATGTCAAAGACGACATTCAATTAAAAGTATTGAAAAATCAATGTAGAAAACAGATTAGAGGAATCATAATCCACTAAGTAATTCAAATATATAATTTGTGCAATTAATTTACCCTTTTTATCTCAATTATTACTTAGATCAGAAAAAAAATCTCAGAAAAAAAAATCAATCTTTCTAATTCAGATGATTTGACTATAACAAAGACCAATTTTTAATTAAAAAAAAACAAAATCAGTACCCAAGGCCTCTTTCATCTAGAAAAAGAATGAACATCCTAAGCATTACCTATCAAACTATGCATAGAGTATCAAAGATAACTACAGATCTAAGCATAATCTATCGAAGTAAGTAAAAATGATCAAAATTTATCATTATGAACATATATCAAAGGTCTTTGACAGGAAAACAGATCTATTATTATCTTTTAAAAACACATTAAGAAAAGAAAATTAGAAAAGATTTGATTAACAAACATAAATTTGAACATCAAAATACTTTGCTTCATTGTTCACTCTGATCAAGAAGACTATTAAGCCATTGTTGAGAAATTTAGGAATATTTTCATTAAAATCATTAAGTTCTTATAATGATTCTCTCAAAAATCCTCTTTTCTATGCCTAAGTTCTAGAACAAGGTTCCAGAAATACCTTAAAAATAAAAACAAAAAATAATAGGGGGAAGAGAGAGAAGGCTAGTCGTCGAAGGAGGGGTAGAAATTTGCATGTAACGATTCCCCCTTTGGTGTTCCTTTTATTTCTTCTGTTATCTTACAGATTCATTAAACTTGGACACTTTTTTGCTGATTTGTTGATAGAGATGGGTGACTTGGTGAAGTTGAGTGAGGATAAGGTTATCTCTATAAATAGAACTCATCTTTTACAAGGACATCTCTTTAGATGGGGTCCTACTTTGGACAATTAGCACTAGGTCATCAATGGTAATGGTGTGGATTTAATTACAATCCTATATAAAAATGTACCTGAAATATTTGGAGCCCATAATTTTCTCATTTTAGATACAATTTTCTTGATCATGGGTTCCATGAACATCTATTATGAATTAGCTTCCCAACAGTGGTTCATTTGCACCGATCGGACCTACGGTTTGTGAGTTATGGTCAGTTTAAGATAGGATGTGTCACGCCCCGAACCCAAGAATTAGGGATTAGAGTGGATCCCAAGACGCGGACAAGTGACCCGTAGCAATCATCGCCATGTCAAGACATGTACAAACTGCTACAAGAGAAATTCCACAGGTACATGTGAGGAAGATCCATATACACGTAACAATCATTTTGAGCAATTAAGTGGAAACTTAGAGAATTTACCTACAATTCATCATAGGCATTAATAAAACCACATTCATTTATTAATATAAATCATAGTCTATTAAGTTAACCATCCACATACACATATAAAACTGAGATACTTAAACATATCCAACATCATTATTATCATGTCCCTCAGACAGCAACTCCAAAATAACGTAATATAACTACAAGCCAAAACATGGCTATGTCCTAAACAAACCCCAAAACATGAACCCCATGATGCTCTTCTAAGGACAACTAATAGAGGATGTCATCTTTATTCCACTCATCTATATCTCGAGGTACCACTGAGGTTCCCTCCAGGGTCGCATCAACTTCCGTACTGGCATTGGGTTCTATATCTATAATACCAAGGGTAGCACTGTTAACACGACGGTTAAGCAAAAATAAGGATATATAACACTATCATGATGTATCAATTTGAATTAGAAACGTATTAATTAAAAGAGAGCAATAATCAGAAGCTAGGCATGTTGTGCATGTGAATAAGCATACATAACAAATTATAAACAGAAATACAATAACATACTGGTTGGCATCCACATGGCTATCTTCTCTCTAAACTAAGAGCATATCATACAGTGAGAAATTGCTAGTGGTCGGGCCAAGACATCTAGCTACCGCAAGAGTGTCGACCAACTCTTCATATAACCACTGCAATAGTTAACATAAAAAATACTCTCATTCGGTCCAGTCAAACCTCCTATGGGAACAAACTAAGTGGTGCCGACTCAACGTATCAAAACTGACTAGAATTCATACTTTCTTACTTATCATATGTAGAGATTAACTCATTATTATACTGAAATATATATCGGTCGTGAGATTGTATTCAGTGATAAAGATCAGAATTAAATGAAGTAACTGTTATTTAAACAATGCATACTTAAGTAAGCTATTAGTGCTCAAACCCTCTCAACCTAAGCTACCCTTATCTTGACTCACGGGCTCACGCTCAGTAGAAACTTCATCTCCATTCTTGCCTCAAGCTTCACCGAGAACAATGGATACATGATTAGATCATATTGAGGGCAAGGCTTACTTAAACAATATGAATGAATTTGAATTGAGAAGTTATCAAGGTTATTTACTAGCCAACCCTATATTAAAATAATCTGTGTTTCCATAGTCATTCAATACAGCATATTCATAAAAAAAATCCGATCTCGTTGTGTTACCAAAAATCTTGGTGTTACATTGTGTAGGCATTAGACACTGCTTTTTATGCTAACCCTCATGACGTAACATCAAGAAACAACCGAAAAATCAATAGAGAGTGAGTGATAGCTCTACACTCTTTCTCCTCAGTATTTGATTACCATTGGAGTAATTTAGTTAAGACAAAGGTACCAATTCTAAAGCCCTACATTCTCTTTGTAAGTTTCTAATTTCCTAAGTTCACTGTATTCTTACGGCTTAGTCGTAGATAGGCCACTGCTTAACTATGATTTAATAACTTTTCACAAAATTCTCTCACAGCTGTGGCTTCTTAGCCGTGAATTAGCCTACGACTTAGCCGTCTACGGCTGGGCCACTGCTTAGCTACAGCTTAGCTGTAGTGCATTCCATGGCTCAGCCATGGGGTTAGCCATAGAAGGAATGTCAAATTTTTGTTCTCTAGATTCCAAGCCGTAGTGTACTTGCGGCTTAGACGTAAGCTTTAGATTTTCTGAAGCTGAAGCAAAGTTCTATACAGAACTTCTTCCAATTAGTTCCAATGTGGTTTTCTTGCTCCAATCTATCATCTTACATTTCATAACTCACATTTCATCATTCATACAAACCATCGTATGTTCTTAAATTAAAAAGGTGAAAGAGTAGTAGAATTGCGTTTGGGAAGAATTATTCAAAAATCAATACAAATAAACATGCAAGTAATAATATACACTCTTATGCTTGCCTTATCTTAGTGCTTTACCCCAAAAGCAAGCTTCTCCTTTGGTTTGATGGTGGAGAAAACCTCGTAGAAGATGGTCCTACTACATGCAAATACATGCAATGGGTGAAATGGGTATGAGATGCATGCATATCACCAAATTGAGTCTTCTTGACTCTTTTAAACTTAAAGAAATGGAAAGATGATGCAGATCTTACCTTGAAGAGTTGTAGAGAAGATGAGGGATTGAAATTGGAGGTTTCAATGAAAGGGATACACAATAGGATAAAGAAAGAGGAGAATGAAACCTAGTTCGAGCACATGCAAATTCCAAAATTCAATTTCCAACTCCAAGCTTGAAGAAGAGATGGGAGAAGAATGAAAGGAAGAAGTTGCGGCAGAGAGAAATTAGAGGGAAATGAAGAGGGAAGGATGGTTAATCCCTCTTTAAGTTAAATTTTCTAAAATTTTGCATGCAAGTCCAACTTGTTCATAGCATTTGCAATTTAAGGCAGTTGGACTCCAATTGGGCCAAGATGGTTCCAGACTGAGCTAGGTCAAACATGAAAGCTTATCCACAAGATAAAATACATATGATGCAACTAATATGGTGCCAAGATGATGCAAATCACATAATTTTAAATTATGATAAGGTCTTTGACTTCCTAAGTAAGGTTCAAACCCGACCCAACTACCTATCATAATCCAAACCCAAGGAGATTTGAGTTAAATTAGCCTAATTATATGTTATTTAAGTTAAAACAAGATTAATTATAATAAATTAAGATTAGTTTGGATTTGGACCTTACACGCTGTCTCGTGAAAAATGGGATTAAATTTGACTTTTGATTTACAAGGGACTCTATCTCTATAGTAGTTGTGACTTATTAGCCAGGTCAAATGATTATTCTGTGGCACAAATAGGATGAGATAAGAGGTTCTGGAAGCTTTAGCTAATCTTTAGGTGAGGTCCATAGGTAGATCAACTCTAAGGGTGTGGATCTTCCAAATTATTCAAGCAGTGGGACCGAAATCATAAGTAAAGGAAGTGGGGTCCTACAAATTTCATTTCCTACACGTTCTAATTCAACCAATAAAATACTGAAGAGCCCACTTTAAAACGGTACCCATCCGGACATAGTTCTACTCTAACTGGGATTCTTAAGAGAAAAATTACCAAAATTATAAGTTAATGAAGGAAATGTATAAAAAATATGAAGATTCAGGTTCCTAAGTGAAAATGCATGAAATGATGGAATTTGATTAACAATGATGTAATGCACCTAATTAAACTCCTAATTCATCATAAAAAGATGCAAAAAAATGCAAATTCATGAACTTAATACACCCCCAAACCGGCATCTTGCTAGTCCCTTAGCAAAAGTTATGGACAAAAAGTTTGAAGTTCTTGGACCTAATCTAAAAAAAAAAGGTAAAAATGTAAACAAGACTACTTTTATTAATATTCTCAATTACATTTAACATATGTTACAAACCCTTAAACCCCTAGGTTCCTCCTAGTGGACGAGTTATACGTTGTGAGGATTTGTAATAAATATACCCACAAAATTCATTTACCCTATCAGCAAACAAAAAATAAATTAAAAACCAATGAAAACAAATGCCCTAAAAGAATGCCAAGTCAAATTAGATATTTTTTACTTTTGGAATAATCAAAATCTTAGACTTTTAAAAATCCAATTGACATTCCTAATTTCAAAAACTTTCACAGAATTCATGCCAACTTGTGTGCTTGGTGCAAATGTATACATCAAATCAATCCTCCCAATGTTTCACAAAAATGTTGAAAATAGAATTCCCTCTCAAATATTCAAACTCTCTATGTTCAGGAGCTTATAAGGTTTTCTTTAAAAGCTACTATGAGAGGTGGGTATGTTATTACTTGCTTTGAAAGGCTTCTTTTTATTTTGAAATCGGGCCTTCATTTTTACCTTACACACTAATGAGTACGGTAGCTTGTTCCTTGATCCAAAGGTAACTTTTACACATACTCCGTAACACTCCGATCCTAATTAAGCATGATTGACGACTAATTAAGTAAGTTATTAGTTAATTAATATAGAATTAACTTAAATCATGATGCTTATTCTCTAATTAGATTAAATTTAGTTAGTTTTGTATGATTAAGTTTAATGAATCAAGTTCAGGTCATAGATAGATAGTCCAGGTCAGATTTAACCTTAACTAGGTAGATGAAAGCCCTTTTTCATAATTTTAGATTTCATGGTTTTATGCCATACATGCGTCATATTAATATTATTACATTCGTCTCGTTGAGCTTATCAACTTTTGTTCTTGACTTGAATGCATCCAACTTCATTCGAATTAGTTGGACCCTCATTTGACTTAAATTAAAAATGTAATTAAGAGATGAGGTCTATCTTGAAATTTCACACGACTTGTTTTTAAAAGAGCCAAGAACCCACCATTCAATCCCCTTTCTTCGCTTAACTACAGTAACTTCTCCTTCTCCCATTCCTTTTCCTCCTAATCACCTCGAGTAAGGTACACCTTGCATGCATGGTTTAAGGCATTCATTCCCTTATGCCATCTCTTCTCTCCCTTTCTCTGCTATTGGAAATCAATGATCAACATTACATCTCTCCTTATAGCTCTCTAATTATAGTATAGCTCTCTAGTTATAGTCTAAGGTAAGATCTTCTTTCATTCATAGATTTCCTAGTTCAATAGAATCAAGGAAGCTCTTATCACAAGCATGGATTCATTCTCTTCATCATTTCTTACATGCATGTCATTTTAGCTCAAGAATTGGGTTTTCTTCTCAATTGAGCCAAGAGAAAGAAGAGTGACTAGAACTCTAAGTCAAAGGCAAGTATAAGCTAATTAATGTTGAGTGTATGTTGGCATAATATGATTCATGTAAAACTATTGAGCTCTAGTGTGATTTTTTAGGCCTTATATCTTTATTCTATCAAATTTCTAATGCATGATGAGATCTCTTCAATGAATGATGAAATGTGAAATGGGAATGCAAAATGATAGATTGGAGTAGGGAAATCATAGTAGAAACTAAGTTGAAAAAGTGTTGTAATGAACTGAACTCTACACTAAAACAGCTTCAGAAATTATGGAGCTTATGACTAAGTCGTAAGTACACTTCGACTAGTTTTCCAAAGACCCAGATTCTGACTCTTCTTTTATGGCTAACCTTACAGCTAAGCTATGAAATGCACTATAGCCAAGCCATAGCCAAGCCGTGGCTCAACCGTAGCTCAAGCATGGTTAAGCCGTAAGCTCTTTCACGACTAAACTGTGGATATGGGGAAATAGTGCATAGACCCATGGCAAAGCCACCGTGTGTTTTACGGCTAAGCCGTATTCTGCCCACGACCAAGCCATACATCACCATAGCTAAGCCGTGACACCCTTGAAAACTAGAGTTAACTAGGGACTATCACAGGACCTTGTAGGACCTTAGTTTCTTAGAACCTTTATCAAAATCATTTAGCTCAATGGAAAATCACTTAACATCAAGTGTCTTAAGGGCTGAGACTCATTCATGTAATGTTGTCCATTTGTTATGTGCCTCCCCATAGGTGTTAGTTTAAGGGACTTTAATACACTCTTTATCACAAAATGTAACGTCAAATAGAGACAACTGTATATTAGATAACTTAAAACTACATCATCATACACAGTTAGAAACAATATTGGATGACTAGATTAGGGTTGGCTTGTAAATTACCTTGATTTTACTAATTTGAATCGCATAACTTATTAAATTCTTATGACTGCTTTCCATTATTGAAATGATTATTTTATTATTGAAATAATTTTGAATTGAAATGACTATAACATGAACTGATTATATTTTAAATGTTTCTTGATATGCATTTTCTATTAATATTGAGTTGAGTAAGAATGAATAGAATGAATCGAACGTCTAATGAATTGTTATAATGAAACGAATTCTACGATTTATTCAATTTCAATTATATGATTCGTAATGGTCTGGCTCTACTCAACTTCAGCCTTATGATACCCGGCGGGCTTGACTTTTAGGTAGTAGATTGATATGATGTCGCTACAGTGTGCTTTTAGAGTTTCTAGACTCTATGAACATAGAGACCCAGTCGTACCTTTGGCCAAGGCGTTGGTGTTCTTAATGCAAAGATCTCTAGAGGAAGGATATAGCAAATATAGTAGCCAAATAGTAAAGTATTTATGTTAATTGATTCTTATGTGATGCTTTATTCAATGTATAACATGCCTAGTATACTAAATTAACCTCTATAATCACTTATTAATGATATTTTTTAGAAATAACGCATGTTGCTTTAATTATCCTTATACTTTGTTGAATAACCTTATTCACACGTTGTCTAATGGTATTATAGGCTTAGATCCAAGTCCAGATCTTACGAAGAGCAAAGAGACTCGAGGGGAGGCTGATGAGGTCCCCTCAGGCCTATATGAGTGGACAGGCCAAGCAATCTGACTTATCCACCTATGAAGTGTAACATGATTATCATAGGGCCTTTTTATTTTGAGTTTTTGGATGCATTAGCATTTCATGGCATGGCATTAGTTTTTATTTTATCATGCACAATCCATGATCCCTTGTATTTTGGGGCAATGTCTCTTTTGTAATTGTCCATAAGACTATATCTCTCTTTTGTATAACCATGTATGATACGTTCGTATAAACTCTTATATGTACAAGTCGTTAAGTCATGTTCTTTCTTCACTGCATCATGATAGTATGTACTGTTCAAGAAATAATACATTGATAGTGGTTAATTGTTGGAGAATGAGATTGATATTGACAGGCTTTAGCGTGATTAATGCCTGGACAGATGTCTATCCAAAGTACCTCACAAGTATAAGTAATGTGAATATCCTTTGTGTAATTCTGGTTAGATTCCAGTCAAGGCGTGGATTACATAGTAGTACGTGTTATGCTTAGGGATTAACACTCCGTTCCCCTAATTCTTGGGCTTGGGTTGTGACATACTCTTAGGCAGCTCTGGTCCAATCCAAAATCTCTCTTGCTTTCTTTTTCAAACGAAAAAGTTTTCAAGTTCATGTGATAAATGAAAAGTTAGGATATAAGGAGTAAACCTAGTCATCAGGCATTTCCACCACAGTCCCTTGAAAGACTGTTACGGACACTCTTCACTCTCTTACTATTTCTAACATAGAAATTTTTAAGTTCATACGACATAAGTAAAGTTAAGACCCAGTGAGCAGACCTATTCCTTGTCCATTGCCACACATACTCTCTACACAAATTTTTACGGACACTCAATTAGGCCATAATTTATCATCATTTTATTATTATTATTTTTCTTTTTTAAATTTTTTATATGTTAAAAGCAAACAATAGCTAGCCCTCATCATTTCACCCAAATTAACTCACAAAGGTTCACCAGATCAGGTTCTCTTAAATGTGCCAGAAAAGCTTATTAGACTAAATTTTGAATAACCATCCTATTCCATCTAAAAACTCTAAAAAGACAACTAAGCATCCTATTGAAATCTCGAGATATGTACATGTGTTTCAATGAAAAGCAAGTTTTGACAATCCTTTTATCAATTATATCCCTTAGAAAAGTGAACATTCATTTTACTTCTTTTTAAAAGTTTTGAAATTCCAGACCTCTAAATATCATTCAATCATAACAATTCTTTCAAGAACTTCCTTTTTATTAAAGAAATTCAAATACAACATGAAAAAAACAATGCAGTATAAATTTGGTCCATTCCGACCTAATATGGGGGTCTTTTAACGTCAGATCCCAGACGAGTTGATCACCTTAACAAGAAGTCATTCAAATGCCTACTGACGTAACTTTTTTCAAACCAAGTTTCTTTAGTCTTACTCAACAGTTCCCTAATCAGTAGCATCCTATTTCCTTTTCTTTTAAGGTCCAAACTTTTTTTTTTCGAAAAGAAATTCCAAAAAAAGTTTTGAAAATTTTTCCTAAAGACTACGAATAAAGAGAAAAAGTGTAAAATGTTTGCCCAAAAATGGACAAGCATGCTTATGCCCACCCCCAACCTATACTAAACATTGTCCTTGATGTTATGCACGGAATGAGACACCTAAATGAATGAAATAACATGAGGAATAATTTAATGGTGGAGGGAAATGCAAAAGTAAGCACCAAATGATGTAACTTGCTGGATCCATGTCCATGGTTAGACGTAACACAAAAACCAATTGAAAAAAAAAATAATCTATTCTACTAACATGAAACAAAAATCTATGCAGAAAATAAAATAAAAAGTACACTATAGGATCCAAAACTTAGAATTCACCCAGATCCCAAATAAGATTTCCTTCACACAATTTACAAGTAGTACTAAAAAGGATATAACAATAAGAATACTAAGCCAATGAACATGAGGACCACATGTTCCTTATGATTTGTTGAAGAAAATACCACCATGAAAAATTCCTCCTCCTCCCTTAAGAATGGATCTTTGGATTTTATAAAAGGAGGTAGCAATGAAAAATAGGGTGTTGTTTGGACCTCTCGTGCCAATATTTCATAAAATTAATTTTTTTTCAATTTCCTTTGGCATAGGTATAAAAATGGCAGTGCCAACATATTGATTTGAAGGTGTAAATAAAGCCACATGTGTATTTAAAATTTTAGACTTAGGGATTTGAATCGGGCCAATTTCCTCAAATTCTAAAAAAAAAATTCTAAACAATGGGTTTTCTTGTCTTCAGGCAATTTATAGAACTGAAGACTTGGATGGGCAATTTTCTAAAGAATAATATCATTTAGATGTACATCCATTGCTACATCATTCTTTTCAAATACAATTGTCTCATTTTCAAGAATGCACAAAATTAGATCATCTAATGGTGGCTCATGCAGAACTTTGTGGTATGTGTAATTTATAGAAGAATTGAATAAATCATTATTTCGAAAGTGCTCATTGTTTTCATTGAAGAAATACAGATGCTTTGATTGTATTTGGTTAAACCGTATAAGTAATGAGACAAGAAAACCAAATTGACTTAACTTATATGAATGGTCCTAGGATGATGCAATAGGTAGTCAAGCACAAAAATTGAACACAAGAAATGGTCCTAAGGTTAGCCTAAATTTTTAGACAGATCCAAACTTGTTGAAGAGAACACATGGACCTCCAATTTGGTCTTATGAAATCTTAGTTGAGCACATAAGCCTCCAGGGAGTGGCGGTGACGAACTTGTTTAAGAACCAGTACCCTGAATAGACAAGCTATCGCACACTTAAGAAAAAAGGCTTTACTTAGGGATCAACTTTGGTCAAAGAGCACAATTGGTGTAACCGTTAGTGATCTTCATCCTAATGAGCTTGAGTCTATCGGTCTCGTTCTAACTTGATTTTAATTAAGGCTAGGTACCTATGTGAGAGATGATTAGACGTAGTAGGTAAGGATCTGGTAATGAAATTCAGTCTAGTGAATTGCCCTTAACTAAGTGTGTGGGTCCATTTTAATTTGTTTGACAAGTAAGCAATCACAGTTTTGCAGAAATTAAACATCTAAGCCCACCTGTAAATAAAAGATTCGCGGGTTAAGGATAAAAGATCTTATCACGCAATCCTTAGCCTATGTAAGCTTGTCCTTTTCTTTTAGCAATTTTGGTAAGCAATTTTAGTAACTCCACTCAGTTCCTGGTTTATGCAAGCCAGCTGTGCAGGTCTTCTCCTTTGCAAAGAAACCTATTAAAAAAACTCTTAATAGTGAATCCTAATTACAATCAAACTCTATCTAAAAGAAAGATGCTATCTTATCCTAATTGAAAAAGAGATGAAATGGAAAAAGTCTAAAGCTAAGCAAATTAGTTAAAACTCTACCTAAGATAACTTCTAAGTTAGTCAATATAAAAAAACTAAATCTAAAAAATCAGAAATCCTAAGTTATCCAATCAAGTGTCCAAATATGGTTAGAGTTTTCAAAAAGCATCAAATTATCAGAAATCCGATCTTATCCAATTCAGTTTTAAGATATTAAAACTCTAGTTATTGTAAACAACTTAAAGGATAAAATTACGAAATCCTAACTAATCTAAGTTAAGAGATAAGAGATTAGCAAACTAATCTAAACACTTGAACAAAATTCAAAATTTTTTTGTGATTATCCAATGAAAATAAAAAAAAAGAATCCTAAGAATTTAAAACTAATCTAATCAAAATCCAAAATTAACAAAAATCAATTTTTTTCATTTTTTTAACTTACAAAAATTCGAAAGTAAAAGAAATAAAAAAAGTTATTAATTAAATATTCCAAAAATTCTATAAAATAATAGAAATCAAAAAAATATGAAAGAATTAGAAAATATTTCTCTTTTTTTCTCAATTAGAAATGAAAACTAAATAAAAACTAGTGATGCAAAACACAATTATAGAGATGATGCAAACTAATGCAACCTATGTATGCTCATAAACCTAAATATGACTAAAATATTAAAAACAAATCAGATTTTAATAAAGAAAAAAAAGGTTCAGAATTAGCTCCCTGGCAATGGCAGTCAAGAAGTTGATGTAGAATTTATTTCGAAATCCATTATTAACTACAAGTGCACAATTGTCTTTTTGAAATAGTGGCAAAACCAGTCGATCCCACAATGAGCACTTTTGAACTTTTTAATTAAAAGTCTAAACTTTTTAACTAGAAGATTGATTTGAAATAAAACTAACAATGTCAGAAACTAAATTCAATTAAAGGTATTGAAAAATTATGTAGAAAATAGATCATAGCAGCCAGAATCTTCTAAGTTATTCAAAAGTCAAATTTATGCAATTAATTTACCCTTTCCATTTCAATTATTACTTAGATTAGGAACAAATCAGTGTTTCTAATCCAAATGATTAGACTGTTGAAAAAATCAATTTTTAATTAAGAAAAACAAAATTAATACCCAAGACCTCCTTCACCTAACATCCTAATCATCACCTATCAACTAAACATAGACAATAAAAAATAACTATAAATCTAAGCATAATCTATCAAAGTAAGTATAAACTATCAAAATTTATTTATTGCTAACATAAATCAGAGGTTTGCCTTTGGCATAAAGACAAATCTATTATTATCTTTTAAAGGCTTAGTAAGAAGAGACAATAAAAAAAAGAGTTGAATAACAAACATGAATTTGAACATCAAAATACTTTGCTTCATCTTTCGATCTGATCAAGAAGACTAGCCAACCATTGTCAAGAACTTTAGGAATATTATTAAGTCCATATAATGATTCTCTTAGAAATCCTCTCTTCTATGCCTAAGTTCTAAAGCAAGGCTCCAAAAATACTTTAAAAATAAAAATAAAAAATAATGGAGGAAAAGAGATAGAGAAGGGATAGAGAGGAGTGGTCATCCATGGTGGGGGAGAAATTTGCATGTGATGATCCGTCCTTTGGTGTTCCTTTTATTTCTCTAGTTATCTTACAAATTCATTGAACCTGGACACTTTTCTTCAGATTTATTGATAGAGTTTGAAACAACTGGGTGATTTGGTGGCCACGTTAAGTGAAGATAAGGTTATCTATATAGATAAAACTCATCTTTGACAAGGACATCTCCTTAGATGGGGTCTCACTTTGGATGTGCAGCATTGGATCTTCAACAGTGAGAATTTAATTGCAATCCTGTGTAAAAATGTACCTAAACTTTCTAAGCCCATAACTTTCTCATTTTAACTCTGATTACACAATCTTGGGCTCCACAGACATCTGCTTTAAATAAGCTTTTCAATAGGGGGTCATTTATGCTGATATGACCTATGGTTTGAGAGTTATGGCCATTTTAATATAAGTTGTCCTGTGAAAAAAGGATTAAATTTGAATTTTAATTTGTATGGGACTCCATCTCTGCAATAGTTGTGACTTATTGGCCAAGTCATAGGAATATTCTTTGGAATAAATAGAATGAGATAAGAGCTTCTGAAAGCCTTAGCTAATCTTCAAGTGCGGTCAATAGGCAGATGAACTTTAAAAGTGTGGATCTTTCAAATTCTTTAAGTAGTGAGACCCAAATCATATATGGGGTCCTACAAATTTCATTTTCTACACGTTCTAATTTAACCAATAAAATACTAAAGAGCCCACATTAAAGTGGGACCCATCCGAATAAAGTTATACTCTAATTGGGACTTTTCGGAGAAAATTTGAAAATATTCCAAGTTAATGTTGAAAATGTATGAAAAACATGAAAATTTATGTTCCTACGTGAAAATCTATGAAATAATGAAATTGGATTAATAATGATTCAATTCACCTAATTAAACCCCTAATTCATCATAAAATGATGCATTAGTGTGCAAATTCATGAATTTAATAGCTACTGGATATAAATATCATACATATCAATGATAAGGGACGATGGTCCTCTTATGTTATGTTTATTATATAGGACTCATTAAATTCAACCATTTGCTTGGGACTCACTAAATGACATATTGACCATCAATCTGAGTGTTGTGCTAGAGTTCTAAGTGGATCTCGCTATCTCAAATCCTTGCACCAATCCATATGAACTAATGGATATATGTTGTAACTACCAACCCATGGGATTCATTCTGAAGAGATTATGCTCCTTTTATATATCATCTTCATAGGACCCACTAAATTCAACCATTTATTTAGGACTCACTATATGACATATTGACCTATGCCATTGCTGAACGATGCCAACATCTACTTATATACGGTTCTGTTTAAGACTTACTAAATAAATATCATCCACATGTTACCATTGTTTGCATTGGACGTGTGGTCCACTTGACCTCCTGCCCATGCATGGGTCCCACTTCTGGAGTCCAAAGCAATAAAGACTCTTCTCCTTTTTGGTATTTAGAAATCCTATTGGACTTAGAAACTAACAAGTGCTTCTTACTCAAATTACTAATAAGAGGGATAATCTTAATCAACTTAAGAGTTCCATGATCAGAAGGGAACTCTCACAGAGATCTATCAATATATGAGTCTAGGGTAACTTGCTTCACTTTAAGAGATTATTGTTTGGCTCTCTCATCACTTTCATGTATCAAGAAAAAGTAGAAGTGAGTTGTAAAGTCAGTGCGCGAATAGCTTGTTCTTTTCCACACGCTCTACATACTATGGAATCAGGTACTTGTGTAATTTATATATTGTATTACTCAGATCTGATCCGTTAAAGTTGATCCAGTGATTATGGCAAATTTAATAGTTGGTATCAGAGAGTTTAGGTTCAAGGATCTCAAATCTTGAATAATCTAGGAAGGTTTCTAATATTAGACATTATTGCCAAATTTAATGTGCATGATGCTTAATTGATTAAAAGAGTGGGCCTCACAATTTGTGAAAATGCACTTTGTACGTTGTCAAAGTAAGGTATAAAAGCATAACAGTGCACCTTAGCAAGGGCATCTTTAGATTCGGGTGGACATGAACTCAACATTGTATTACCCATTTGACAACTGGATAAGTCATGTGCTCTAGACTCTTGTGATAAGGTTCGGTGCACCAAAATACACAAATCAATGCCCCACGTATATCCATACCAGCACACAACTAAAATCAAAATCTTAGTATGCATGTGGAAACTTATGAAAAAGGCCCACGATTTCTTAATATTTTATGTATATCATGTATATATATCAGTTTCAATTGTTTCACATAAGATTGTATATACATGGAGGTTGTGTGTTTATCAACGTAAAGTGTGATGGATGATGGGATGACAGATGGCATAGACTAAATAAAATCATACATAAAACATAAAGTTAACTACCACATCATTGTCCTTGCAAACTGCATTGCAGTTGTGAACAATGGCGAAAGCCAGCAACCACACCACTCAACCTGTGGGCTTAGACTGAGTTTGGTGTGCACATTGAACTATTTAAAGAGCTCATTACCATGTACATATTAGCTATATAGATAGGTAATATACGACATGATGCATTGGTCATTAAAGAATCGATCCAAACCATAACGGAACTAATCTAGTATAACAAAAGTTCTATCTTCGTGCTGATATCAACAATTACACACAGATCAATTATTTAACCATTGAAGTAGTAAATTGATGATTGTGGACACATCTGAACTCGAATTTTCTATACGTTTTTGTTTTTTTTTTTTTATTATTTGTGAACTCTTGAAAGTCAAATCTACCAAATTAACAGTATGGATTGACCATCCAAAGATTTTAGTTTTCATGGCATATTAATTATTGCATGTTTAACTCATTAAAGTCTAATTCCGCATTTAATTTGACTACTTCTATTGTTCATGAGTTAAGAAAAGTTCATGGGTAAATGTATATTCACATCTATGCCTCATTTAAGGGAATCTATGAATGGATTAAAGAATACCTTAATTGTAAAGTATTAATTAAGGAAATTAGGCTTGTGATTAATTACAGCAAACGTTATTTGGTTAACTTATCACATATAGGATCAATAGGAACACCTAAACTAATGGATTAATGATATAAATGTTTTAAATGAGTGAATTAAAATATATTTGGATTTATTATCAATGAAGCCCAACTTAAAAGTTAAAGTGGGCAATTAATTCTTAATCATTGAGATGAAAAATATCAAATTCAATTAGGGAGATTTTTTTTATGACTCATTAGATTAGTAAAGGTGCGATTATAATTTCTTATTAGCAAAATTCACAATTTGATTAATTTGTATGTTGCCAAAGTAAATCAAAATTATGATATATTGTGCATCTTGTTTTAAAGGGTCACTATATTTAACTTTGTGTTGTTCAATTGCCCCTAAATGACGTTTCAAATGTAGATTGAAGATTGACTCAAACACTTAATCATCTCTCAACAACTTGAAAATGAGATGGGATATGCTTAATATGTATGACATGAGGATGCTTGATTTATAGCTAAAGGTGTAGTTAACTTATTCATAATACATGTTATAATCCATAGTCTCATTAGTAAAGATTGTAATAAATTAACATGTCATATTCACCCAAAGGTGATTCATGATGATGTATTTATTACTCGCAAATTTGAATTTATTATATGTTTAAATTTAAATTGGATTATTGTTTTACATGTTAAACTCAAAATTTATATTTTGTGATATATTTATTTCAATTTCAAATTGAAATTACATTACCATTCCAATTCTAGATGAATCAAATTATGCTGATGGAAAAGACATGTTGTCCCTTGCATTTATTTATAATTGGATATGGCCATAGAAGAACCAAAACTTCCTATGACCACTAAATCGAGTTATGCCACGAAAAATAAAAGGTGGATGAGTTTTAATAAAGTATGCCTAAAAATCATTATCAATTCAATATCAAAGAGAATTCGAGGTCCATCGACATTAAAGATTATGCAAAGGATTACCTTGAAGCTGTTAAGATACAATTTGAGATAACTAATAAGGCACTTGGATCCTCACTGATGTCTTAGTTGACTAATATCAAGTACGATGGGGTCAAAGGTGTAAGAAAACACATTTTAAGTATGTCTAACATTGCAGCTAAGTTCAAGGAAGTTAATATGAGTGTTTCAGATGGGTATCTAATTCAATTCATCCTAAATTCCCTACCGCCGACCTTTGGATCATTCAAAATAGCATACAATTAGAACTCACAGCCGTGTGCAGTTAGTGAATTGATTGCAAAATGTGATCAAGAGGAATTGAAGCTTAAAGCTGAAGGTCAAATTACAATTAATTATGTCTCTGATAAAAATGCTAAGGAAAGGCATAAGCCCACATATAAAGATAAAGTACATAAGGTGAAAGCAAAATTGGAAAAGAAGGAAAGGAAAAAGACCTTGCAGAAATATTTCTTTTGTAGTAAGAAGGTTCACTTCAAAAGGAATGTCTGAAAAAAAAAAAGAATTGGTTCAAAAAGAAAAGTAATAATAGTCAATTATCCTTTGTATGTTTTGAATCCGATTTAGTAGATGTTCCATTAAATACCTATTGTGTTGACTCTAGTACAACCATTCATGTTTCTGGTTATATGTAGGTATTCCTTACAAGCCAGAGTCCAAGTGATGGCCAAAGAACCATCATAATGGATTCCAACTGAATCTCCATGATACCTTTTATGTTCTGTCCATTTCTAGGAATTTAGTTTCTATTTCAAAATAATATCAATATTGTTATGTATTTAATTTTGGCAATAGATTTATGAATATTTATAGAAATGATGTTTTAATTGGTAGTGGATCTTTATATGATCGTTTCTATAAATTAAAGTTAGATTCAGTTTTTGCACAAACCCAATCTACCCGGCGCATTAATTATGACATGAATGTGGGCTTAAAAATAAGACTAATAAAAAACGAACTCACCTAATGTGGCAAAAACGCTTGGGACACATATCCAAAGAAATAATGGAGAGATTGGTAAAATGTGGGTTATTACCAAACTTAGATTTCACTAATTTTGGTGTCTGTATTGATTATATCAAAGGCAAACAAATAAAGACAATAAAAAAAAATGTTACAAGGAGTACAGGACTTCTCAAATTAATTCATATGGACATCTATGGAAAATTGCATATACCTTGTTTTACTAGAGAGGAGTATTTTATCACCTTTATAGATGACTACTCATAGTATGGATATGTCTATCTCATTAAAGAAAAATTTCAAGCTTTGAATGTCTTTAAAATATTCAAGGCAGAGGAAAAGAGACAACTAGACAAAAAAAATTAAAGTCATGAGATCAGATAGAGGTGGTGAATGCTATGTCCGATATGATGAATCGGGTCGTAACTTGGGGCCATTTGCTAGATTCCTAGAGGAAGAAGGCATTGAGGTGTTTTAATGATACTCCGATCAAAGTTAGTTTTTCAAACCTCTAAGTCCAAATTGAGTATTTTTCAATAAAAATTATTTTCTATAAAATAAATTGTGGATGTGGTTTGCACCCAAGTGAGAGAATGTTAACATTGGACATGTGGTCCACTTGACCACACGCCCATACATGGGTCCCACTCTGGAGTCTAAAGTAATTAAAAACTCCTTTTCTATTTGGTATTTGGAAATCCTACTGGACTTAAAAACTAACAATTACTTTCTACTCGAATTACTAATAAGAGGGATAATCCTAATCGACTTAAGAGTTTTATGATAAGAAGGAAATTATCATAAAGATCTATAACTATATGGGCCAAGGTAACTTGCTTCACTTCAAGAGACTCCTACTTGGCTCTCTCATCGCTTGTATGCATCAAGGAGAAGTAAAAGTGAGTTGTAAACCCCGCGCGTGAATAGCTTGATCTTCTCCACAAGCTCAACATACTATAGAGCCAGGTACACAATATTTATATATTGTATTATTCATATCTGATCCATTAAAGTCGATCCTGTGATTATGGTAAATCTAACAACCTTTACAAGCAGCCCATGGCCTTACCCAGCATTTTCTCCATGTACATATATCCACCATGTCTAACCCTTCTACCCCTCTATGGGATCCATTGTCACATATTTAACCAATGGTTGTTTTTACCCTACATTCAACATATGTGTCCTTGCCAGGAGTGGTTGTTAGAGATGATCAGGAAAATTTTATAGTGGCAATGAGTTGTAGAGAACACTTGACGAGTGAAGCTTATAAGGTTGAAGTACTTTCGACTGTCACTGCTACTCGTTTTGCTAAAGAGCTAGGGCTCCAATATATTATCTTAGAAGGTGCTTGAGGGTGACCCAATCTTTGCATATGATATCATCAGATTTATCTCTCATTGGTCATATTATTGAAGAGGCAAAAGACCAATTCTGATCTTTTTAGATAGCAATGATCTCACATATGGAAGGGAACATAGTCGCCCATTTACTTGCTAGAAGTGCGGTTGAAAGGAATAGTCCACTATATTGGATTAAAGATCCTCTTAGTTTTATTATGAATAAACTTGATGTTGGTGTAACTTCTACCTTTTAATAAAGTACTTTTAAATTTTCATAATAATAATATGAAAAATGTGTGCTTGCTTGGGGTGGGCCAAAGCCCATGCATGGCTTGATGCCCAGGGTTTGTAGATAAGAAAATTAATTTTTTAACTCACAGGGTTTTGAGATGAGAAAATTACTTTTTTAACTTCTTTATATAATGGGAATCAAGTGCCAAACCACAAAATTAATATAAAATAAAGTGAGATGCAATAAAATTAGAAAAAATGTTCTCCTACAAGCGAGTTATATGTGCACTACAACTATAAACAGTCAAAGTAATAATCACCCAATATAATTTGGTTAGATCATCAATGTCCACTCATCCATATGAATTGCAACTAGGTAATGTAATCGTATTGTCATTTAGATTGAAGGAATACCTCACCCTTTTGATTGACACCGTTTTGTAGTCACCACAAGAAGAAAATGATATTTGTTTCAATTTTACAGCCACACTACTTCCTTTAATTTAAACCTTTTTAATTGTTTTTTTTATTTTTACAATAATAGAGCTAGATCTTTTTCCAATAACTGGTCAAAGATTCTATTTTTCTTAAACACTACAAAATCGATTGCAATAAATTGTACTTTTATAATTCTAAATAAACCAAGATTATTAAAATTCACATGAATACCCTACAAAACCCCTTAGATTTATAAGTGCTTAGAAAACAAATATTTCTAAAGATTTTACGATACTATTGAGGATTTTACTGGAAAAATCCTCTGAGACTCATTCAAGACCAAAAAAGCCCTCAAACTTTGATATAGACCGTAGATCCTTCCGCCACTCTTTTTGTCCTTTTTTTCACTTTTTTTTTTGTTGAGCAACAATATCGCTATCGATTTATACATGAGCGGAGATATGCCCAACCACTTGTAAACGGCTAAGCAAAATATCCCCACTAGTCAAAATTAAAACACTCAGTTAGGCAAGAGTGTTTTAATTTTGATGAGTGTGGATATCTTGCTCAGCTGTTCACATGGTTTGGGCATATCTCCGCTGATGTATAAATCAATAGCGATATTGTTGCTCAACAAAAAAATTGAAAAAAGGACAAAAATAGTGGTAGGACCCACCTAACTGAGTGTTTTGACTGTGCTGTGATAATTGTAGTGGGCGGTTCCCTACCTAATCATAATGGTCTCTAACTCCAAGTGGTGTGGACTTCATCTACACATAATTCTTGATTGTATAATGACGATTGAGCAATGCAACAATGCCTCCTCATTTCTCGCCATTGTCATTCACTACTTGTAATGCAATTTTTTTATCCAAATAGATCATCTACTACAAACTCCTAAATATAAATTTTCACCATCCATCTACAAAACTATTAACAACATGGGTAGTATCTTTATCACTACTTACCTATTGGATTAATAACGCAAATCATACACATGGAGAACCACATTGGGCACAGATAGCTAGAATCTATTAGACAAGCAACATTCACATTACACTGTTTAAGCATTCAATTGAATTTAAATTCCATATTGCAAAACCTATAAAAAAAAGATGAATATATCTAAAGCAGAAAATAAACACACAATAAAAAGAAATAGGACCCTAAAGAAGCTTCAGATCGAAACACGGAAAGGGTTTTCAAGAATCTGTTGACATCAAGATAAGAAGCAATTGATTGGGGGATGAGAGTTAATTTAAAAAATCACATAAAGGATTTTGGAGAATCCATTGACATAGAAATAAGAAGCAATAGATTGGAGGATGAGAAGAGTTAATTGAGGAAATACCATGCCTTTCTTCTCCTCCTCCTTTTCTAGTTCTAGGGTTTTGGTACTAAAAGCATTCTTCTCTAGGATTTTGGAAGACCAGTTTTTCTTCTCCATTTCTACTTTTCGAGCATTATTGGGCTTGGCCAAACCAATACTAAGGCAAAGATTGGATTTTCCTTATATTGAAGGTGACAGCAGGGCCTAGTTGGGTTTGGCCATGGTTGGGGGAAGAAAGAATGAAGAGGAAGAGGAAGAGGAAAGGAGGGAAGAAATGGAAAAAGAGAGGGAAGAGAAGTAACTCGGAGGTCACCTTGCGGTGGTGGGTGCTTGCCACCAACAAAGGAGACCAAAGGTTGAAGTTGAAAAAAAAAGGGAGAGGAGAAATAAAAAAGAAACATGCAAAGGAAAAGAAACAATGAAGAAAAAGAAAAAAGGAAAGCTCTTAGACCAAAAGAGAGGAGGAAGAAGAAAGCCCATAGAGGAAACAATAAGTGGAGGAAAAAGAAAGCTAATTGAGGAGAAGAGATTTGTGTGGGTTTTAAAGACCACGGGAGTGAGGATATCCCCACTCAAGAAATTAAAATATATATATATACTGAAAAGGGCACCTGGGACCACTACGGTGGATAATTGCACTTGGCGTCCTTTTTGGTCGCCATCAAGTCTAAATGAGTTTTTTCAGTAAAATCCTCTTATTTTATCTCTTACTTTATAATATAATGTGCACACGTAAAAACTAGGTGTTTGGATAACTTAGAAAGAATATTACAATATCTCACTTTCTTATACAAACCTTCATATTAAAATATTCAATTGTATGTTTTATAAAATAATCTTTTGTTAACAAAACTACCTGTAAGGTCTAAACCTAAACTAATCATGATTTACTATAATTAGTCTTGTTATATACTCTAATTAGTACTCAATTAGACTAATTTAATCCAAACCCCTTTTAGTTTGATCATAAATAAGTAGTCGAGTCGGATTCAAACCTTACTTAGGTAGTCAAGGATCTTCTCATAATTTAGAATTACAAGGTTTTGCATCATATCGGCATCATACTAATGGCATAATGTATATTTCATCTTGTGGGTCATCTTTCATATTTGGCCTAGCTCAATTAAGATTCATCTTGGCCCAGCTAGAGTCCTATTGACTCAAACTGTAATGCTCTCAAACTAGTGGACTTGCTAGCAAATTTCCAGAAGATTTGAATTAAAAAGAGCCTCACCTATCTCATTCCCTCTTCATTCTCTCTAAACTTCTGTTGGAGCCTCCTCTTCTCTCATTCTCCTTTACCTAGCAGCAAGAATTTGGATCTTGAGATTATGCATCTAAGAGCCAAGGCTCCCATCTTCTTCCTCATCATCTCTTTGCTTATCTTCTTCCCTTAAAACCTACAATTTCATCTCCTCTTCTGCTCTACAACTTTCTAAGGTATGGATTCCATCACCATTTTAGTCTTTTGAACTCCAATGACTCAAGGAGACTCAAATCTAGAACATGCATGCATCTTATACCCATCCCACCTCTTGTATGTCTTAGGATTGATTCTATTGAGGCTTTCTCTACCATTAAACCAAAGGAGAAGCTTGATATTGTAAAGCAGTGGGCCTAGAGGCAAGTGTAAGTGTATATTTTGCTATATATATGTTTAATTATGTTGATTCTTGATGAATTCCATGTCAATACTAAGTTACTTCTCTCTTACTTTTTAATTTGAAGAATGTAAGATGATCTATGCACTAATGAGTGTAATTAAAAATGAATAATGATAATAGATGAAGGAGAAACCCAAATGTCAAGTAGAAGGGTGTTAGAGCAGTGTTGAAGGGTTAAATTGATGAATTGGAGTGGAGCAAAGGGAAAGAGAGAAAAATCTGTTTAAAACTAACTCTACTCAAAGCCAAAAGCTCCATGTCTAATTGATCGAATTCCACTCTTGGGAGATGTCTGATCAATCAAGTATGTACTTTTCTTTTTAATAAAACTTTATTTGTTTTATTTTCTTATAGGGATTGGTTGGGGGTTGTCCTGGCCTTCTATTAAGACCCTAGATATGTGTTTAAAGCCAATGTTACATCTAGGACATTAAGTACAAACAAAGACCATGTAGGGTCTTAAATATGATACTTTCACCTCAAACAAATTAGTCCAATGGTAATATTAAGTTTTTAAGAAAGAAAAGTGTGGAGCTATCACTCATTCCCTCTTGATTTTCTGATTGTCGCACGATGTCACTTCATGGGTGTTGGCATAAGAAGTGGTTTCCATCACTTATACAATGTAACACTAAGACTTTAGTAACACATTAACAGCGGGTGTTTCATGAATACACCGTATTGAATGACTAAAGACATACGGATTATCTTATCTAGGGTTGGCTAGTAAATTTCCTTGTTAACCTCTCAATTCAAATGCATTCATATTGCTTAAGTAAACATTGTCCTCAACATGATAAATTATGTAATCATTCTTCCTAAGTGAACCTTAAGGAAAAATCAGAAACAGAGCTTCTATTAAGCGTGAGCCCATGAGCCAAGAAAGGGGTAACCAAGGTTGTAAGGGTTCGAGAACTATTAGTTCATTTAAATATGCATAATTTAATTATTAGTAACTCTATTCAATTCTGATTTTATGACTGTATACAATCTTAAGACTAATATATGCTTCTATATAAGTATGAGACAATCATTATGTATGATAAATATGAAAGTTATGAATCTCAATCGGTCTTGATACATTGAGTTGGCACTACTTAGTTTATACCTATGGAGGTTCGATGGGACGGACTTAACGTGTTCCATCTATCACCAACTGCAGTAATTATGTAAAGAGTTGGTCAGCACTCTTTGGATAGCTGGAGGGATCCTAGCCCGACCACCACTGATTTCCCACCATACGATATGTACTCTCTATAGAAAGAAAATAGCCTCCTGGATGTCAAATAGTACGTTACTGTATTCCAATTATGATTTTTTATTCATGCTTATTTTTGTACACAATATGCATAGTTTCCTTTATTGCTCTTTTTTAATTAATCTCTTAAAATTCAATTGATACGTCATGATAGTTTTATATGCTCTTATATTTGCTTAACTTTCGTATTAACAGTATTCCCTTGGTGTTACAGGTACCAAACCCATTGCCTAACGGTAGTTGATGAGACCCCAGAAGGAACCCTAACTGTACCTCATGGTTAGATGAGTAGAATGAGGATGACATCTACTACTAGTCATCCAGCATAGCGCGTTATAGGGATTATTTTGGTTTGCCTAGGAAGTAGCCATGTTTGGACTTATGGATAGATCATGCCATCAATATCATGTTATTTTTGGAGTCATTGATTGATAGGCATATATTATGGGTTTTGTATAAGTTTAGATATCTTTTGTACATTGTGTGCATATAGATGGACTATTTAAGAAACTCTGATTCATATATCTATATATATATTAATGAATGAACATTTTTAATAATGTCTATGACAATTATAGGTGTACTTCACAAGTTTCCGCTGAGTTGTTAAATTAATTAACACGTGTTTTATGGATCTTCCTTATACGTACCTGTGGAATCACCCTTATGACAGTTTATACATGTCTTGACATGACATGGATTGCCATGGGTTACGTATGTCACATTTTGGGATCCAACCAAATCCCCAAAATTTGGGTTCAGGGCATGACACTACCCAAAACAAAAGTAAGAGTTTTTGTAAAAATGAGTGGAAGTCTATGATAAGCTACTACCATGATCGCCCACTACATTTTTTAACATTGATGATGTTACTAAAATTTTCAACATTGATGGTTTTTATAGGAGTCCTAATATATGACTCTCAATATTAGACGGGCCCTTTAGTGTTTATAAATTTGATGTGGGTCCCATAGCCCTATCATAATTACATCGTTTCTTTGTTGATTACTAATATTAGGTGGGTCATAGAAATGTCAAATTAGGCAACTTATACGATGATTACTAACATCAAATGGATCCCATATTGCAATCAATGGATGAGTCTCATAGTAATTACCAATATTGAATTGTGTGAATAATTATTTGTTTGCCATTATTAAATGAGTCTCATTGTTTAATGACCCACATTGATTACTATAATTGGCTTGGTTAATATAACTATTAACATCAAATTGATAGATGGATTCCTCAATGATGTCTAATATTTAATCAGGCTCTCTATTATAATCACCTTGGATGTATTACATTATGGTTATTTACATTTGGTGGACCCACATTGATTAGACAACATTGCTTATGGTTTTTACAACTTAATCCAATGATATTCTAATTAGATGGGCCCTACCATGATTATCAATATGAATTCACTCTAGTATGATTACTAGTTAGTGGGTTCCCATTAGGTGTATCATCCCTTTTTTCTCTATTCATTTCTTGTTTCAGTGCATCATCTAGTGAGATTTTAACAACCTGCCAAACTTTTTAAATGTACATTAAATATTCGTAGGAATTGCTAGGCACCACAAGTGACATGATATGATAATATGACACTTTTTTATTCTGTCATAGTAAAATTTTACAATATTCAAATTTGGCGATATTATCTTTCACTTTTATCCAAGCACCCTAAATAAAGGAATTATCATGCAATTCTGATTTCAAACACTTCATTTGTATTCATGAGAACAAGTTCATGTGCGAGCAAGAGATTACATAAAAAAATAACAAGTGTAGAAATAAACAATGGAAAAATTGAAGAAGTTTAATAAAATATAAGGAAATAAGACCTAGAATGAGGCAAAAGTATTTGGAATTTTGGGGGGCATATATATATGTATGAGGCATGCTACAAAAAGCCCCAAGTGTTTTCTTATGAAAAACTTCTGATTGGTTAATGTCTTCATCTTATACTATTATATAGGAAGTTAAACCATTTATAGATCCCTTTTATTTCTCTCTTAATATGAGTTAGCATGTAAATATAACGTGTCATGATCTTATTGGACAAATCAAGAGGGGCATGAAAAGTTTTAGCATGTAAATGTAACGTGTCATGATCGCATTGGACAAATCAAGAGGGGCATGGAAAGTTTTTGAGGATTTCTCTATATTATGTGTGTGTCGGTGCGTGTGGGTGTATATATATATATTTTTTTTTTTTTTTTTGAGGAACTTTTGTTGGGGTTAAGGTTTTTAAAAGGCCTTGGTATGGACAAATAAAAGTACCTATATACCCCCATTATATAAATGCTACGAATAAAAATAGGTGTATTTTTTTAAGTAGGAATATATTATGAGAGAAAAAAGTAAAAAAGTGTTAATATTATATTAATATATGATAGTAAAAATAAGTACATTGAGTTCAGTATGGCCTTGCAAAAGAATTTGGCCCATCATACGGAACCTAGGTGTGCTCATGGATCGAGCTGGCCTGAGCCCGACCTGAGCCCAACCCGATTTGGGCCGGGCTTGATCCTAGGCTTTAACAATAGGGTCGATCTTGGACCAAAAAACTGAGCCCATTTAATATATGGGCTAGGCTTGGGCTCCATGGTATAAAGCCCAAAGCTTAGGCCAGCATTAGTGAGAATGCAAAATTTTGTTTTTTGTTGATAGAAGGATTCAAACATATCCTATACAGTTCAACTTCATGCACCACAGCCCACTAAGCTACAAGGATAAGCAAATGATAAAGTCATATTATATTAATAAAATATTATTAACCGGCTTTTGGCTCAACCTATTTTATATGGGTTGGGCTTGGGCCATGGCTCGGTATTTAAGACCCAATTAGGGCTTGGAGCAGGCCTGGGCCTAAGGGTTAAGTTCTAATCTAGGCCTAAATATGATTTAACTCGGCCTATCCCTAAAAAAAAACCAAGTCTATAGGGTGTTCGAGAGTTGGGTTGGGCTGGATATTCCTTATGGAGAGTTCCAATTAACAACTCTACTACATTGGAAAACAAGGATTGGTACATATTTTCTCCATAGAATGGACTAGACTTGTAGGAATTTGATTCAAGCTTAGTTGATCCCATGGTACGATCAATCTTATGTAATCATTTCCTACTTTTTATATATGGAAAATAATCTTATTAGAACTAGTTTTTACCTTTTTTTTTTTTTGTAAAATCTCTAGATAGGACCCATTTATCACCCAATGCATACCTTGCAATATATAGGGACCCCCGATAGTCACACCTCTAAGTTTCGTTTAAATCCGAATTTATTGGATTGTTGGATCGACTATAAACCAATCCAAATGGACTAGATTTGTGGGTCATGGATGAAAGGATTAGAGACATGTGATTTGGGTCAAACTTAATATTTGGGGTGGTCCCACATATATCTTTCCATCCCCCCCGTCCCATCCCCAAATGGGACTCACAAGTGAGTCTCATAAAAATTTCTCACGGTAGGTGCTTGTGAATAGTTCTCATAGATCAAAGTCCTATATTTATTAGAAGTCTTTCTCATTTTTGTGGAGTTACATGTGTAGTCCCGCTTTATTGGGCTTGTTTGGGCCACCTTTTGATCAGCATAACTCCTTTCACCAGTCATACCCCCAACTTTTGATCAGCATAACTCCTTTCAACTGTCATATGCTCCCCATGCCCATTTTTTATGCTCGTTGAAACTTTACTTACTATGACATTGAATCCAAAAAAAGATTTATGGTCAATACATAGTTAAACTTATCACTAAAAGAGAGCTTTTCATCCGTCATACGTCAATGATAGGAATGCGCATAAGTGGGCCCTACAAACTATATCAAATGTCATGGTTAGTGATCTACTTATGGAAAAATGCTTCCTCTATTTATCAATCTATGTACAATGGAATAGCTAAGAATCTCTTATGGGAAATTTCTTTATTTTTTTTATGGATTAATTTTTTCATTAAACATTTAAAATCAATGTCGAACTCTACTTGTTTTTATTGTTAGTCCCAAGTCCGAGCAAAGAATCTTTTATAGGTAAGTTGACAACTAGCATAAAACTTTTTCACAATCCAAATATGAATTGTGAGATAGCAACTTTTGAGATTATGCTAGGGTGTTTCTCGCTTTAAGCTACATATTTAAAAGAAGGTACTTTAGTGTATGTTGTTTGTAGATGATATAGTGTTGGTGGATGAATCAAGAGATGTTATAAATAGAAAAATCGAAAAATAGTAAGAGACTTTAAAATCCAAAGGCTTTAAAATAAGTTGTACAGAATATATGGATTACAACTTTAGTGAGCATATACAAAGAGCTGAAACTATTGTAAGAATTGAAGTTCAAGAGATGCCACAAATAGATTCTTTCATTACATTTGCTCAACAATTAATAAGGATGGGGAAATTGAAGAAGATGTCAAACATATGATGAAAGCGAGATGATTGAGGTAGAGACTTGCTTCTTGAGTACTTTGTGATAGGCGAACACCAACAAAATTGAAGAAATAATTTATAGGACAATGATTAGACCAGCTATAATCTATAAGGCAAAATGTTGGCAAATCAAGAAAAAACATATGCATAAAATGGATATATAAGAAATAAAAATGTTGAGGTAGATGTGTGGTAAAATTTAAAAAAATCAAATTAGGAAAGAGCATTTTCAAGAGGATTTAGACAAGGGTGTTTGGATAAGCAAAAAATATAATATCAATACATTTAAATATTTGAAGATTACATTATCATAGAATAAAATAGTAACATATTATTATATTGGATTACTTATAGTGTTTGGCAATTTTCAATATATCTTTGAAGTATTTTAGAACTTTAATAAAAAAACTCACAAGTTAGAGAGAAAGTAATCAATTGACCCAATGTAGGATCTAGTAATTAGTAATTATAAGTGTTTATAATCATGGTAGGACTCATCTTTTGTTCAAATATTACAAGATAAAATGTTAAAATCATGAGATTTGATCGAATTAAAGTGAGTCTACCAAATGTTAGCAATCATAGTGTAATAACACAAATCAAGTTAATGGTAATTATCATTAATAAATTTATCTATTAGAAATCATTATGAGACTTATTTGATGTTTGTAGTGAAACCCATGACATAAGTGCAATTTAATATTTGTAAAAACACAATTCAATCTTGGTAACCAATGTGGGAATAATTAATTTTGGTAATATGATACCCACTTAATGTTATTGATTACAATGAACGCCCACCCTAGTATTATATTTGTAGGACCCATCTAATATTGATAATTAATAAACTAGGGGTTATATAATCATGATATAGCTATAGGACCATACTTGTAGGCATTGTGGGGCCAATCTAATATTGGAAGTGATAGTTGCACTCTTATAAAAATCATTGATGTTAAAACTTATAGGAAGCCACTAGGTTGAATGGTTGCTCATGAACTTTCAAATGGGTTTAACTAAAATTCTAGATTTTTTTAATAGAAAATTGTTTTATACAACATCTCCTTCAATAATGTAATATAGAGGTTTTTGGAAGAAAATGATATATTATAAGATACTTTTTAAGCTAACCAAACACCTTCTTTTTAGGTGAGTAGATTACATTCTAAATTAGTAAATAAGATTGCAAAATCTCTTGAAATATCTGGTTTGTTTGAAATGATTTGGGCATATTGAACGCAGGCCAATAATGAGTCTATCTAGATAAACTATTAGGCATGTGGCCTGGACCCATTCCTAAATACTGGACCTGTTAACAAATTAGCTAGTCTTGAATAAGTTGAACACCCACAATCCAAACTATTCATTTGGTGGGCCTGTTCCCAGTGGACTATACCTAGCACCTTCATTATTTTAAGGGAAGATTTCAAAACAGGGTTCAAGTTTTTAACTGATTTCAAAAGAGGACAAAAAATTTTCACATATCAAAATAGAACTAAGGGCCCGTTTGTTAATTTCCCCTTATTATAAAGTTAAAGTCATCTTTCATTTCACCACACAACAACTTCAAAAATTCAAATCAAAATACCACATTTCAAAAAAATTCTTTTACCTTTTTACACAAAAAAGTCAAAAAGTTACATTTTCATCCCACTAACAAACAAAAAATAACTACTTTTAACACAAAAAGTCAAAAAGTTATATTTTCTTTTTACTATAAAAAACAAAATCTAATCATTGAATTGATTTAACCCCTCTTATTTTTTTATCTTTTAAAATTACTATTCACTTTACTTCACTCTACTAGTTAAATTAACAAACGGGCTCTAAAAGTTTTTCAGTGCCTTTCAAATCATGACATCCGACAAATAAAGAGGTTACCAGCGACTTTTTCCATCCATTTTATTTAAAATACCAAAAATACCCTTATTGTCCACCGAGGAGAAGACCAAACCTGGGAAAAATTCTAGATGCCATTGTCCACTATTCTACTAAGATTAAACAGCAGAAGATCGGATTGAATGCAATCATCCAATCCAATTTGTCAGTGCAAGCAAACTCTCCATAATTTTCATTTTATTTTCATTTAGTGGTGGCTAGTGAGTCGGTCATGCTTCTCCCTCCATTAGCAGACGAAGAAGACCTGAGAGAGGCAAAGGACAATGTCACCGAACAAGCTGACGAGGCCAATCACGTACGAGGTCCTCGAGGCAACGCGCGAAGTATATAGACGCGCCAAAAGGGCCATGGAGAGGCGGAGGAGGATGCAACCCTTGGCGAAGAAGATCTAAAAGTCGCAATCCTTGACAAAGGCAACCAAGAAAAGGAGGAAGCCGATCGTGAAAAGCAGCACCCCAGCTAGCTGGTTGTGCGGCGTCGAGCCGAGGAATGTACTTGTCGTCTCGCTTCCCCACCTTCATATTCTCAAGTCTTCCTCTGCAACCATGGCAACCATTGACCGTGCTAACAGGCAAACCAAGAAGCCTACTGCCTACCCATCATGAAAATGATTCGGGTGAGCTAGATGTCTTTGAAGGTACAAAATACTTCTTAGGCGGCATAGATTCTGCCCATTTTGTCACTTTTATTGGTGTCCAAAAGGGTGTGAAGGAAGAACAAAGACCTGCATGGGGGATGGAGGTAGGAAGAGCTACCCCAGACGTGCACATGCAAACCCTACTTCCATCTGAGTCTCAAGGGGTTCGAAAGAGCGTCGAGGAGAAGAAAAGCACGCAGTCGAGCTCCCCTGGAAGCAGATTGGCCAGCTTCTTGAATTCGTACCTGGTCATGTTTGGTTGTTGGCCGTAATCTTCCTTGCAAAAGCCCAGTTTTTCGGTTCAGTCAATGCTTCTGATCTCAAGGGCAAGTCCCATTTTGAGAGAAAGAAGGAGATCGGGTTGATCTCAGGGTGGGCCACTTTCACAGACCGGAAGATCAGAGGATCTAGATTCTACAATGCAGTTGTAGCTGCAGAAAGAAATCAAAGAAGGACAGGAGGACCTCCGGACTTTGCGTGTTTGAGCAGAGAAGATGACCTGAGACGAAGGCCTGTAGTCGCTGAAGGAGAAAATTGGAGAACACATGGGCTCCCTATGTTCAATTTTGCCGGCTTGCAGGTGCATGCAGGAGACAGATCCCAAAGAAATCCGACCCCCATCGATCAATCTAAATCTTCTAAACCTTTCAGATCCCACGAGGAGGAGAATTCGGAGCATCTGATCTCTGATTTTCATAAGGGTATTTTTGGTATTTTAAAGAAAATGAATGAAAAAAGTAACCAGAAACCTCTTTATTTGCCGGATATGCTGTGATTTAAAAGGAGGTTGGAAAACTTAAGTACTGTTTTGATATGTGACATTTTTTTCATCTTGTTTTGAAATCTGTTAAAATCTTAGACCCTGTTTTGATTTTCCCTTGTTTGAATAGCAAGACATTCAATTCCACAGCCAATGACGGATTGTATTGTCAAATCTGTCCTTTCCCTTTTGATCTTTGACATCATGAACCACTACATGATGGTGCAAATCACATACATTTCACGTCAATATATATTATTAATTATACATCAATTCCAATTTGCCACATTTGTGAAAAACCGAAAAAGCCCTTTATAACTGCCGTTACCTTCATGATGGTGCTACACGTCACCCCAACCTTAATCTCATATTAAGAATATCCCATGAACCCATCTCATTAACTACATTGAACAATTAGCAAACAAATTCTCCTTATGTTTTCAGGCTCTCTCACACTCCAACTTAACGGGGGGCCCCCCCTTATTAATGAACCATCTGGAGTCAGATTTTCAGCTGCCATCTGTGATATTTTTACACTGAGATCCATCCATCAGACCCCATGATCACATGTTGGTGGACCCCACGAGCTCAATTTTTCATCTTGTCTATCTAGGGCGTGGCCCACCGGATCAACAGTCTGGATCATACAAATCCACCCAATGTAAAAAAAAAAAAAAAAAGAGAGGGGTTTTAGATTTTAAGAACCCATCTGTAAATGAAAGATGTTGGCCCACCGACCCGCCAACCATCCCGATCATCAAACAGTGGGCCCCACTTTATACCATAAATAACTACCTTTTGTTTTTGCAATACACTATATATATTTAAATTTGGTAGGAGGTGAGTTGTTATTGTAGATAGCAAAGGAGTCTTTGAAAGCCCAAGTCTATTTTTTCGCATTGGGAGTTTTGTTGAGAAGAAAGAAGAGAAGAGATTGAGAGAAATCTTCCAATTTCGTGTTTTTTTCTCATTCGTTTGGAGCAAATCGCAATCTCATCTGATACGCAGCATCCAAACGCTGCCAATCTTTCGTAAGTAGCATCTCTCTCTCTCTCTCTCCTCTCGCGTTTTCCGTTTTCTGATTTGAAATCTTGAGAAGAGAACACTTGAAGACGAATCGAACGTTAGGGTTTTTCAAAGCGGATCGTAGAAGCTATAGAGGCTTAGTTAGTTTTTTCCTTTCCTTGCTGGTTTTGCTAGCTTCCTAACCCTAGGATTTGGGCACTGCTCTTGAAGAGGGAGGGGGTTGTGTTGTTGGATTTCGCTCCCTAACCCTAGGTTTCTTTTAAGGGGGGTTTTTTTTTGCTCTAGGGTTCTGATTAGATTCCATTTCTAGGGCTTGGTCTGTCTGGAAAGAAGAGATGGGTTTGATTTCCGCCGCGACTGGCGGCGGGGCTGGCGTTGTGGGCTTGTTGTTTTCATTGGTTTCTGAGAATTAGGGTTTTTGAAGATTCGGAGATGAGGGTCTTGTGAAGAAGGGTATGTTTGTTTGTTCTGTTGGATGCAAATCTATCTGTGGTTGAAGATGGATAAGTGAAGGGGGGACGTTGCTTTCCACCGGTGTTGGACGATTTTCGATTCATTCCCATTGGATTTGTAGTGTGAAGAGTCAGCGATTTCACGTCGAGAGCCTGCGGCAATTGGGGATTTTTGGGTTTGTGTTGGGCTGATGTGGAGTAACAGGAATGATTTTGGAACTGTTCTGAGACACTGATTGTAAGAAGTGTGCCTTATTTGTGGTGATGCCTCCAACTTGGGTTTGGTTGATTCTTTTAGGGAATATAGGTTTTTGTCTTCTTCTGGCAACTTTTGTATAGAAAACAGAAATTTTGTGGGGAAAGGAGATAAGGGGTTGGGTAGAAAATTTTGGAAGGGCAAGTGTATTCTTTTTCTTTTTTTTTTTTTTCAATATCATGGTCTGTAATCGTTATGGAAAAAAGTGAGGCCACCAAAAGGAAAAGTGAGCCGGCATTAGTACCAGAATGGTTGAAAGCAGCATCCAGTGGTGCCAACAACTGCAGTGGTGGAGGTTCTCTCCACCATTTTGCATCATCATCTCAATCCGGTATTTTTCCCCTTCCCTTTATTTACTCTTTTTACTTTCTAATTTTGTATTATGTTGCGTTTGTACCCAAAGTCACAGGCAGTTTGGAATCTCACCTGTGGATTTGGTTGGATATCGTTTTAACTCTTTACTGTTGCCAAGTCTATTGGTTTTCATGCGAAAGTATGAGAATCAATAGCCTACCCTTATGTGCCATACTATAGTATCACTTTCAAATCATAGCAGAAAGTGTTAAAGGAACCATCCGTCCCATCCAGATATCTAAGCCAATTTTGATTTTGGGCACAGCCATCATTCCTTAAGAATTCTTCCTTGATTGAGTTCTTTGCTAATTTTTTCTTTCTGCTCTTTTGCTTGTTATAGATGATCATGCTGTTGCATTGCCTGTGAGAAACCGGCTGTCTGTGAGTCCCAGCGATCATGACAGCCCACGTTCCAATGCTTTCTCTGATCGAACCTCATCTTCATACTTCAGGCGGAGTTCAAGTACTAATGGCTCTACCATGTATGACAAAGAGCCATCTGTGTACTCACGGAATTACAGTAGTTTTAGGAGTCATCGTGATAGGGACTGGGACAAGGACCTTGATTTTCGATTGGTGGAACCCAGGAGTCGTGATTATTCTGATTTTTTGTCGTCTGCTAACATTCTTACAAGTAGGATTGAGAAAGATACGTTGAGGCGTTCTCAGTCTATGATATCGGGAAAGCGAGGTGAGGTGTGGCCTAAAAGAGTAGGAAATGATTTGAGCAATGGTATTCACACTGGTGGGAATATCATCAGCAATAAACACAAGTCTTCTTTCGATAGAGACTTTCCAACTCTTGGAGCTGAAGAAAAACAAGGAGTTCCTGAAATTGGTAGAGTCTCATCTCCTGGTTTGAGCACTGCTTGTCAAAGCCTGCCGATGGGTACTATGTCTGTAATTGGTGGTGATGGCTGGACCTCAGCCTTGGCAGAACTACCTGCCACAGTTGGAAGCAGTAGCACAGCACTTCCTTCAGTTCAACAAAGTGCTTCTGCAATCTCAACAGCTGTGCATCCAAGCACCAGTACTGGCCTTAATATGGCAGAAACATTGGCCCAGGCACCTTCATGGGCTCGTACACCTCCCCAGGTAACTAAAGGTGCATTTGTTTGTTATTAATTCTTTATGGGTTACTTTGTTGCTGAACTTGTTTCTATTTGGCGGTTGCAGATTTCTGTTGAGACTCAAAGGCTTGAGGAATTGGCAATTAAACAGTGCAGGCAACTAATACCTATGACACCTTCAATGCCAAAAAACTTGGTAAGAAATCTTATTCTCTCTTTTTTATGCCAATACTATTCCATTTTAATACTTGGTAATTGATATTGTATAAATGCATTGTAACTTATAACTCTAATAGATTTGTGTCCATGTTTGTTTATTCAAGCTATCTGAGCTGTCATCATCATCATCATCATCATCATCAAAGTTTTATCCCAACCATGTTGGGGTCAGCTACATGAATTCTGTTTCTCCATTCCATTCTATTTCTATCTAAGCTGTCACTAATTAATAATAATAATAATAATAATAATAATAATAATAATAAAATCTGAAGCTAGATCTGGAAGCTTTTGATAGCTGATATATCCTGTGTGCCGTGCCATTTTGAATTAACAAATGGTGACTAAATGGCCCTTACATAGTTAATCTTATTGGTTCTACAACTAAAACAATATAGCTATGAAACATTGACAAAAATTGTATGTTTTTCCTTTTATGGATGTTGCTTGAGTGCAGGAATAAGTTTATGGCATAAGACCAGTACGAAATCTTGATTTGGCCACTCCTTGATATAGGATTCATGGATTTGGTATCAGTCATGTTGCCATTTTATGTATTAACAGACACATCCAACAGGACATTTGCTGGCTGTAGGGGTAAAAATCTTCAAAATATTATTAAATGGAGAATCTTCCTACACATCCGTCCCTCATCATTTTTTTCGTGAGAACTCTAGGTAGAGCCCATTTATCACTCAATCCAAACCTTGCAACACACATGGGACCCATGATAGCAACTCGCCCCAACTTTTGGTAGGATCCGAATTTATTGGACCGTTGGATTGACTATACACCAATCCGAACGGAATGAATTTGTGAGCCATGGATGAAGGGGTTAGGGATATGTGGTTGGGACCAAATTTGATATGTAGGGTACTTTCACATAGATCTTTCCAAACCCCCTAATCTCATCCCTTGGTGGGGTCCACAGTGGGCCCCACCAAAGAGTGTGCACGAAAAGTCCATGAGGGACATGCACAGGAAAAGGCCCCTTATTAAATAGTAATATACTTTTATAATCTGTGGCCATTCAAAAAATAAAAGAATTAAAAAAAATCTATGTGAACATTCCAGTAGGAGGCGAGGGAACCTGTAACTTTTGATTTCTCTATATCTCTACGATCTTCATTCTACTTTATTTCTTATTTCTTTCTTTCAATTAGATAGAGTGCCTTTGATTTTATGACTTGATACCTGCCAAAACTGTATCCTAATGAGATTTAACTTTAGAGTTGGTGGGGATTTTGGGTTGGTTCCTTGTGTGGAGGCCTAAGTTGCATGTGTAGTTGTATTGGAACGCGAAACTGGTCTTAGGAGTTAACAGTGGTACATAAGGGATTTGTCCAACGTGAAGACCAGGAATTGATCCTTGATTGTCTATGGTGAGGTTCCTTGTCACTGAAATATCAGTGGCTTGTCTAAATACAATGATTTTTCAAAATAAAAATTCCATGAAAAGATACCACCAATAAAAATGAATACAAATCTTTACTTTAAACAATCAGGTAATAAGCATATCGTTTCTTACTTAGTAAAGGAGAAAATGTGTAATAATATTTCATCTTTTGTAAAGCAAAGTTCATTCACTAGAAGATTCTGTAGAGAATCTAAAACATACTGTGTCCAATACATGTCCCTTATGTGTTGATTCCAAAGGATTTGTGCAAGATAGGTGTAGACTTTTATGTCAACATGGTATATTCCATTACACTGACAGCCCTTATGCTTCCTTACTACTGTCGCAGTGGATATTACTATCACCAGCGAAACCACAATTATGGGTAGGTCTGGATTTGATCTAAGTTGATGCACAATGACTGGCTGTTGCATAAATGGAAAAGGAAGTCTTATTCTTTTTGTTTGGAGTTAAGAACATTTAAAAGTAAGGTTCTTGTACGCTGAATTGCTTGGTTCAATAGCGAAGAGGATGTCTTCTTCTTTTTTATCAGGGTTAAAGAGCATTTAAAAGCAATGTTCAAGTACTATGATTTACTTAGTAGACCTGGTAATTTAAAGAAAACTTTGTCCTGGAAATGGGAATGTCAATATTTTCCTCTTGAAAGATCCACATGTCTGCATCCATGATTTTTGTCTTGAAATATCCACATGCAATACATACTTATTGTTATTCTTATTCCTACTATTTTGGATGATATGAAAATATTCAGTCCAAATTTAGAGGTGTAGGCACAATCCAGTACTAGCAAAAGGTTCTTGTGCTTGGCACTTGCAAGGAACGGTCAACATTTCCATGGGCAAAATATGGATGGCATTTGCAGCGTTTTATGTGCATTGTATTCATGGAACCGTATGAACAGATGCCATCCATCTTCTACAAGGCCCCTGCACTAGCTGGGGGCACAATCCAATACTAGCAAAAGGTGCTTGTGCTTAGCACTTGCAAGGAAGAGACAACATTTGCATGGGCAAAATATGGACAGCATTTGCAACGTAAGATTTACATTGTATGCATGGAACCCTACGTACATATGCTAGTAGATCTTCTACAAGCCCCATGCTCTACCTGGGCTAGAAGGGTTTCTACTTGTCCAACCAACCCTCTGATGTAGAATGGTGAGAATTACAAAGATACAGTTTAGAGTGATGTGCTCCCCATGGATAGTGATGATATCTTGTTGGGTTGTCTATAGATGTATGGCAAAAATGGAACTCATGGTATGCACTACAACACATACACATTCATGCACGGGGGAAAGCAAGTTACACTTTATCCAAAGTAATCAAAACCGCCAAAGAAGAATTCAAGGGAAATTGCAACTAGCGAAGTGCTTCACGTACATCATGTTTATAGAGGTAACTTGACGAAGACTCGAGTTCGAGGACAAACTCTTCATTCAACTTGGGGGAAATGATGCAAAATGGGCCCACAATTGGTCCCCCTTCATCATAGATTAGGATTATTTTATTTTATTAATTGAATTATAATTATGGTAGTTTCCATCATTACATTAGGTTTTCTTAGGCCTAAGTTTGCTTCTCTTATTTATATTGCACTACAGTAGGTTATTTTTCCAAACTTGGTAATTGAATAGAAGTGTGGGTTTTCTCCTGGAGAAGTGCATCATTGCGTGTTGAAGTCTTCTTGAAGACAATTTGAAGTATTCTCAAACACTTTCTTCGGCACTTTCTACAAGCCCTAATCCTAGGGACTGCATCAATTGGTATCAGAGTGAAGATCCATATGTGGCTTCGATCGATCTCTGTTCACTGATTAGAGCCTATCCACCATCACCACCAACACCATTGATTGAAATCCCACTTCAAAAGACCCTCCCCATCATCATCATTCCCACTGCCAAAAACCTTACCATCATCACCTCATCCCCACTACCCCAAAAAAAAAAAAAAAAAAAAAAAAAAAAAAAAAAACCCTTCACTCAAACCCTACTCTTGTTCCCCAAAAACCCTAGACCCATGCCCCAATGCCCATCATCTTCCTCTGCCATCACGACCCATCCCAAGAGTCCTAACTACAACGCCACAATAAATAAATAAATAAAAAATCTTAGCATAACCCAAGCTGCCCCACCAGAATCATCGACATCCAAAGCCAACCCCTCATCAAATCCCCACCATAGTCCCCTTTCTACCTTCAACCTTTCTCACTAAACCCATTGTCAGCACCGCAACCTCTTCCATCCCGACCTAGCTAAAAAAAGAAAAAAAATCCCAACCCCTAGTTTGTCAAGTGAAAAAGAAAGGGGAAGAAATGAAAGTAAAAGAAGGAGCTTTGAGTTTTGAGAGGTACCTTGCACCTTGGTCCTCTTTGCAACCACAATTCCTTATTATACATCGCTCCACCACGAATTACTTGATCTCCACCTTCAGGCGGCTACCTTTTGGTAGCATCAATGTTTTGAGGCAGCCTCACCATCATTGCCAACCTGCAACCATCATCTCTTGTTGCCATCTCTAAAGTAGCCAAATGAAGGGAGATCCCAGTGTTGACACACAAAACAAGAAAGGACTTCCTTGCTTTCTTCTTTGACACGATAGCCAAGAGAAAGCCACACATGCCTACTTGCAGGTTGGGCCTTCTTTCCATATCTAGTTTAGTTTGGGTCCAAGTCCATCGAGGCCTAGTTCAAGTTGATCGTTGGTTAATATGACCAGTCCCACTTTGTTTCAACCTGTCCACAGTATTTTAAAAGCCCATCAAACAACTTTCATTGGTGACATCAACAAGAGATTTGACCAGATCTATAGCCAAGATTTATTTCCAGAATTGTGAGGCCCTCTGCAATCGGATTTTAGATCAATCTTCACCAAGGTGTTTGTGAAGAGCAAATCTACACATTAGGTCCGTCAAAATTTTAAATTTGCATTAAAGAAAATGGTTCAAAAGAAGAAGGCAGAGTTAGAATCTTCTACTCCGTCCATTGAGGAATTGGCTGACAATGTTGCAGAATTATTGCAAAATTTTGTTAATTTATCTGCAACAATTGGTGTAACTCTGAGAAACTCTTTTGAGGATAGATACCAAACTCACAAATTTGGAAAATAATTAATTCCAATATGGGGTAAACAATCGAGATGATGGAAAAAATATTCGAAATCAACGAGATCCACCAGTCAATATTGTTAATTGAGATTTAGGAATTAAACTTGTGATTGCCGAATATGATGGCAAATTGAAATCTATTGAATTTATGGATTGGTTAGTATGTGGAAAATATTTTTGCACATAAACCAATGACAAAGCTACTTGGTTTCGTAACTATGCGGCTATATGGTGGGTTGAATTGCAATGAAAAAGGATGAATCAGAACATGAACTTTGTTGAAACATGGATTTAGATGAAAAATATTTTGAAGCAAAAAGTCCTTCTTGTCAACTATTCAAAAGATTTGCGTTCAAGCTTTCAAGATTTTGACACAAGGATCTAAGACAGTTGTTGAATATTCTGAGGAATTTATGGCCCTACAAGCTCATTGTAGTTTGAATTAAGATGATGATGTGTTGGTTGACAAATATTTTAATGGGCTGAGAATAGACATTCAGCATGTTCTTGCATTCCAAAATTTTGAGAATGTAAATGAAATCATCCAACATGACATCAAAGCCGAGGGTATTGCAATTTGTCAGGCCCAAAAATGTAGTGCATCTAAATGGGCTTTGCAAAAGAATTCATCTTTGCAAGATGCTAAACCAAGTGTTTCTTCATGAAAGATTGTAGCAAAAACGGAAGGTTAGAATAGAAGGATTTGCTTTCATTATAAAGAGCGAGGGCATTGTGCAATGGAATGTCCAAAATGCATGCACCTAATTGAAAGTGAAGGTGATGTTAAAGATACCCCAGATGATCCTCAAGTCAAAGAAGTAGAGGAAGTGGAGGGCATAAAAGCAGAAGCAGACAACGAAAGTGAAGCCCTCATGGTCATCAAAGAATCTCCGCCAATTGTTGAGAAGAAATGGTTGCAGAAGAATATTTTCCATTCTATGGGTATAGTTCATGGGCAAACTTGTACAACTGTTGTTGATGGCGGAAGTTGTGAAAATATCATCTATCAAGCTCTTGTTGATCGCCTCAAATTGAAGGTTTACAAGCACAATCATTCCTATTTTACCAAATGGCTAATGACAGGTGATGAAGCGCACATACGGCATACATGTAAGGTTACTTTTGCTAGATGTGAGGATTACAAAGATAAAGTGATGTGCTCCCCATGGATAAGGGTGATATCTTGTTAGGTTGTCCATAGATGTATGGCAAAAATGGAACTCATGTTATGCACGACAACGCATATACATTCATATAGGGTGGAAAGCAAGTTACACTTCATCTAAAGAAACCAAAACTGTCGAAGAAGAATTCAAGGGAAATTGCAACTAGTGAAGTACTTCACGTACATCATGTTTATAAAGGTAACCCGACGAATACTCAAGTTTAAGGGCAAACTCTTCATTCAACTTGGGGGAAATGATTCAAAATAGGCCCACAATTGGTCCCCCTTCATCAGAGATTAGGATTATTTTATTTTATTAACTGAATTGTAATTAAGGTAATATCCATTATTAGATAAGGTTTTCTTAGGCCTAAGTTTGTCTCTCTTATTTATATTGCATTGTAGTAGGTTATTTTTCCATATTTGGTTATTGAATAGGAATGTGGGTTTTATCCTAGAGAAGTGCATTCTCATGTGTTGAAATCTTCTTGAAGACGATTCGAAGTGTTCTTGGATAGTGCTTCGGCACTTCCCGCAAGCCCTAGCCCTTGGGCCTGCATCACACTCTTGATGGCCTATCTGTCTTTTTCCTATACATTATAGTTGAAGGGCGTCATGTCTTTTTTCCTTTTCTCCAGGCAGGTACAAACCTGCCCGCAACAAAATTCTTCTCTAACACTTCTTTCCTTTTCCAAACCAGAATACCCATTGTAGTTTATTTAATTGGCTACAATCTCAAACAAAGCAATGGATTTCTGACCCTGCTTGTCCTGTAGCTCCTTTATCCCCATCTAGGTCCATAAGATCTCTCAAATCTTTCTTAGTTGTTGCTTTAACCTTCCCACCACATCTAGTGTATTGAACTGGGTTATTTCCAAAATCTTCCCTCACTATCCACCTAGGAAGTACAGGTACCGGTACGGGTACCGGTACAGGTACCGGTGCGGGTATGGTACAGGTATGCCGATACGGTGAAATCCTTAAAAAATAGGGTATGGGTACGGCTAGGGTACGTCCATTAAAAATTATATTTTTTAAAATTTTAATAATACAGTAAGCTAATAATTAAAATTTTAAAATAAATTAAAACTCTTACATGCAACAAGCCAACAATTACTTAATATCATTACAAAGTCAACATACAAACTATCGACATACAAACTATCGAGTTTAATGTCTCTCATTACAACAAAAGTCAAGAGCCATGTAAACACCAAGATTACAACAAAAACAATAAAACAAAGCATTGAAAACAAAGTCATCCATCAACTTGAGCTGCATCGCCTTCATCATCAACTAATCTAGCTTCCATGTCAGGCTCATCAAGTGAAAGATTTGCAACTTCAAGTAAACCAGCACCCTCTAATGAATCAAATGTATCTCCACTAATGTCCCAGAGCTTGGTCTCTCCTTCCATGTATTGTCGACTCCTTGATAGGAGACGAATATTGTTATGTACAAAGACCAAGTCTTCACAACGGTCTGGTGTCATTTTGTTCCTTCTAATGGAGTGAATGAAAGAGTAGGTGCTCCAATTCCTTTCACTACATGATGAGGAACATGGCTGATTAAGTAATTTCAATGCTAAATATTGGAGAGTTGGTGCAGAAGACCCATGTGCATACCACCAAATAATTGGTTCCATTACTCCTCTATTAAATTTTGAATCAAATTCCCCAAAACTTTCCAAACCTGAAAACTTGGCATATTCTATTGTAACAATCCTTCTATCCTCCAGCTCTGGAAAGTATTTCTTGAGGCATATTGTTCTCATATTTGAGATCTCTTCATCCTTGTGAGGAGGAACACGATTGGGATTTTCATCAAGTCACGTTACATTATAATACCTAAATTATAGAAAGATGAAAGTATAAGTAAATTATGAATTTTATATCATATTCAAAGAAATAACCAAATACAAAAAGTATTGGGTTGTATGTACCTAGGATTCAATGAATGTGCAAGGCAATAAAGTGGTGTGCTACTTTTGGTCCACCTTTCAACAAGTATTTGGTGCATTACAGAATAAAAATTGGACTCCTCATTTTCCAGCTTCCCTTCATACCTATAAATGGCTGCCTTCACCTTGTCAATCATTGTATCCCACATCTCATAAACCAAGTGCAAACATGGCCTATTAGTATCACAAACTCTAATCATCTTATCCCAGAAGATGTCACTCAACACATTTTCCTTCACAAATGTTGCCTTACCAATATCATCATCCTTATAACGATTCCATTTGTCACTAATAACCATTGTCTGAAGGCCACGCTTGAGAAGATTGAACCTTTTTAGCATAACAACAGCAGATGCAAAGCGCGTCTCTGCAACAGTAAGCAACTTCATAGGCACAAAGTCATTAAAAATTGACAATCTCATAGAATGGTTCACAATAAAATTTTTTATGAACATTACATCATTAACAACATAAGTAATCCAATGGCATTCATCATAAGCATAGGCAGCAACTCCAGTTTGCTTTGCAAAACATATATTCTTAAGAGCGAGATTAAGGGTGTGAACTACACATGGTGTCCAAAAAATATACGAGTATTTACCCTCAATGATTGATCCAGCTGAACTACAAACAGGAGCATTATCAGTGATTACTTAAACCACATTTTGAGGTCCAACATTATCAATTACTTGGCACATTAATTGGGCAATGTAGTACTTGTCCTTGAACTCACCCTCACAATTAATCGCTTTCAAGAATATAGCTCCATCGTCCGAAGCTCCCATAAAATTGATAAGAGGCCTTCTTTGTGCATCAGTCCATCCATCAGAAACAATACTTACCCCCTTCTTCTTCCATGATTGTTTTAAAGACTCCGACAATCTTTCAACATTTGTCCTTTCTCTTTTAAGTAGTAAAGTCCTCAACAAATTATAACCAGGAGGTACATACCCACTAATTTGATTTTCTGCAGCAAACTGAAAAGCTTCTACAAAATACGGATTCCGAGCCAAATGAAAAGGCAATCCACCGGAGTAGAACATCCGAGCAATCAAAGAATGCAAATGTTCCCTAGCACCTTGATTGAATGCCTTCTCCAAGGCAGTACTTCCAATGGCCTTTTTTTTTTTTTTTGGCTCATACCCTTCCAATCTAAACTCTCCACTTCCACTTCCAACATCCATTGTATTTGCCATCCTACTACTAATAGGATAAGAGGAAGGTGGTAAAGGAACATTTTTGGGTTTAGCCATCTTCTTCCAGTTTTCAGCTTCTTCACTTTCCCTTTTCATTTGAAGAAAAGCATCACCCTTCACATTAATGCAACATCTGATTCCCTGTCCTTTTATTTGCAACAAATGTGCTTTGACCCTATAGTATGACCCTTGAAAATCACCATTACAATAATTGCATTGCCATTTTGCATTCGCACTTCCTCCTCCCCTTCTTTCTAATATGGTTACATAATTCCAAAGAGGATCCACAAGGTCATCAGTGCCACTTGCACTTACACTTGCACCAGTAGAACCCATACTACTTGATGAACTCATTTTTATCCTACAACAATCAATAAATAATCAAACAGCCAAACATTTAAAAAACAACCAATATACTTAAAAAATGGAAAGAACAACAGCAATAGCAAACGACAGAGTAACGGCAATGGCAGAAAAAAAATCGGAATAGCAACAGCTATGGCAAACGGCAGAGCAGAAAAAAAAACAATAGAGCAGGAAAAAAAAAGAAAAGAAAATTAAGCAGCAGACATACAGAACAAAAAAAAAAAAGAAATAAAATATAGCAGCAAAGTAACAGCAGAGCGAAGCATATAAAAAAAACAGCAAATGCAAAGCAGCAGAGCAGAGAAGAAAAAATAAAAAAGAAGAAAATACAATAATAAAGCAACAGCCGAGCATAGCAGAGCATTGAAAAAAAAAAGGAAACGAAGAGCAGCAAGGCATCATGAGAGAAAAAAATTCAACAACAGAAACACCCATCAGCAGAGCAGAGAAGAGCAGGGAAAAAAAATTACAGCAGCAGAGCAACAACCATCAAGGAAGAAAAAATTACAGCAACAGCATGAGTTCACAGCAGAACAGAGCATTTAAAAAAAATGGAAACGCAGAGCAGAGAAGAGAAGCAGGGGGAAAAAATTGCAGCAGCAAAGCAACAACATTGGGCAAATCAACAGAGCAGGGTAAAGAAAAAAAAGAAAGAAAGGAAGGAAGAGGACCTGCGGTTGTGCAGTAGCCGACGTGCAGCAGCAGACGCGGCGGAAGTGGATGCAGCAGGTACGCTTCCTCCTCCTCCTCCTCCTCCTCCTCCTCTTCTACGTTTTTTTTCCCCCGAGCCTCTCTTGTTTTTTTTTTTTCTATTTTCGGATAAGCCTCCCCTTCGATGATGCGTGCCTCTTCTTCTTCTTCTTCTTCTTCTTCTTCTATTGCTGCTTCTTCTGCTGCTATGTCTGCTGCTTCGTCTTCTGCTTCGTCTTCTGATGCTGCTTCTTCTGCTTCTGCTTCGTCTTCGGCTGTTGCTTCTTCTTCTGCTCCTTCTTCTGCTGCTTCTTCTTCTACTTCTTCTTCTTCCTATCGCTCGTTTCTCCCGCTCGTTTCCTCCTCTGCAATTCGGGCGATTAGGGATTTGCCTTTCCTTTCTCCTTTCTAACTTTTTATATAAAATGCAATTTACATTTTGCCCCCTCCAATTTTCTTTTCTTTTAAAAAACATATAAAACGTTTAAATAGTGGGATATATTAATGGGTACGTACCGGATACGTACCCATTAAGTCAACACCGTACCCGGTACGTATTGACCATACCGGGTATGTATTTTGCCGTACCCATACCCGTACCCATACCGGGTATGTACCTGGTACGTGTACGCCTATATTTTTGGAGTACCCGTGCTTCCTAGCTATCCACCAGTATTGCATTTTCATTCACATCTTAACATCTCATAGTTGAGGCCTTATGAGACCATTACGTAAAAGCACCTTGGCCTGATATTGCCAGCAAGAGCAATTACTTCCTCCAGAAGTGGTGATGATGCTTTCAAGATCTTTCTTTGGACATGAACTTTATATGGTGTATACTTCCCTACACTTGCTGTGACACAGGGTGCTCATGGCTGGGCTAGACTGGGTCTGGTACCCTACCAGCCCACCTTGGTTTGAGGCTGGATCTAAAATTTGTGCTTGTTTAATATTTGGGTTGGGCTTGGATTAGGTGATAGAAAACCTTAAGTCTGGCCTGACTTGAGCAACTAGTGCCTGTACTTTAGTGATTGATTTGCCCAAATAAGTGGTAGAAAGCTCGAACAATGATAGAAAGTGCAACTCGATCCATCCTGACTGACTAAATGGCCAAGCTCAGGCTTAACATGTTTCAGGAGGGCCACTTCAGGCCAAGCCCTTATGGTGTATGTAGGGCTTGGATTGGATATTGACCTTTATTTCTAATCTTGGCCCAGGCCTGAATATGCCTCAGCTTGGTCCACTGCCCATGAATGCCCCTACCCCTAGTTGTGTCATGGACTAGATCTTTCATCTCTTTCATTTTTAAGGCCAGGATCTTAGTTGAGCTGCTCTCTCAATCCCACATTGAAAAATCAACGATTTGGGTTCTGAAATAGAGATGGTATATTTGAAGATGGAAACTAAGGGCTATGAAAAGATGGGTAGTTTTTTGAAGTCAAAGATACTAGAGAAGTTTCAAAGGTTAATAACTCTTAGAGAAATATAGAAGTCATTGGCTATTCATGATCTAAGGAATGGATGCATGACCTCATTTATGAGAATTTTTTTTTAATTGGATTGTTGATAACGGAAATGGCATTGGGTTAGGTTGTCCCGCGATTACTGTACCACTGACCCTATCTAAACCAAAAAAAAAAAAAAAAACAAAAACAAAAACAAAAAAAAAAAAAGAAAAAAAAGAAGAAGAAGAAAGGAAGAAAGAAAGAAAATAAAAAGGGGAAAAAAAGAGAGATGGAAACTGGTTGGATTAAACAGGTTACCCACCTGGATCCACTCATATTGTGGGCAGGTTTGGTCATGGAGGTGGTCCTGAAGATGGCAAGGGTTTTGAAACAATGTATAGTGTTTGGAGTTGGAGACATTATAGAAGATTCAAAGGATAAGAACACCATATGAATATGGCGGACCTGAGCTCTCCATTATTTATAGGACAGGTGCATGACCTCACTTATGAGGGATTTTTTTTTTCCTGTTTTAATTGGATTTCATTTAATGCCTGTTTGGTTGCAAGCATTTGGAAATATCTTGTCCCCAAGTAGGATTCCTCAGGGGCTTTCTAGCATTTGGAGTGCTAGATTTCTAAGAATTCTGTATGGCAAAAGTAGCATCTGAAATCCTAGCTTTATGAATGTTCCTGATTCAAATGGAGAATTTCGAATTCCACTTAGACAAGACTTACGTTGCCATTAGGAATTTCCAACAAGGGGAATTTCCATTAAAAATGCCTGCAACCAAACAAGCCTTAACTATCGTGATGGCAAAGGATGGGTTAAATTGGTGACCTGCCCCGATCTACTCATTTTTTCAGGTTTGAGGTGGGTGTGGATTTCTATATTTTGACTCCTGTGCGCCAAGGGGTGCAGGTTTGAATTTTGATAACTGTAGATATTTTCTAATGAGTTTTAATAATTTAAAAAAATTTTAGATATTTTCTCATGAGTTTTAATAATAAAAAAGAATTATGTAGTGCAGTAGGTAAAGTACATCTCAAAGAGTTGAAGTAGTTTGATCCTCTAAATTCTAGAATTAGTATAATTTAAATTTAATTATAATATTTGAACCCTTTGCTGGTTGAGTCAGGTATGGGGTAAGGCAACTGTAAGTTGGGGCGAGTTCAGTTTTAGTTTAATCCCTTGCCATCCTTGGGTTATAGACAAAATTGATACAGACCGGTCAAAAGTTGAATACATAAACTCTTCGCTTTAATATTTAATTAATGGATTTTTTATGCTCTAATTAATGAATTTTGATATGAAAATTCAATATGGTGCATTGTGTAGGGCTTTTTTTAAATAATTGGAGGGTTTGTGAGTCCAAATCCTCTTACAGTATGTAAGGTAGTTTTTTTTAATAATTTAAAATAAACCCGACCCAAACCATACCCATCGAGGGTTTAGTATTAAAAAAATGATGAAGCCATCATGAGTCAGGTCAGCTTGGTCAGGTTTGAGCCAAAGAATGTTTGGTTTATATTGACCCATACCAAACCTAACTCATTGCCGTATTGGTTGGTCTGTGAAAATTGATGTGAATTGGTTAAAATTGAATAGAGGAATGCTTGTCTTTAATTTGCAATTATGGAACTATATATATTAAGAGCCATGAGGTGTGCTTGATAGATAGCTCATGACCATGCACGTAGGAAAATTGAGTGATGAAGTTTTATATCATCCATTGTATTATCATGTAGTGTTAGATAGCTTGTCACATTGGTTATGATAGCTTGTCACATTGGTTATGATGCAAATATGATGATAATTTCCTTTGAGATCCTTGATTCTCTAAAAACCTGTAAGAACTGTACACAGGAGAGCTTCTATGAAAGAATATGAGTTCTTATGGGTTTAGATGACAAGCAAACCCAACCTGTTAAAGGTTCAAATGCTTCACTCATGCTGACACTGTATCTTACGTGCGAGCAGTATGATCTTTTAGTTCCTCTTTGCTATCTCCTCCTTCAGCATAGAGCACACTAAGTTTTAGATTTGCCTTAAAAGAGTCTAGAACCTTGACTTGCATTTTTTACTGCTCTGTCTCTTGACTATGTTGAATCCATTTTATAAGAACCTAGAGTTCTCTTATTTGGTCTCAGCTCTTATTCCTACCCTCACCCTCAAACTCACTCAGCCAGTCACCCCCTACCACACACCGTATATTTTTCATCATTTGAAGTTCTGTCCTAATGGAGTTACTATGCAACATGGTGGACTTCAATTTAATAATTTTGCTTTCTTGAATTGAGATTAAATTCGAGGTTGAATGACATCAGCTGTTTTGTTGAATAAAGTGGAGACTAATCTAGCATGACTTCTTCTAATTCGAAAGCTGATACTAAAATGTGATAATTATTCTTTCACATGTTTGAATTTTACTTCTGACATCCTATTTGTGTAGTTATATGGACAAACAATTGTTTGTGAGCAAATATTCAATGCCTTATTCAAATGATTATTGGATTGAACATTTGCACTCAGTTATATGGACAAACAATTCGTTGTGAGTGCATATTCAATATTTTATTCAAATGATTACTGGATCAAACATACACGCTCATTCTCTCTATGCAATCTCCTCTTATGTGCCATGTGACTGACAAGGATTTTGTGGCATATACTGGGTGCTGGTTTGGTTCAATCAGTACAGTCCTTTCGCTTAGCAGTTAGTATACTTTAATCGATGCTGCGCACTGGAGTGATATCTCAGCATGCTGAAATTAGGATCCTTCATCTTTTAAGCCATATGTCAACCGGATCAAAGCTGTCCATTTAGTTTGAACACAGTTGAACTCAACTTATTTACTGGTTGGGAGTTTGTACCCCTATGTCATTGGTAAATATGCCTACCCTGAATCTTCAAACTATTTGCCAAAACCGTAAATGTTTCACTTTAGATGTTATGTGGCAGTTTTGGGGATTCTCTGGATACTTTTTGTTTGGTGATTAGAAGTCAAAATTCTTTGGTACTTTTCTGTAGAATCTGTGTTTCCAGTAACTTCATATCAGTTACTGTGCATCCCTTTGAATCATGGTCATCCTCATCATCAAAGCCTTAGACCTTTCAAATATTGGCCAAAGGAGTTCTACTCAAACTCAATGTTTTTTGTGGGGGAAGAAAACACTAGATAAGCTAAGCCCATAAGACCTGGCTACATACTGTGAACTAGAACGTGAGGTGTGTCTGTGAAAAAGAGAAAATCTCTAATTTTGCACATCTACACTGGTGCAAACCTATCTTCTAACATTGTCTTTTAGGTGTTTTCTTTCTAGAGTAATTAATACAATCTTTTCTGAAGAATGTCTTTCAGGTGGTTTTTTTTGTTTTTTTTTATTTTTGTTAGTAATTAAAGCAATCTTTTCTTAATACAATCTTTTCTGAAGAATGTCTTTCAGGTGTTTTTTTTTCTCTTTTTTGTTAGTAATTAAAATAATCTTTTCTCAATACTACAAATACAATTTGCATAATAGATTGCTTCTATTCCTTTTTCAGGTGCCTTCAGAGAAAACAAAGGCCAAAATTTCAAGAAGTGTTGAGTTGAGCACTGTTGCCAAGGTTGGGCAGCAACCCTCATCATCTCAGCTTGTTGTCAACATTCGAGGATCTGCTAGATCTGATACTTCCAAGACATCTCAACTCGGGAAGCTCCAACCTCTTAAAGGTCCTCGAGAAAGTAATGGTATTGCTTCTACTCCCAAGGATGGGTCAAGTCCAACAAGTGCCAACAGATCCTCGCATGGGACTCTGAGGAGCCCTGGTAACCAAAGGCCCACTTCCGATCTAAAGTTGACCCCATCCACAGTGACACAAAGCTCCATGGATAGAAAGCCACTCCTACAAACTCAGAATCGGAATGATTTCTTTAATTCTTTGAGGAAGAAGAGTGCTGTGAACCACTCAACCGCTACACCGGATTCAATCTCCTCCAAGCCATCTGTCCCTGAAAAGTCAGATGAGCAGAGTATTGCAATTTCTGCTTCTGCCAGCAGGGGTGATAATATTCTTTCCTCAAAGCCTGATTTGGAGTGTTTGGACTGGTCAACCGAGAATGGTAGACATGTTGCTGCTGGCAATGGTGATGCCTGTAAGGAGTCTGAGATATTTGCTGATGAGGGAGAGCAAGATTTGAGTTCAGAGGAAGTTGTTATTCCAGATGAGGAGGCAGCATTTTTGAGGAGGCTTGGATGGGAGGAAAATGCAAAGCATGAAGCTCTGACAGATGAGGAGATCAGTGCTTTCTATGACGAGGTTGTTCTCTATCTTAATTTTCTATTATTAGCATAATCAAACTTAGTCTCTTATAGTCTCATGTCTTGTGAGGAGAAAATACAAATATAATCAATCACACACTGATCCACTTGAATGTGCATATCTTTTTCCTTTTGATTAGTTACATGACTTGAACCTTCATTCAACCTTAAGGTTGCTATAGTGAGAGCAAGGATAAAAATAGCAGTTGTAGTCAACATAGCGGCTAGTGGTCAAAATGTGTTATAAATTAAAATTACTTGGCTTTACTCGGCCTTAGACCGTAGCGCTGCTATTTTCAAAATAACGCAGTAGCCTCAACTGCTACGGCTGATAATGTGGCCGTTACACTACGCTGCGGACGCTATTTTGAACCATGATAGTGTGAGCACTTTCCACCGTGCCACGGGCTCTTGTTAGATGCCGGACTGTTGACATGTGAAATTGATTTTGGCACTCTTTCGGGGGTGCATCTGACATATACCAGGTGGGCAGAAACAAGTAGGGATATGATGAATTGTCGGGTTCTCATATTTGTGGGGTTCCATTGTGCCATAACTGAGTCTGTTGTACAGTGCAGTTGAGCTCTCTGTGAATGGGTGTTACCCCCCATCTGTTCATAGTCCTAACCCTTGGTCTCTATAATATTTAAAGTTTAGTGTTGCAATATTATTTTCTTAATATTTTATGGCCTACCATTTAGAGGTTTGGATTTTTTAATTGGCAGTTTTGCTTGTGCATGCATTGAAATGGCTGTACCGATTTACTAATAGCACCTTGACCATGGGCAAAGCATGGTCTCAGGTCCCTGGCTGCCTTGTGACATTTGATAACCGATTAGCATTTGTTGTCTGCAAGAGTAATATGGAAGAATCTTATGTTGGGTTTGTCTTTGCTTTTGCAGTACAAGGAGAAAAGGCCTGCTATCAAACTGTGCCAAAGGATGCAGCAATTGAAGACTGCCACTAGTATCACAAGTGGGCAGTAATGGTGCTGTCTCGTCTGCACTGAGCCCATCCAACTCTGATATTTGAAGCATGACTGAATGCCATTGACTTTACCAGTTTCAAGGTATGCCAAATTATAGTTAATAGTGGTGCTAAAGATTTTGGTTTCATTGATTTGAGATAAAAAGATATAAAGGTGAGGATGTGAATTGAGTGCTGTTGGAGGCTGTGATGATGAAAGAGAGGAGACAGGAAGGTATGGTGGTCGGGTGTCTTTTTCCCCTTCCCAGTCTACTTATGTCAAATGCAATAAGTCTCAATGCTTCATTCCTTAAGACTCTTGTGAAGTGTCCTTCCCTGCCAAATTTAGGAGACACTTTCAATCTTGAGAGGGGTAGGGTGGATGGGGTCCTCTTTTTGGTCAATCGGCTATAAAGAAAAAGGAATTGCACAGTTTGGAAAATCATAGTTTTGCTTCTTTGTTTCCTTTGTTTTCTTTTCTGGTCAATTCAAAAGAAAATTTATTATGTTTTTAGTCTAATAAGAGAAGTAAATCCTTCCATTTTTAGTTTCCTTGAGGGAAGGAAAAGAGAGAAATGATTATACGCGGGTGGTGAAACTGTGAACTTCAGTACTAAGGTGAGCAGTATCTGATCTGACTTGGACCAAGGCCATTTGCACGTCATGGTGGGATGATAATATTGAATATTGACCCCATACTTTGCCTTGTTAAACCCTATAATGCGGATTTTTGTGGCTCATATGCAGATGTGAGCCAAGAGCATTGGGTCAATATTCAATAGTTGCCCTACTCCGTGTTACTAGGTGACTCAGCTGGCTCACGATGGGACTTGGTTCATTTTCTTTTAAACTGGACCCTGACTCCCTGAAAAAACTGGACCCTGACTCCCTGAGTCCAGATTTCAAACCATCGAGTATCCTAACTATAGTTAAGCCTAGGTATCCTATCCCTGGTTTATATGACTGAGGACGGAAGGGTTTTCTCGAGGACCCATTTACCTTGGTTCCCAATTCAGCGAGACTCTTGATTTCAGCCGTTCAATGAAAATGTTTAAATCCTGTAAACCTCAGATGTGGCTTAACCAAAGGTTGTCAACTCGATACCTGTGGCTTAACCCATTACAGCAGCCACGACATTATCACTGGGCAGATCATATTTCTGTATGTGGTGTCTTACAGGCACTGTCTAAGAGGTTGGATGCAGAGGATCCACGATTTGATAAAATTAAAATTTTTTACGGGTGCGTACTGGGACTCAGGTGCGCTCATTTGCGCTGAAATAGTATGTGAATGAGGTCATTTTTCACTCATAGGAAAGGCAGTAGTGCAAAATACCCCTCATTTCTGCTTGCAATATTAGGTCATAGAAAATTCATCAGCCTTCGTTTTATTATTTCTCTGAAGTCTTAATGGGCTCCAAATTCACAGTTGGAGTTTTTTTTTTTTTTCAATTTTTTCCTATAAATTAAAAGCATTAAGATGTTGAGTTTCATAGCCCATGTCTTC